>JACVVK020000269.1:282500-302500 GCA_018292915.2 Batillaria attramentaria
ACCAAGAACACAACACGGGACAAAAACGCTAACGACACGAAAGCTATCATCTGCATAAACGTAAATCAGCCAGCGTGACGGATTTGAATGAACTTCGGTTTTCAATTCAAGTTCTCTGGCGATAACATTTACAAATTCTATTGGCTTTTTTTCTCTGGTTTGATTGAGCATTTTCGAGCGTCAGTGCAGACATCGCACCACAACAATAACTTTAGCATTAGCAGCGTTTGGGGAGAACTCCGAACCTTTCATGAACGTTGTAGCATCATAGCGCCGTCACCGCCAGATTCTGAGGCGTTGGCATACAGGTTGGGACTGTCTCGCGTATGCTGCGGCGTTTACTGGCTTGCACTGAAGGTGGTTAGGTGGGGTTTTGTTGAGTTTTGTTGTTGTTGTTGTTGTTGTTGTTGTCGTTGTTGTTGTTGTCGTCGTTGGTTTTTGTTTGTTTGCTTGATTGTTTTTGGTTTTGTTTTGTTTTTTGGTGTGTTTTTTTTTTGTTGTTGTTGGTTTTTTTTGTTCGTTTTTGATTTTTTTTGTTTTTGGGGAGATTTTTGTTGTTGTTTGTTTTTTGTTGTTTGTTTTTTGTCGTTGTTTGTTTTTTGTTTTTGTTTTTTGTTGTTGGGTTTTTTGTTGTTGTTTTTTTTGTTTTGTTTTTTGTTTTGTTTTGTTTTTTTTTTTGGGGGGGGGGGTCAACGTCCTTTTCTACCACATATGAGTGATGTCAAAGATGGGGGCAACGAGAAAAAGGCCAGCACAAATATTTATCCCCAGCCGGGACTCGAACTCACGACCCGAGCATTGAAAGTTCAGCGCTCTACCGCTCGATTGTCCCGGCTCCCCTCACACTTCAGAGTCCTCCTGAGGTCGGGATACTTTAAGGATTACAAAAAAAAATTACGATTTCTGTCAAATCATGTAACACGCGCTTACAACCGTGTACATCACATCTGAAATTATTAAGCCATGTATTATGTGCAATGTATCTGATAATTATGTCCTGCATGAAAGAGAGACGAGGTTGCCATTGGATTGCAGATACAACAAAACTGGCATACAGTGTCCCTGGCTTTGAATCTTGACAGAGACGAACATTTCTGCAGACCACATCCGTGGTGACAAAAGAAATAAGCGTTCTCAAATCCTCTTCCCTTCGGCCCCTCAACCAACCAACCCTACAATTGGCGCATCCTAATTCAGAGAGTAAGACTGATACTTACACACCCAAAGTAAGTTAGTTAGTTATTTAGGGCTTAACGCCGCGCAAGCAACAAAGACTATTTCGCGGCTAACACAGTCCCATCCTGCCACGTCCTTTAAAACATAAAAGGGCTAGCTTAAAACATGATGTAAATATATAATAATAATTATTACCAGTTTATGAAGCTTAAATGAGATCCTGCACAAGATTAATTTCTTCAGGGCTAAAAACAGTATCACAGATTGCATTATAGGGGGGGGGGGGGTGTGTTTGGGGGTTTAACGTCCTTTTCCACCACATAGGGTGATATCAAAGACGGGGCAACGATGAAAAAGCCAGCACAAATATTTGGCCCTAGCGGGGATCGAACTCACGACCCGAGCATTAGAAGTCCAACACTCTACCATTCGACCACCCCGGCTCCCGATTGCATTATATAAAAGACTTTACACACCCAAAACTTGTGTATTCTTTCTTGGAGAGAGTAATAGTAACACTCCAACGCAAAACCACCACCAAAACTGGCGTATCCTCACCCGGAGAGTCGAGTAGTAATAATGATAGCTGAACGAACAAACAACCCCCAACATTGGTGTATGTCTATCGTAACTGGGAGCGGGCCCTCGAAATCACTTTACCCGAAACCTTCCCCATCTAAAGAGATCGATAACGCGGCGGCAACCGACGTTTGATGCGACTCGCCCCTCCCTTTCCCTCCCTCCCCCGACCACACGTCGGTCATGGAACTCCGGTTACCCCTGCTGCTAGCGTGACAAATTTCCCCCGCTACTGACCATAGGTGTCAGCTGCTAATGCTGCGCCTCGCTAGGTCCATCGCGGCTTTGTCGGGAGGCATGGGATATTGCCTGGTCGACGAGTCGCTGTGCACACAATTCAATTAAGGCTGGACTGAACCGAAGATGGTTAGAGACGAGGCTTGAGATGCGGCGTGGGGTGGAAGCGTGGGTGGTGGAGGGAGGGTAGAAAAGAGAGTGAGAGAGTGAGTCCTGCTATTCTAAGGTAAAGCTCTTGAAAACTACTAAAGAAATGAATAAACCTGACATCACAAAAATTAGGCAGCCATAGACTCAGGTGTAGAGTAAATTTCAACAAATTCCAATATTCCGTTTTTTGGCAACGTTGGCAGCGACCACATACCCCCTCATTCCACGGTCGTCTGCTGGCTCCTGTGCCAGCTGCGCATGAATACAAATAGTCCACAAGCCAGGCTCATTTTTCCCTAATTTTACTATTACCTGGCATGAAACTTGTTTACAAAGCAAAAAAAAAAAAAAAGCACCAGACTGCCTTTTTTTTTTTTTCTTTTTTTTTTTTTTACTCTGCACACAAATTTTAAAACGGGCGAAGATTTTCTACTATATTTAGCGTAGTTGCTACTACATGACCCGGAAGCTATTACCGGTCTCTAACCTGATAGCTAGGACCACATTGATGGTGGGGACGTATATGTAATGTATAAGAAAGGTGCAATGCTGCCAAAGAAGACAAAGCAAAGACGATCACTCGGGGACCTTTTACATCCCGCTGAGGTACCGCCGTGACTTCCGATTTACTTCCTGTGGTTAAAGCGCGGTTACTGTTACAGGAATAGCATCATGATACACTCTTACAGACAGGTCAGAATACCGGTCACGCACGCACGCACACACACACGCACACGCACACATACACATATTGAACATCTTGATGTCAGTATGCCCACCTTCGGAAACCTCTTAGAACAGGCAGATCATAATAGCGGCTTCAACAGCAAATAAATTAAATGCTTTCAAAATTGTCAAAGCCACACACACACACACACACACACACACACACACACACGCACACGCACACACGCACACGCACACGCATACACACACACACACACGCATACACACGCACACGTACACGCACGCACGCACACACACACACACACACACACACACACACACGCACACCACACACACACACACAACACACACACACACACACACACACACACACACACACACACACACACACACACACACACAAATTGTCATTCTACCCACCTTCTAAAAATTGCTGAGGGTTGGAGGAATCGTAGGGCTTGAGACAGACGCCGACGACAAAGTACTCGCCGGTATCCAGCAGGCCTCTGTCCTGAAGGTGATCCATCAGACCGACAAACTCGTACGGTTCCCCCAGCATGATGTAGACTGACAGCATCGGAAAAAAAGAAAAAAAAAACAACACGCACACTGTTCACCTTGCCACCAGACTGGGCACTCGCGGAATCAGCTGAGGGGTGGGGAGGGGGAGGGAGGTGAGGAATTTATGTCACATACGGAGAAAGACGTTGGTTGCGTTGGGTTGGGGGGGGGGAGTTTAACGTCCTTTTCCACCACCTAAGGGTGATATCAAAGAGAAGGCAACGAGAAAAAAGGCCAGCGCAAATAATTATACTGTGTATTTGCCTCCCCGCCCCCTCCCCGAGATTCGAACTCACGACCCGAGCACTGAAAGTCCAACGCTGTACCATTCGGCCACCCCGGCTCCCCGTTGGTTGTGGTAATCAGTGAAGGAAAGAGTAAAGTTTTAAAAAAAAAGGGGGGGGGGGCTAGAAACTGCCGTGAAATTACGCACAGTTCATCTCGAAGAAAGAGAGGCTTAAGCAGTAAGCATGTTTAGAAGGACGATAACGATAACGATCTTTAGTTACAGGCATACAAGCATACAAAAACCATTTTCAAACTTGCCGTTGCTACACTACCGTAAAAAAAGAAAATTCAAAAGGAGAATATGAAGAGAAGGGGGGGGGGGGAAGAAGGACCGCGTAAGGAGGATTTCGCTGAGCACCGTAATCCATTTACATGTACATGTAAATTAGGCTCACACGGCAGAGGCCGGGAGCGGCTAACGCGCTGCGACTAGCTACTGGTACCCCTACCTTGCCTAATTTACATGTAAATGGCTTACGCTGCTCAGCGAAGTCCTGCTACTAAACATGCCTAGTAGATGATCCGACTCGCTGTATTTTTCGTCCCTAAAATAGTGATGCAATATGTGATAGAGGGCAGGTCACTGTTTTAGGTGTGTGCGAGTATGTGAGTAGGTGGAGTGGGTGTAGGCCGTGGGCCAGAGGCCTCTAAAAGGCCTAGTTTTTGAGTTTTTTTCAAATTAGTGGGAATCACTAAATTTTAAGTGTCCCTAAATGTAAATTTCACGCTGATTTCAAATCTGAAGAGATCCCAAACGTAAGTATGCGCACTACTTCAGAAAATGAGGGACAAGTCTGTGATGACCCTTCATAAGAAGTATCAATACTGTGATGTTTTGTGGCTGCAAATGATGCACTATTCTATTCAAAACAATCTGTCTTGTCCCTTTTGCCTATGACAATATAAACTATACATGATTAGTAAACAAATTTGGCAGTTAAGGTTACTTGCAGGTAGGAAAAATATAAGAGAGATAATAAAAAGATAAGAACTTTATTAATCCCCTCAGGAAAATTTATCGTGTACAGCTCTTGATCACATAATACACAGTACAACTATTATGACACAAGAACAAAATCTCCATGAAGAAATCAGCCATGCACCCACACGCGCGTCCACCCATCACATATATATATATATGCACCCACACACTTAAGTGACTTATCCATAGTCATAGCATACACTCTTCTCATGCATACCGCCATGCCACACACCACAAAGTGAAATAACCTGCACACATAATACATACTACATAGTGAAGCTACGTATTATAATTACATTATTAAAAACAAATCTACAATTCAGGGGATACTACTATAGTTCATCATAGGCACTGATCTACTGGTGTACGCCTATGTAATTTACACCATGCATCCACGCACTCTTCACTCATACACCCATCAAATACACTCCTGGCAGAAATACTGTTATGAATTTCATGATTAAGAAGAAAACTGTAATTCAAAATAATTTAGTCCATCACAAAAACAAAATCTCCACATAAAATCAACCATGCTTTGCACACTTATCTGCTCATCCACATATCACATGCGCACACACACTCAGCCATAGTCGTACACTCCACACCTCCACGCCATACATCACCTGGTGAAATACATTCGGATTTCCAATGCACTAGTCATCTTGCCTCATAATTTCAAACATAATATAAAAAGAACTAAAACTGTTAGAATACTTTGAGAACACAACCACAATAGGGGTTATTTCACTTTAGCAGCACACTGTACAGCAGCAACAGGTAGTGGACGGCACGCTCTGAAAACAGACTAAGACCTACAGTTATCTGATCAAAGCTAAGTTCTAATCATCAATTAAACGCTTTAGTAGCTTCAGGCAAGAAAGATCTCCTATGCCTTTAAGTTTGGCTTGCAGGAGTAATTATTCTCCCACTGAATGTACTTCTCTGGCCCTCGATGAGGCTGAACAGGGGGTGTCACTGTCAGACACTGGACATGACAGAGATGTTTTTTTCTCAAGTCTCTTATAATAAATTATCACTTCAAGCCTCTTCTGGGGTTTCCCCACCACTGACTCAGCTTTCTTTACAACTTTGTCCACTCTACCCCTGTCCTGTTTTGAGATCTGACTACCCCAACAGACACAGCCCAAGAAGAGGACACTGCCTACAAAAAGTACAATGGACATGTATACATACATGTGTGTAAAACATGTTCAGAGTTTTCTCACTAGCATCAAAAGAGTGTAATTTCCTCAAGGAGTACAGTCTGGATTGAGATTTCTTTATCACATGATCAGTGTTAGCATTCCAGTTCAGTCTGCTGTCAATAATCACCCCCAAGTATATAATATATAGGTCAACCCTCTGAAATACCTCCCCCTTAATATCTACAGGATCAACATACTTGGCTTTTTTCCCTGAAATCAATTACCATTTCTCTGGTCTTACCAATACTGAGATGTAAAAAATGACACCACTCAACAAAGTTTATTGTAAAGATGGGCAACAAACATCATAATATATTATATTGGGAATGAGGAGATTGAGACGCAGCAGTATGCAATAAAGCTGAAAAAAAAAAAACTCCTGACTGAGTACAGTGCCATTAGTATTTAAAACGATAAAGTTGAACAGCATAACGAAACAGTAATGCTCATAATTACTTACAATACAAGGCAGAAAACTGCATGGTCTGTTTTCACGGTCTCTTGGTGTAGCACCTGAATGCCCTGTCTCATCATCTGACTGGTCTGTGAGAATTTAAACTGGTGTTGTCACACTCTCAGATATTGTGGCTTTAATTGTTAATACCTCAGACGTCACTGTCAGAATTTACACTGGCGTTGCCTTAGCCCCCAATGCTGTGGCTTTACCAGTAATTTCTGTCACCTCAGATATCACTGTCATACTCTGATGTGTCACTGTCACAATCTGAAGCACCATCACACACCTGGCTCTCAGCTTCATCTGCACTGTTAGCTACATGTAAGATGTCTTGTGCAGTGGCAAGAATCTTTCTCTTTACAGTCCCACTGACATCAGCAAATTTGTCCAGCCAAACTTCATTAATAGAAGTACCACACATCCACACCAATAAATTGAACAAGCCCACAAGAACCATCTCCATAGCATGCTCCGTTGTGAGATCCTTGCTGTCAGCAGGCCATACTGCTGGTGATGTCACTGACATGACCTGCTCCCTCAGATACATGCTCCCATGGTAAAGTTGCCTCTTGTTGGCCTCATCTGAAAAATATTGTACCAGCAACAGGCATATAGTGACCTTAGGCAGGATGCTTGGCACAGCTGAAATACTCCCCGATCCCCTCCCCAAACAACTCAATTAGTACTGATCTAGGAAGTAGTGGAACTCTCGATTTTTTTTTTTTTTTTTAAATATACGCTATTCATCGTGCTACGTTGAAGTTGACCGTGACTACAAAGAAGTCTAGACCTGTCTATATTATGAGGTCCGGCAACGTAATTATCAAGATCACTGAAAAATGCTCATATTATCATTGTGATTACATACTATTTTCACGAACTTCTCATTCAATTTAATAAATCAAACCTAATCCGAAGCACCACGAACAAAAGTTGCAGAAACTTACCTTGAACTATGATATGCCTGTAATCGATTGTAGCATTTCTTGTGAAACCCTGCCTCGTCAACGTTGAGGTCACTAAAGGCTTCCAAAGAATGACGAGCGACGTCTCCTTGAGTGCAGACGAACAAAGACCACCTTTCGCGACATTCCGAGACTCTTTGCATCGTTTTCTCGCTGAAAGAAAACTGTTTCACTACTGTTGGTCGCCCGTACAAAGCGTGGGCAGCCATTTTGTTTCCAAGCGTAGTCTCTTTCTGATTGGTTGAAAAATTAATTTATTCATCAAGTGAATGAATCGGCGCCTCTTCAGTAAAATCCGATTACCTCCCTTACAAGCTCTTTCTAATTATCTTTCATCCGCGATTAAAAACCAGTGCGCAACATTTCAGCTGAGATCTCCCAGTTTCTATCTAGTTATGGTGTATTATTGATGATAAAAACCAGAAAATGTCATTTGCATTGCAAAAATATTTTATGACACGAAAACCGAGGGCGGCCCACGGCCTAGTGTGTATGGCCATATGAGTGAGTGAGTTGTATGTTTTATGAGACCACAAAGCAATGTTCCACTTTTGGAAATTTAATAAATTTCTTATCTTATCTTATCTTATCTTAAAATGTATCTTTCGTCGTTATTTGGAAAACTCGAGGAAATGATCCTGTTGTCAGCTACTGCGCACAATAACCGACCTTATCGACTACGTTCTGGTGATGAGATATGCACACTTACTTCTGGTCTCCAGGTAGGTGTCCTCCACAATCTTCACAAAGGGGTTGATCATGTGCTTGTGGAAGTATGGGCCCGGATACTTCTCCCTGAACAGCACCGTAAACCCGTGATCCTCCAGTGTCTGCAAAATAAGGTCTGATTCACAAGTCAGGGTAAGGAAAACGACAGAACAGACAGGAGGCGACTGGTTCAGTAAACGTGTCCAAGTTGTGGTCGCGTAAATCTTGCCCTAATTCTGACTGCGGGACGCGTGTGGTGAACGTGCGTGTTTTTTGTAATGGGCTTATTAGCGCGAGCTGTTTGAGCCGATTTTAACTCGGGTGCGTGGGTGGGTGTTTGGGAGTTTGTCCTTTTCCACCACATAAGGGTGATATCAAAGACGGGGCAACGAGAGAAAAAAAAGGCCAGCACAAATATTTGGCCCCAGCCGGCGGGATTCGAACTCACGACACGAGCATTGGGAGTCCAACGCTCTACAATTCGGCCACCCCGGCTCCCCGATTTTAACTCGGCAAGGTACTTTTAGAGAGTTAGGTCATCATTACAATCAATGCCATGTGCAACATCCGATTAAAGCACCCCTTCCATCCCCCATCTCCCCCCACCATCCCCATCCCCTACCCTCTCTCTCTCTCTCTCTCTCTCTCTGTGTTTCCAAAATGATGTGAAATTATTTTCCACACTGAATGTTTTGGGTGGCTGGAAAACATGAACGGTGGCAGCCATTTAGGAAAAGAAAGTTCAGGATAAGCTTTGGGATAATCATCAAGCATGTCAAAGTGGTTTTCAGTGGCACGCAACCCCCCCCCCCCCCCCACCATTTTCCGCACCAGGCGGGAAAAAAATAGGATTTGCACAGAATGCTCTTTCCGGGATCGTTTGTGCCAGTACAGCCCTAGGCCAATGACAACATACTTCACTCGCTCAAATGGACTGTGGGTTTAATATCACTCGAGTTTTGTATGAATTTGTATGGAAGATGTTCTCGAACGCTCACGCATTTTTGGCGATCTATTCAGATATCCTTGAGTAAATTTGCCTACATGAGGAGAGCCAGCGAATCCTGATTGCACACGTTCGATCTGAATTCGAGAGGTAAAAAGGTTGACCTTTCGACAGAAAGATGTCACTGTGCAATTTAATATTTAATTCAGATTTTTTTATGGTATGATAATGGTAAGGTAGTGTGCGGGAGGCTTTACGTCGGCCCACCGGCCCCCTCTCGTTTGAACTGCTCAAGGCGCCGCAGGGTTCCTCGTTAGTGAGGGCGTGAAAGCCTGCTGCTCTTGAGGACGTGGACTCTTGAAGTTTTTTTAACGTCACCTCCACCGGAAGATGCTTGGGGACATCCTAAAACTGTATTTAAAGTTTGAAATTTACATAAAAAAATGAAGTGCAGATATAGTGATACGTTTAAAAAAAAATGATTTTACGAGTATCAGATACAAAATATACGATACTGTTGAGGACGTGTCAGGTCAGTTATCATTTTTTTACGGTGTTCTTTTTATTATTTGTACAGTGAGCTCTTTAGCATTTTTACGGTATTATTTTTATAATCATGACGGTGTTCCTGTATCATTTTTACGGTATTCAGTTTATTATTTTGACGGTTTTCTTTCAACTGAAGCATGATATAATTTTTAAAAGAAATCACGGACATACGTTTTTCCTGTGATGCGCGATTCTCATCATAACCGATGCTAGATGTGTAAAAAAAATAATTTAAAAATAGGTATTTGGTGGCGCTGCACCGCGGCGACGCGCTTCCCCTGGGGGAAACAGCCCGAATATCCCGAAAAGGGCAATAATGTAGTAAAATTTTAAACAATATATTTTTAAAAAGATCATTACAAATCGACTGATATCACTGCCTCAAACGAAAATTAGCTGCGAAACAGTGCCTGTCGCTTGTGTGGCGAACGAAACTTTTTGTGCGGACGCAGGATTTTTTCCTTCGCGAACAAAACTTCTGCGTTCTCCAAGATGCCGACGTGCAACCCAGCCCAGCATCACTGGCGACGCGCACCTTGCTCGCGACTCCTAACGCTCTGTCACTAGCATCTAACACTGATAGTGGAGCTGGCTCCTAATGTAATGCATGCCTCCTTACCGAGAAGATGTCGTCGGCTGTGTGGTTGTAGGTGGTGTCGTTAGAATGGATGAAAGTGACCTTCTGCCATTCGAACATCCTCAGCAGCGACACGACGCTCTTGGAGATCTGGGAGTCGGTGGGTTTGGTGCGTGCGAAGGTCGGGTACAGTGTCTTGTCGCTCACTTCAGTCTCCGTACAAAACTGCAACAGAAAAAAAGATGATAGAAAACTTTTATGATGAGACAACACAACACAACACAACACAACACAACACAACACAACACAACACAACACAACACAACACAACACAACACAACACAACACAACACAACACAACACAACACAACACTACACATGCATGATACTGCTTTCATAATAACTCATCTGGGAAAATTCAGTGTCTTCGGGACATATACAAATTGTTACGATATAACTAAGAACAGATTTGAACACTTTTTTTTTTCATCGTATTTTGTAATGATCATGACAGTTATCAAAAACAAGGTCGACAACAGACATGGAAGTATCGATACAATGATACCGATATTGACAGCTCTCTCTCTCTCTCTCTCTCTCTCTCTCTCTCTCTCTCTCTCTGTCTGTGTGTGTGTGTGTCTGTGTGACTCTGTGTGTGTGTGTGTGTGTGTGTGTGTGTGTGTGTGTGTGTGTGTGTGTGTGTGTGTGTGTGTGTGTGTGTGTGTGTGTGTGTGTGTGTGTGTGTGTGTGTGTGTGTGTGTGTGTGTGTGTGCGCGCGCGCGCGCGCGTGCGTACACCTCCCCAAACCCAACTTTCTCGTCCTAACTCCAGCCCCCACTCCCGTCACTCTACCACAGAAAAAGTCCGGCAGAAAAAGTCCATTAGTGACGAAACAACATCATTATGTTTCATCTGGCATTTGTCTCTCGTTTGTCTTTCCATATATTACATTTCCAATAAATTCCATACGTGACAACTTTATCCTCAGCTCCAAATCCCAAAGTTACTAAAAGTCAGACACATTCAATTCAGATCACCTGCATCACTCAATACCGCACTTCAAACTGACACCCTACAATGTCCAATAACCGAAGAAAAAAAAATCCAATATCTCCAGAGAAAGCTTCCAAACTGTGTAGATCATTTGTCTCGCTCTGGGGGACAGCAGCACTTTGGTACTGGGCCACGTGTCAGAAACACTTCTTCTCTATTGCTCTTTCAGTCGTTGCGTAAGAATGGATGGTGACAGTTTTCGATTACGTTGGATCTGCGGTCGATTTTCCTCTCTGTCACAGTGACGGAACCGACTGATCTTCGGAAGTTGAAAGTGTCTGGGAAGATGTGTGGAGACTGTTGGGAGACCACGTGGCCCCTCCTCCACGCTTCAATCTATTTGGCTTGAAACGGCCGAAACGACAGCTTAAATGGAAAGCTGAAGGGTTAGTATGCCCAAGTACACGGAGCGCCTTGCTAGTTGAAACTTCCCTGGGGCCTGATGCACGAAGAAGGGCCCCGTTTACATTACAGAGCGCTCTGAGGGCGCCCCTAAAGCGCACCGTACTGAGAGCGCTTCTCGGCGTTTACATTACACAATCGTGGAAGGGGAGCCGATATGTCACGTGCTCTCAGAGGAATGTGACATATTCAAGATGGCAGCGCCCAGAAAGCACGTGTTTTTGTATGCCTGGCAGAAAAAAAACACAAAAAAAACACCGATCTTTCGCCATTTGCAAAAATGGCCTGTTGCTACAGGGCCCCACGTGACGTGACGAAAGCGCCCTAAGCTAGAGCGCCCTCAGACTACCCACTGTAGGTAGTCTGAGAGCGGTGTGCTTTCGGAGCGGTTTGTCCAAGTGTAAACGAGACAGGGCGCTCACAGGGCGCTCACAGGGCGCTCTCAGAGCGCTCTCACGGCGGTATTTTAAGCTAATGTAAACGGGGCCAAGGACTGTCCGAGACTAGTTCGAGTAAGTTGAGACTGAACGATTAGTTCGAGGGGGGGGGGGGTGTCGGTGGGATGGGTGGGTGTTTGGGAGCTTAACGTCCTTTTCCACCACGTGTGTGGATGATTTCAAAGACGGGGAAAACGCCAGTGCGAATATTTTTGCCCCGGTGGAGTATTCGAACCCACGACCCGAGCATTGGAGGTCCAACGTTTCACCATTCGGCTATCCCGGCTTCCCGATCAGTTCGAGATGAATAAACAAAACCTAAGGCACACCGGCCCCCGTAGTGTAGTGGTTAGCACTTCGGACTATGGACCGGGAGACCCGGGTTCGAGTCCCAGCCGAGACAAGCGGGATTTTTCCTAGGTCGGCTCCTACCCAGAGCGGGTGTGCTATGGGCCCAATGGGGAGGCTGTTGCCACACAGCCGAGCTTCACCCACTTCACGGGTGCGACTTTGGGGGTGCTTCCCTTGGTATGACACGTCTTATGATGTGGATGATTACACGGCCGGCACCGCAGGTGCCGTAGTTCCCGGGCCTGGTAAACGCCGGGATATTTATGACAGGAAGCGTGGAATGCGGCCCTGTCCCGCAGTCCCAAACCACATGGACCTCCATAGCATCATCTCAACATCATCCTCATCTCCATCATCATGCATAATGAAAATTGCCCCAACTTCCGAGCCCTCCGTGGCTTCCACCCATTACCAGGGAGGAACACCACTGGAGCCGGCAAAGAGTTGTGGCAGCAAAAAAAAAAAACCCAAAAAAACCTAAGGCACGTTTACGAATATTTTTCGGGACTAAACGGTGACACACGCTGATGATAGTCTGGATGTAATATTTCTGAGACTAGAGATAAGTCTTAGACTAATCTAGTCTCTTTTCTTGCACCAAGCCCCTGGCTCCTGGCGTCTTAGACAGTTAGTAGGATTTCCACGGTCACTGTTGTGGCGGGGAGAGCTTACCACCAACATTCAAGTGCAGTCGCCTGCATAGCGAGTACCTCTTTCAGCCTTCTCTTACTTCCTCGGACTAGTATCTTTCACTAGATTTTACATCATTGTTATGAGATGTTTCTAATAGCTGCAAAATGTTTTACATTTTGTACACCACGACGCCGAAGACAATGATCTCCTTCTTTGAAATTAAAGTGTATTGAAGTTTTAATTTTTCAGATCTTTCATGTAACCGGACAAGCACAGAAGTTGGTGTGTGTGTGTGTGTGTGTGTGTGTGTGTGTGTGTGTGTGTGTGTGTGTGTGTGTGTGTGTGTGTGTGTGTGTGTGTGTGTGTTTTAAGCCAAGGTATAGTGGAGGTTTGATAAGGGATACAATGGGTCCACCTTACAGAACGTCGAATGCCATGAAGCTGACAATAATTTGAACGGAGTGCCCATCAACTCTAAGTCGAAAGATACAATCACACAGATTCGTAGGGCGTCAAAGGTTCCATGTCCGGGGTGGTGGTGGGGGAGTTGGGTGTGTGGGGGGGGGGGATCCTCGTGTGTAGAGCGTTGGTCTTTCAATACTCGGGTCGTGAGTTCGAATCCCGACTGGGGCCAAATATTTGTGCTAGCCTTTTTCGTCCTGCCCCGTCTTTGATATTACCCATAATTATGTGGTGGAAAAAGACATTACACCCTCACACCCCCACCCGTCCCATGTCCAGCATCAGAAATAGGAAAAGGATAGGCTTCCTAGTGTCAAATTTTGTCCGTTTTCAACGCACGATGAACCTTGCACTATTGACAATCCTTTCCTTTCACAACAACCGCATGATTTACACAAGCCCACGGAAACTTCTTTACTGACCCAAATTTCCGGCTCTCCGTGTCCCGAGGGATGTTTCTGAGCTGCATCTATTATCAGACGTGTGCAAGCCAAGGGGCCATTTTCCGTGGAAGCGCAAAATCCCTCCGGGATCACAGCATCAGGGAAGCAAGTGCCCTGGGGCCGGGGAAACAGGAGGAAGTCTAATTGCATTAATCTAGTTTGTCTACGGGTTTCTAGTCAGTCACTTATGTTTCCGAGTTGGGTCTGGGAGACCTCTGGTCGGTTTTCCCCTTGTTTTCCTTGCTGGAGTTAATAGGTCTGCGATCTCAACAAAAGCAGACAAAAGCCACTGACAAACAGCGTGTTAAAAACAAAATTAATATCCGACTACGCAAAATGCAATGTCAGCTCTGTCACGATTACAGTTTTCAGCGTCCCTGACACCCCTTTAAAAGCCAGAGAGAGCCTGATTTCACAGCTCAGGGCCCGTATGTAAAACTCGAGGTTAATTTAACCCACGGCTTCGGGCCTAACCCAGACTAGGACTAAAGAAACCCCAAAACAAAATTAAATTTTAAAAAAGGGAATCGAAGAAAGAAAGATAGAAATCCTTCTGTAACGGCATAGGCACCTTGCTGGAATGGACCCGCTTCCTGATTTAAAACAAAAAGACAACAGAAAATTTAACCCTAAAGCTAGTTTGGTTCGAGGTTAGACCCTAAACCGGGGCTAAACTCCGTAGCTCCGACTTTTACATGCGTGCCCAGTTTGCTTTTGCCATCAAGCGAGAAAGATCGCAATGGCAAGTCTTCTCGTGGAGCACCCAACATCCGCTAGACGCTGCAGCGATGTATGTCGCTCACTGAACAAAAACACAATGAGGCCACTGCAAACGAACGCTCTGGTTTTATAAGTGTCTCCGAAGCGCTGAAAGACTCGGCAACTGTAACAGAGTTGCCTGCATTATGCACAGTCGAAGGGAGTCGCAGTTTTAGTATTTAAAAAAAAAAAAAACTCGCAATGTATGCAGCTTTTTGTTCAGATTGCAGACCTTTAAGGGTGCGAGACAGACCGGGGCTAAAGCTGTCCGTGTGAGCAGGTGCTGTCCTGGTCTGTCCCGCGATTTTCGGGTTACTGTTGTCACCACGTACTGGAGTTACCAGCTACTGGTGTGACCTATTGAAAGAGTGCGTGCGTCCAGTTTCGGGGCTGAATTCGTTCAAGGTACTTAAATCTGTAATGTCTGAGCCAGTGGTGACCAGATGAGCTGATTATAAACACCAAATCCAAGAATTAACTCTCAATCCAATCCAGTGTCCACTGGTAAAGCGCTGAGGTCGGTACTAGAGAGTCAAACGTCAGACACTTCTTCTGGGGTGTTGAGGATGTACAGAACATCACGTGAACGTGAATGCTCTGCATAATATAGGAAACTACAACTGTACAAATGACAAGATAAAAACACACAAATATTACAATTACACTGAGAAAACTGCACACAAACACACTAGAGAGACAATAACTATTTTTGCGAAATATACAAGTCTTATACCACTTTACTGTTCTTGATAAACTTGGCTAGGTTCAGCACTGCTTTGTTTTTTTTTTTGACATTTCCATGGATGTCAATCGGCAAAAGTTGAAAGCTGACATTGGTCTTCGGTATGTGATTATAAACCTTTGCCTCTCTGCGTTCGTGCGGGGAGCCAAGACAGCCAAATGGTAGAGCGTTGGACTTTCAATGTTTGGGTCGTGAGTTCGAATCCCAGCTGTGACCAAATATTTGTTCTGGCCTTTTTCTCCTTGCCCCGTCTATGCAATCACCCACAAGTGGTGCGTTCGTGCTCGTAGACACGCAGGCAGTTCCTATCCCTAGCACGAGGTGGCGGCCCTCAGCCAACCCCTTGCTACTCCATAACACAGGTTCTCATTTTCCCAATTCTTAAGGAACCTGCAAACACGTTTCAATAACCCAAGATTGCCACTCACAGCCATGTTCACGGATCTGATCGGACTGCAAGTATATGGACGTTGAAAAATTGCTACCCTTAAAAAGACGTAAAGCAAGAGCTCGCAACACCGAACTGCTCGTAAATGGCAGTTTTGACACTGATCTATTTCCTGCGAAGAATAGATTGGGGGTGTGCTATCAAATCCGACAGCAAGGATAGCTTTTTGCAGTAGAGGAAGAAATGCAGTCACGGTCAGTCGGTGGAACATTTCTGTTCTCAGCTTACAACGGATCACTTCGGAGCGAGCATTTTCATTTTTAGCCAATCAGAAAACAGGTCAAACTTTGCGATTCAAAGGCCCCCCCAAAAGCTTTCACGCAGCAACAAAACAACCGGTTGCAGAAGGCCAACCCACGCATGTAGATTGTATGCACGCTTTATCCAACAAACCTCTGATTGAGCTTTGCAACTCTGGTGGTATTTGATGTCAGTAGGTCTCTGGGAGCTCCGCTGGCGACTCTGAAATGCTGGGTTGTTTCGAAAACGCCTATTATTACTTTTTTTCGCGGAACGACCAAACCCCACGACTTTGTACTATTAGTATCAAAGAAAAAACATACAAACCTGCCAATACTCTCTCTACACAGGCACTCGTCGATTGTCAAGATCCAAATATTAAGTCGTCTTTTTTAAGTGTCATGCCCATCGCAAACTTCCCGTCTCTTCCTTAATATAATGGCTTTAATTTTAAGTCTTAACAATCTACGACTCTCTGTGCTACCCCCACCCAGCCTCACATTCTCTCACACCAACCCGGCACCTCCGAATCACCTCGTACCCACATCACCAGCTCCATCTCCCATCTCTTCCCCCCCCCCACCTCCCGCCTCAACCCCAGCCCAATTCCTTGTTCGTTATGGAGGCTTCCACACGCTACATACATCCAATCCCAGATCAATCGTCATAGTCGTGGCCAAAAAGGAACCCGCCGCTGTGTCTTACAATCCATCTCTGACCATTTACACCCTCTTCACGGTCCTAACGGTCTCCCCATTACCGGCCACAGCTGGGTCCTGAGGCCACCAATACACGGACCGGGGAGTACGGTAACGTGTCTCAACAATAAGCCGCCGAGGTCCCAGCCCCGCGAGCTATTCGTTATCTCGGCGACAGTAGAACCAGAGAAGTGTCGATGCTTCTTCTTCACAGTTGCCGTCCGGAAAGATTCAATCACTGGACGGGCAGTAGGGGCTGCAGCGCCGATATCAGAAATCGACACATTAGCGGCTTTTAGGAGCCCGGGACAGACTTGCTGGTCACTGCAAAACCACGAGGCGAGGATCAGAGAGATGGTCGAAATATTGATATGAATAGGTGTGGACAGTAGTGGTGCCATTGCTTGTCACAAAGACCATATAGTGTTCTGTGGACGGTGCGGCAGCGTCTGTCCAGACACATCGACCCCATGTGCTGGTAATGCTTTGGGCGGTAAATGTAGATAGAGGTCGATCAGGTACAGAGTTTTTTGCTAATGTCTTGGTTAGTAGGGGACCAGGGTGTTCTGGCCAGATGCGCGGTCTACTGTCTGAAATCGTGCTTGCTGCGAGTCCGTGGTCAATGTGACTAGCGTTAACTTGAACGCGTAAATTCACCAAAAACAACAGCAGCAGCAGCAGTAAAACGGCAAATTTTATTAAATTAATCCACAAGTCTTCGGGTTGTTTTTTTTTTTTCAGAACTGATGTGGCCGAGTCGTATTCTGAGTTCATTTGTTGGATGGGTGGGTGGATGGGTGTTTGAGAGTTTAACGTCCTTTTCCACCACCTAAGGGTGATACAAAAGACGGGGCAACGAGAAAAAGGCCAGCACAAATGTTAGGCCCCAGCCGGGATTCCAACTTACGACCCGAGCACTGAAAGTCAAACGCTCTACCATTCGGCTATCCCGGCTCCCCGAGTTCGTTTGTTGGTTGGATGGAGCGTAACATCCATTCCACAAACATCCTTTTTTTCTATGTCAAACACGGGGCACTGAGGAAACGGTAGCACAAATGAAGCAAAATCACGACCATAGCAATGATAGCATTGATGGTCCAAAGTTCTAGACGCTCTGTCGTCCAGGCGTAATGAGTAAGATGTACTGTCCGGCTCATTACACTCCGGATGTAAGTGTAATGCCTCTGTTTCTAGCCTCAAGCTGGTTGGACCCGGGGCACTTCCAGCCTGAAACTGCTTAGACCCGGAGCACTTCCAGCCTAAACCTGCTTAGATCCGGGGCACTTCTTGCGTAAAACTGCTCAGACCCGGGGCACTTCCAGCCTAAACATGCTTAGATACGGGGCATTGCTTAGACCCGGGGCACCTCTAGCCTAAAACTGCTTAGATCCGGGGAAATTTAGCCTAAAACTGCTTAGACCCGGGCACGTCTAGCCTAAACCTGCTTAGACCCGGGGCACCTCTAGCCTAAAACTGCTTAGATCCGGGGAAATTTAGCCTAAAACTACTTAGACCCGGGCACGTCTAGCCTAAACCTGCTTAGACCCGGGGCACTTCTTGCGTAAAAACTGCCTAAACCCGGGGCACTTCTAGCCTAAAACTGCTTATATCCGGGGCACTTCTAGCATAAACCTGTTTAGATCCGGGGCACTTCTAGCTTAAACCTGCTTAGACCCCGGGCACTTCTAGCCGAAAACTGCTTAGACCCGGGGCACTTCCAGCCTCAAGCTGCTTAGACCCGGGGCACTTCACACTCGGGAGTACGTCCTGTCTGTTACGCTGGCTTCCCCAGCAAAGAAGTACACGATACTGAGTTCTCGGTTAATTCAGTTTCCTAGCAAAGGTGGTGCACGGCCTCTTAATCGTAATCTTATTACAAGTTCCTATGATAAGAAACGCATAGAAATTATTCAAATCAGAACAGCACGTAAAACATTTAGTCTACGTCAAAGTCAGTCCCCAAGGTGGTTTAGTTACGCCTGGGTGCGCTGATGTGGGCGTCTAGCTGCTGCTTTATCTTCGATTGTGACCGTCATTGTGTGTGTGTATTTTGAGCACACAGATAAAAGCGAGTCCGTTGACCTGACATGTCACCCTCGTTGGGACTGCAGTCGTCCCGAAGGTTTTTCACAAACAGAATCAGAGCCGAGTGGTGCCATAATTGCTGTGTCCACACAGACGGGTCCAGATTTGGCCCACGAGCGATTCAACTGTCTCCACCAGACGGCACTTCCGCGCCTTCCGCTGCGCTTTGGACCTAACCCTCTTGTTGCCTGACTGGTTTCACGGCAGACTCCACAGCCACTGATTTGTGTGTCTGTGTGTGGCTAGAGCACCAACGCCACAGTCCAATCGGGGGGATAAACATTAAACCGTTTGAGTGGGAGTCAGGGGGTGAGTGGTTGTGGGCAGGGCCCGTATGTAAAAGTCGAGGTTAGGGCTTTTAGCCCCGGGCTAGAGCCTAACCTCGAACTAAACTAGCTCTAGGGTTAAATTTTCTGTTGTTTTTTTGTTTTAAATCAAGAAGCGCGTCCATTCCAGCAAGGTGCCTAAGCCGTTATAGAAGGATATTTTTTCTTTCTTTATTCGCTTCCTTTTTTTTTTATTTAATTTTGCTTTTGGGTTTCTTTTGTCCTAGTCTGGGTTAGGCCCGTAGCCGTGGGTTAAATTAACCTCGAGTTTTACATACGGGCCCATAACTGTTGTTAAAAAAAGCTGGGACGTACGTCACAGCAGCGATTACTGCACAAGTCGGGCTCCCCCTGCGTGTATTGGCGTATTTTTTGTTTCCAGTTCGGGGCTTGTTATTCGTCTGGTGCGGCCCGACTGGCACAAATCTGGTTGCGTCTCTCACTCTGTAAGGTGGGAGGGTGTGATACCAAAGACAGGGCAACGAGAAAAAAGCCAGTACAAATATAATTATGACCCCGGCCGGGATTCGAACTCAAGCACCGAGCATTGAAAGTCCAACGTCCTACCATTCCGTTATCCCGGCTCCGCTTCTAACACTAGAGAGCCACTGTTTGAAACAGTCTGGCTAGTGCAGGGTGCTAGGGTGCATGTTGAACGCTAATGTGTGCCGGGCGGATTAAGGAATGGCCCTAAAAACACCATACCGTCGCAAATCTCGGATTCCGTGAAAATGCGTTTGATATAGGAAAAACCTCGTAACTGTCACGGACGGTACAAAGAGTCTGTAAAGACTATCGCAAGCATAGGTAAACCACGATACAGACAGATAACGGTTTTCTAAAAGCAACATGGA
>JACVVK020000269.1:307500-317500 GCA_018292915.2 Batillaria attramentaria
CTCAGTCGCACATTAAAGAACCGCGGACAAAACGCCAAAGAAAGAATGTAAATGAATTTTCTCCAACGTAAGAAAAAGCTATGATGGCAGCTTCAGGATAGTGGTGGCGGTAGAGAGAGAGAGAGAGAGAGAGAGTGTGTGTGTGTCTGTGTGTGTGTCTGTGTGTGTCTGTGGAAGTGCCTCGATCGTGCTTAGCAGAGGGCGAAAGCAGCTAGTCATTATTTATTTTTATTATTCTGTTTTTGTCATATAGTTACAAGAACATTACAACACAGCACATAACTATACAAAACAAGAAAGCGGTAGGTGTGTACTCCATGGTTATCACAATAACAGTTACATTATACAGGCCTGGATACTATCTACTGTACTACTAGTATTATGTTATTTAGCACGTACGACAGGGAGCCGCTTATGGTTGAGCGAGCACACACACACACACACACACACACACTCCCACTCCCACTTGCTCACTACTCTACACCTTTCGCGGAGGAGTTTTCAACTCAGCTACTCATTATTAAGATTATTGTACATTTTGTTACAGTAGAATTCATGGAGGAGGGGAGGGGGGACTGGAGGAGGGGTTGGTATTTGGGAGTTTAACGTAACGTCCTTTTCAACCATGTATGGGCGATATCAAAGATGGAGCAACGAGAAAAACGAAATCACAATTAATATTTGGCCCAAGCCGGGAAGCAAAGTCAAGACCCGAGCACTGAAAGCCCAACGCTCTACCACTCAGCTATCCCGGTTCCTCGGGAGTGGATCCCGGCAGGGTCCAAATATTTGTGCTGGCTTTTTCGTCGTTGCCCCGTCTTTGATATCACCCGTATGTGGTGGAAAAGGACGTGAAACTCCCAAACACCCACCCACCCTCCTCGGGGGCGGGGGGGGGGTGGAGGGGGGGGAATTGGGGGGGCGACTCGTTAGCACACTTGACACCAGTGCCATTCATCGTTAAGATACACTTGTTTACACGTCATATTTGGAAAAAGTCAGAAAAAAAAGCTAACCTGCATGTAAAATTTCGTAAGGGGGAAAAAACCCCGCCCTTCTTCCGTAACTGAAAGACAGGCCACTGGCACATATAACTGACAGGCATGCACGTGAATCCTTCCAACTTGGATTCCCGTAAATCGAATCCGTCTTTCTAAAGACACGCAGGCCATTCAAAAACACCAGAATGGACTGACACGTGCCCTGGGTAATTGGTTCAAACCCGAACATGTCTGCCCGGTCTGGCTGATGTCTGAACAAAAAGCTGGATCTAAATCGGGAGGAAGAAGATCCACGGACGGGATCGATCGGCGATTGGTCTAAACTGTCACGTGGCGAGCTCTGGCTATTTTCACATCCAATGGAAGCGAGCCGGGAGACCGTTTCCCCGCTTTGTCGCCCCTTGTTGGTCTTCGCTCGGGCAGCCAGGGGCCAGAGAGAGGGAACGCACGAAAGTTGATGATAAATCAAATGAAGCGTGCGATTACCCCACGCAGCGGAGGTAGCCCGAGCCTGAATCCAATTACAGGAAAACAGTAGACTCGTCACTCAGTGTTCCCAAGTTTCACGTGCGGCGGGAAAGTAGGTCACAACCTGTGGCAACCTGTCTGTGTCATCGATCACAGAAAATCCGACTAAGCAACTCCCGTCACAGCAAAACGCGATAGGCCAAGAATAGAGAGTGTAAAAATATGGGAATGCTGTGTAGGCCCAAGAGTGTCTCTCTCTCTCTCTCTCTCTCTCTCTCTCTCTCTCAAATATGTCCACTCGTGTCAGCTTGATACTGAAGACGAGTTACATTTTCTTCTATACTGTCCTAGTCTTTCTGATATCCGTACCCGGTTTATTCCTAGAAAATTTTGGAACCGTCCAAGCAGCTTTCGACTCACTTTGCTAATGGCCTCAAGCAACTATTATACAGTTAAGAACCTGGCATTATATATATGTTTTCTAGCGTTAAGAAAAAGACAACAGTTGCTCAGCTGAGTTGATATACTTTATTTTGCACTTTGGTTATTTCCTGTACAAGTATTGATGTGAATAAGAATGTCTGGATGTCACTCTCAACTTTGAATGGGCCTAAGGCCTATCAATAAACAATTCTGAATCTCTCTCTCTCTCTCTCTCTCTCTCTCTCAAAAAGTGAAACTATGAAAAGTATAGCTTGACAAGCTAGATGGGGGTCATCGTTGATAAACACACTCTATCAGCATAACTAGTAGCATGAGACCAGCAGAAAACACTTCAATTAAAAGCGCAGTGCCCGGTAATAAAAAAATAAAATAAAAAAACAAAGAAAAAAAAAACCTTCTTAACATCAGCCAACACTTACACAGGGGTTAGGGTAAAGATAACGAAAGTGCGTGGGGAGGGAGAGGGGGGGGGAGGAGAGGGGAGGTGGCCGAGGTCTATTATCGAACATGTCGAGGCTTCTACGCAGATGAAAATGAAGGAACAATGCCCGCTTTGTTTACTCTCTGAATGGGGACGTGATTGCATGTTCTGGTTACTGAGTATTCAGCTCCATCCTGAACGTGTATGACAAAGATTGCGCGGTTCAAAGACTCCGCAGAGCGTGAAAACGCACACAATAACTATTTGCATGATATCCGGTTGCTCAGTTTTAAGGGACACAAAAGCTCGACAGATCTCAGTGTGCACAAGGGTGAACCGACAGCGCAGGTTTCCGCAACTAGACAACCCAACTCGTTTGCAGAATGTGGAATTTGCGTGATTAAACGTAAACAAGACGCCACCGTCTCTCTCTCTCTCTCTCTCTCTCTCTCTCTCTCGCGTTTATTAGTGTAGCAAGGACAGACACTAAGAGAGACCTGTGCGTCTATGTTCTCATCCTTGAGCAATAGTTTCTCTCTCTCTCTCTCTCTCTCTCTCATGATTTTATTTCGTGTAAATAGGTGTATATGTGCGCCGGTGTGAATTTAGTAGTGCTGGCATAGTATTCCTAGTTTATCGAGGACAAGATAGAAGACGGGTCTGTTTAACCAGTATCTTTTTATTCTTGGAAAACAGTGCCGTTTCATTGCATTTCATTTCTCTCTCTGAACACTCGAGAAACAAAATATTACTTTTTTCCACTTCCTGGATTCGATCTCTACAAGTCAAGAATACTCTCTCTCTCTCTCTCTCTCACACACACACACACACACACACACACACACACACACACACACACACACACACACACACACACACACACACACACACACACACACACACACACACACACACACACTCTCTCTCTCTCTCTCTCTCTCTCTCTCTCTCTCTCTCTCTCTCTCTCTGTGGTGGTGATGGGGGGGGTGTTGTTGTTGTTGTTGTTGTTTCTAAACCAATTTTCCAAAGTCGCAAGGTGCTCCTGCGGTGAAAGCAGCAATCCGGACTCATTTCTGAAGATAGGTACTCGGGCTTACGAAGCTAAATCAGACGTTCTTCGACCGTGAATTTCATTTTGTTCAGTGTTCACATGACCTTCCCCTCCCCTCCCATCGCCTCATGCGTTATATATACTATACTTTGATTGCCGCTGCTGGCAACCAATCAGTCTAAAGACATTCGTCTGGCTGAAGTATTCCTCTATGCCCGAGCATCCACGCTGGTTTTATTTATTTTCTGTCCGCTTGAGAAATGAGAGGCAGTTGTGATAGATATGTATGAGGAGTGTTGGTACATAAGTCCTTTCATAAATCATGTTCAGGGGAGTTTAATCGATACTCTGTTAAGCCGGCTCTTAACTGGGCACTGCAGAGCGCCACAGTGCTGTCCACAGTTGTGACACGGCTGTGATTTTGGGGGTTTCCCCCGCTGTGGCGTCATCACAGCAACTTGGATTTCAAATAGCCACAACTGTGACTGTGGTTTCCACAACAGATTCTGATTGGCTGTACTACGTCACTCGGCGTGCAAACCGTGCATGGCGGACAATCGGTTTGTCACCGAGCACTGCTGTGTTCAGTTTTCCAGTTAGTAGACACACCGAGCACAACGACTGTGATGTGTACATGTGTGTTTCACGCGCTATGCCCAGTTAGGGGCAGGCTTTAGAACAGCATTGCGACCACGACCAGCAGTAAATAGTGCACGCATATGTATCGGAATATCGGACTGTTCACTTTTACTCTATGCGGAAAGGGGAAAGAGGGTGTCCTTAAATCCTGGAGGTGAGGTCTACCATGCTAAACTGTAAGCGATTTTGAGTGGGGGAAACGAGGAAATAATAATAAAAGTTAATTATTATTTGGGGGTTTTTGTTGATTTATTTGTTGTTGTTTTGGTGTGAGGTTTTTTTTTGGTTATTGTTGTTGTTGTTTTTGGTTATTGGGTTGTTGTTTGTTTTTCTGTTTTGAATTTTTTTGTGGGGGGGGGTTAAGTTTTTGCACATGCCAAACCAATATTATGTTGTTTTTGTTGTTGTTGTTGTTGTTGTTGTTGTTGTTTTACTGGCTTAGGATATAAATTTTTCATTCTTATTTCGTTTCGAGCTGTGAGTCCAAAGACGATTTTCCATTTATACCTGTTATTTAATGGACAATAGAGCACTTTTTAAATTGAATTTGAACTGAATCATCAGATATTTCCTGGTGGTATATTAGTTGCAGCCTTTTCAGATGGACATAGTCCATTCATACACATCTCCCGTCACAGTTTTCCCCCACCTCAGTCCATGAGGAAACACTCTTATCTGACGCATTCAAATACTTTCCTTGCACTGTGATGTCATTTTCTCCGATGAACAGAGCTTGAATTAAAGATCTAAGCTCCCAACAAAATGCTTTCCTTAGTGTTTTACAGAGTCGACCGTGCGAGCACAGTTAACTCTGTCACAGTTGCAGACTTTTCAGCATCCCTGAAACACCAATAAAAGCCAAGGGCAGCCTGACTTCTCAGCTCAGTTTGCGTTTTGACACTGAGCGAGAAAGACCGTGCAGCACTCAACATCCTCTAGACACTGTAGCGGTGTGTCTCGCTCACTGACCAAAAGCCAAATAATGTCACGGCAAACTCGTGCTCTGGTTTTATTAGGGTCCCCGAAGCGCTGAAACTCTGCAACTGTGACAGAGTTGCCTGGATTATGCACAGTCGAAGGAGTCGCAGTTTAAAAAAAAAAAAAAACCGCAATGTTTTGCCGCTTTTTGCTGAGATTGTAGACCTTTAAGAGTGAATGAGTGCTGCTGATGAGCCAGCTGACTACTGCCGCTCTGGACACTAGAGGTTTCTTAATTCTAACAAAGCGTCAGCACTACAGGACATCCTATTCATCTCAGTGCACCAACAAATCTGTGCTTTCACTTCGCACCCGGCACAACTTTTATTTTGGCCTTTACCTTCCACTCAGCTGGTCTCTTTCCTACCACAACAAACCGAGGTGGACCAGCGTTACAGTCCATCCAGATCTGTAACAACTCTCTTCCAGAACCATCCTGCTCACCTGCAACAGGGGGAAACCCTGTGCATTCTCTAAATACTCCGCACGGGTTGTTTCACTAGTCTTTCGAGTGACTGCAAGATGGCCTGGTTCCTACCGCAACATCACCAAAAAGAAGGCCAAAGTTACAGTCCATCGAGTGGTCTCCCAGGACCATCAAGCTCATCTTCACCTGCAAATCTGTGCTTGCATTCAATACTAGGCACGGGCACTTTCACTATGGTCTTGGTTCTAACTTCCTACCTAACTTGGTTCCTACGGCAACAACCCCCAAACAAAGGCCAAAGCTTCAGCAAGCATGAAGATCTATGTCATCTCTCTCTCTCTCTCTCTCTCTCTCTCTCTCTCCAGGACCATCTTGCTTATTTTCCGCAGCAAATCTGTGCTTTCATTCGATACTCGGCACGAGTTGTCTCACAACAAGCTTAACACGCGTTCTCTGTTCCCGAGCATGTTCCCCCACCTTGTCTTTATTTCCTGTAGTCCAGCCTGTGTTGGTGATTCGTGTCTTGCTTGTTGTTCGGCCAGTTTAACCAATCACAACCCTGTGCGTGAGACGATTCGCAGAGTAATTGTGCGGCACACTCACTGAAATTAATTGTTCAAACATCAGCGGGTCTGTTATGAAGAGGCTTATTCTGTAAGGGGGTCGGGGATGGGGGTGGTGGAGAGAGACAGAGGGAGGGAGGGGGGTGAATGTTTGGGAACGTTACGTCCTTTTCCACCACGTATGGGTGATATCAAAGACGGGGCAACGAGAAATAGGCCAGCACAAATATGTGGCCCCAGCCCGAGAGAGACAGAGACAGAGGGACAGACAGACAGACACACACACACACACACACACACACACACAGACACACACACACACACACACACACACACACACACGTTTGTGCTTCCCTTACTCTAGTTACTGTGACCAAAATAGGGCCGCGTCCAGTGGCAAGTGTGAAAGACGCAAACAGCAATGACTGATGGCTACGTAACGCTAAGTGATCGGTACTAATATTAGTATATATCGTATAGTCCCATTACCGTACTAAAGGATGGGAACGAACTCGAAAAAAGCGTTCACAAACAGTACCCCGTGGTACCATTTTGATAGATCGATGGCCATTTCATTTCATCGTCCCGCACTACCAGTGAAGCGCAACGATATTATCAATCCATCATTCACCACAAAGCCAGCAGGATGAGCAACTGTCCTGTACACTTGGCACGCGCCTGAAAAACGGCCCTTTCTGTGTCCACAATCACGAACATTCACAGTGAGTGATGGTCAGTTCATAGCCAGGGCTTTCAAGGCTATCGCTGACTGTCTGACGAGCGCGATGAACAAGATCGGTCGCTGCCTATTCATACTTCAAGGCCACCTAAGGAAAGTTTTATGATGATTGCTCGTGGTGTTCATGCCATTTCTCTGAAATCCTAGTCAGCGCAGCTTCCTGGAATCATCGTGCACTCTGCCCAAATTGGAAGTAAATCACTTTCTGCTGATTTTTTTTTATTAATTCTCTGAAACCCGAGTCATGTCTTTCCAAATTAAACATAAAAAACATATCGTTTATCTCTTACTTTTTTCTCTGAATGACGCAAAGACAGGAATACTGAAATAGCGATTGTTTTTAGTTATTGGGTTTTTTGTTTGTTTGTTTTTTTGGGGGGGTGTTGTTGTTGTTGTTGTTGTTGTTGTTGGAGTTTTTGTTGTTGTTGTTGTTGTTTGTTTTAATAACAGATATGCATCGTACAGAAATATGTTGACTGTGTGCTGTTATAATGGACAGTTGATTAAAGGATGTACAGTCTTTTTCCAGTATTTAAAATTATGGTGTCTGTTCATGTGTGTGTGTGTGTGTGCGTTTATTTTTATTTATTTATTTTTTTGTGGACGTAAGTTTTTGCATGTTTAAATGACAGCTTACGCTTAAAACAGTATGTGTGGGCACTTTCGCAACTACGAATCAATTTTTCTAAGTTTAACCTCGTGTTCAAACCAGGCACAATAGCGATTGTTGTTTTGAAGAAAATGTCACACGAAAGAGTTTCACTGACGTACCCAAAATAACACAAAGAAACATGAACTGAAATATTACAACGAAGAGAAAGGTGAGACATACACTTCAACAAACAAACATTTCTCTGTAAAGTTCACAAACTCGTGGAATGCAACTACCCTTCTTCTGAAAGCTGCTTGGAAAGGATGTTCTCGGGGAAAAAAAAAAAACCCAGAAAAATTGAGGACAGGATGGCTAATTCTTCCGTGCAAGGGCTTCCCTGACTGAGACAGAAAATTTCAGATATGAGAAAATCCAAATGAGACACATCAGAGAGAGCAGCTTAGCATAGACGATTACTTCACCTTCAGACTGCCATTACCCCCCACCCACCCACCCCCACCCCCACCCTCTCTCTCTCTCTCTCTCTCTCTCTCTCTCTCTCTCTCTCTCTCTCTCTCTCTCTCTCGCGATATCCTTGTCTTACGTATTTTTTGTTCTCCTTTTCTTCTTTTCAATTTTCCTTTATGGTAGTGTAGCAATAGCAAGTTTGAAAATGATCTTTGTATACCTATAACTTTTTCCGTTGTAAAATAAAGGATCTCTCTCTCTCTCTCTCTCTCTCTCTCTCTCTCTCTCTCTCTCTCTCTCTCTCTCTCTCCTCCTCCTCCTCCTCCTCCTCCTCCTCCCAACACGCCCCATTTTGCATCCATTCGCCAAAGATAAGATCAGTCAACACAGAGATTTTTTAATCCTAAAATGGATAGATATTTTGGGGCAACAAAAAAAGGAAACAGACATGTCGCGAACCCGGGGCTCTACAATCATACGTCATTTTGGAAAGCATTCAGCCTAACAACTGCCAGGGCACTTTTCCCCGAGCCCACTTTCCCGACAATCTCAGCTAAAAACACCACAAGGCTAGGACCAGCACGCAAGTCGTCAGCCCGAATCAGTGGAAGAGTCTGGGAGTGAACGCGTTCACGGTGGTTTTCACAGAGAGTTTTTGGACGCTTGTTTTCTGACTTGAAATCTCGTGAGTGCATGAACTCCTGTATGTCCTGTGTGCGTTGCTTCTTTGATGTTACTATTTTAAAGCGCGAGGAAGCACTGACGTGACAAACCAACGAAATGCTGGATAATGATTTTGAAACTGTGACAGAGATGACTATTGTTTCTTCACAGTCGTGGGGCTTTTTTTTTTTTTTTTTTTGGCTGAGTTGGTTGGCTGCTTGCTTGCTTGCTACTTGGTTGTTTGCTTGGTTGGTTGGTTATACACTGTGACTTTGTATTGATCCAGGGACCAATAACTCATTGCCGACCTTAACCGCGTGCCGTGGAATTCCCCGGCCGTGACCCATGCATTGAGTGCCTGCACAACCCTAGCCAACCGGGCAATTTTAGCAATTTTTCGATTTTTTTTTAAAGAGGTCTTCCTCGGATGTTTCCTAATCGTGTTTCGTATGGTTTGAAAGATAAGTACGAGTATAAGCACTTTAAATATGGAAAAAAAATTGATTGGAAAAACTGGGCATAGCGGCCCACAGTGAGAACGGACATAATATAACATGGGTTGTGGATGCTTGGTAACAGCGTCCTCACGCGTCATCGCCCGGGGTCTGGGTGTGGGGTTGGCAACGGTATGCAAGGGCTCTGCACAAACGCCGTGTGCATGGCCGTGAAAAAGTTAAAAGCTGCGTGTATACCATACCGCGAACACCGTACGATCTCCTGAGGCAGCTCCCGCCATCATTACTCAAAACAGATAAGGAAACAAAGCCTGGGCCCGTATGTACAACTCGAGGTTAATTTAACTCACGGCTGCGGGCCTAACCCAGACTAGGACAAAAAGAAACCCCAAAACAAAATTAAATCAAAAAGGAAGCGAAGACAAAAATCCTTCTATAACGGCATTGGCACCTTGCTGGAATGGACCCGCTTCCTGATTTAAAACAAACAACAACCAAAAAACAACAGAAGATTTAACCCTAGAGCTAGTTTAGTTCGAGGTTAGACTCTAAACCGGAGCTGAACTCCCTAACCCCGACTTTTACTTGCGGGCCCAGGTGAATAGTCAGTACGTTCTCGACTCATACCTTACTCACAGGCCGGAGACGTACCACACAGCTCGCTTCCACTGTGACGTTCACCACCACCTAGTCTCAGCCACAGTTTGAAAAATTCCATGTCCTTGGCAATACAGATGTCTAAGCTGCTATGAAATCTGTTCACACGTTAAAGATGAACAACTTAACCGACGATAAACTAGGCTCCCGTTTCCGGGAAACTACTTTGCGGATGTGATCAGTTGTTGACGTAATGCTTCGGTTCCAGTTTGGTTGCTTCAGTTGCTTCGCGCTGCGGAGAGGTTATGGCTGCTTACGAGTGTGGCTCGCAGTGCACTGATGGGAGACGGGTCGACCTACTTGCGCGTAGTGATTTATCAACTGTGGCAGAGATGAGATGAGGGGGCGAAATCGGCGCGTGCAGTTTGACATGGTCCCACTTCAGCCTCTGTCTTGTGCTGTTGCGCAAGGATCCACCCGTAACCGGATTAAGG
>JACVVK020000269.1:325000-335000 GCA_018292915.2 Batillaria attramentaria
TAAAACTCGGTTAATTTAACCTAGGCTGCGGGTCTAACCCAGACTAGGACAAAAGAGACCAAGAAACAAAATTAAATTTAAAAAAAAGGAGGCGAAGAAAGACAGACAAAAATCCTTCTATAACGGCATAGACACCTTGCTGGAATGGACCCGCTTCCTGATTTTAAACAAAAGACAACAGAAAATTTAACCCTTGAGGTAGTTTAGTTCGAGGTTAGACTCTAACCCGGGGCTAAACTCCCTAACCCCGACTTTTACACGCGGGCCCTGGAATACTGGTGCGCGGTAAGAAATATGCTAATAGGTTTTGACGTCACTGATCTGGCGCAGCTTGGTGCACGCAAGGGAAACTTCCGGTGAAAATGATGGCGGACTTCTTTGTCGTCACTGACCCTTGAATACCGAGTGCAGCGAGAAAGACACACACACTGACAGACTGACGGATAGACAGGCATGAAATTTTAGACATCATACTCTCCGTGAAAAGATCTGCAGTGTTTTGCGTAACGCTTTTGTGTGTTCTCCATCCTCTGTTCTCAACAAAAACACTTCTGTCAGGGTTCAGTTGTGTACATGGTGATATCTGCCAGACATGCATTTACCCGAAGGGAGGCTGGGATTTCACGTCTGTTTTCACTGGCGTCAGCCGTCGTAAACACCTAACACCCCAACAAGTCCTCCCCGCCACCCACCCTACCTCCTCAGTTCCCTGTACCGGGTTCGCGCTTCTATTGGCGCCTGCGATGACGTCCAAATACGGATAAGCGAGACCGAGCCTAGCCTTAGCTCGGCTCGGTCTCGGTTAGCCCGGTTGGGGTGTCGTCGCAGACGCAAAGAGAAGCGCGGACCCGGTACAGGGATGACCCTACCTCTAGCTCAGTTCCAATCTCATTCTGTCTTCCCGCATCAGCCTCTTCTTGTTTTACGGTCCCATTTGGGACATAGTGTAACAGTTTAAACGCCCACCTTCCGACATTTCTCAACAAGAATTCAAGGCTTTTTTCTTTCTCGTATGTGTCACCGTTGATTCGGGCCGATCATCGGGGTTTCTCTATGGGTACTCCGGCTTCCCCCACCCCCCTCCTCTAAATTCCGAAACTGAAATTGCTGAGCTGTACCATGTGCGTGCGTGCGTGCGTGCGTGCGTGCGTGCGTGCGTGCGTGCGTGCGTGCGTGCGTGCGTGCGTGCGTGCGTGCGTGCGTGCGTGCGTGCGTGTGTGTGTGTGTGTGTGTGTGTGTGTGTGTGTGTGTGTGCGCGCGCGCGCGCGCGTAACACGGCTGACGGGTCGTTGAAGTTATTGTGACGTTCACACAGCCAGCAAACGCCAGCGTTACACTGCTTAGATTATCAGAAGCGCTCTCACCAAACTACACATCAAGACACGAAGAGTGAAACGCATACGATCTGCGCCTAGGTATATAGAGGCGGCGTTTTCCCGCAGCTCGATAAGCGAAAACGGTCCACTCCGAACATTCATTCCGCTTTTCCGCTTTGCTGCCTCCTGGGCCAGACGAAATGTTTTCAAAGGTCAGCTGGAAGACTTTCAGAAATCTTCAAAGTTGTCGAAGTTTCTTTTAAGACGGCCAGACGAAAGTTAACTTTGTATGAGACCACTCAAGATCCTCGATACAGTTGTACCTCTGCCCTTGAAATGACGAAACCGGAAATCATTTGACCGCTTGGTCTCTCCCACAAAGAGCATAATTTAGGATGAATCTGTGTGCGTGCGTGCGTGCGTGCGTGCGTGCGTGCGTGCGTGCGCGTGTGTGTGTGTGAATGCTTATCGACCTCTGCTCTTGCGTTATTTCCTCCGGCCGCTGAACCCATCCATCATCTGCAAAAGTTTGAGCACTCGGGTATTTTGGGGGGGGGGAAGTCAAAGTGTGAAGTCATGCGTGTCGGGGAATGTCGGGGGGGGGGGGGGGAGACTTTCCATTGCCTATGCATTGCTGTAGTCCCAGACTAAACTTTATTCGAAACTTTTTGTATTCTTTCCTCCCTATCCCACCCGGCCCTTCTCGGCAGAACAAGTAGACAGCTCTCAATCGGCAGGGTGTTCAGCTTCGCCGACCGACGAACCACAAGTACAGAGGTGACTGTCCCACTTGAAACTTCGCGCTGACACGGTGAGACTGTCCCTTCCGCTACACCCCACCCCCACCCCACCCCCACCTCCACCTCCCCCCCTCCCCTTCCCTGTCCTCCCACTTTCTATCCCTTAAGATTATACGAGTGGGTGGGTGTTTTGTGAGTTTAACGTCCTTTTCCACCACATACAGGTGACATCAACGACGGGGCAACGATGAAAAAGCCAGCACAACTATTTGGCCCCAGCCGGGATACGAACTCACGACCCGAGCATTAGAAGTCCAACGCTCTACCATTCGGCCACCTCGGCTCCCCAAGATTATACGAACACTTGTGTGTGGGACTACTGGATAGAAACACCAAGCTATGATACACCCACTTCGATGGCGGCACACTGCCTCAATATTCCTGAAAACACCGAGACATGTATTATATAATTATCTACGTTCCTACCTTTGTGAAAAGCTACGAAAAATATATAATCAAAATTACCAATATTTGAGATTTGAAATTCACCTCATTTGTGCGGAGTTTTTTTTTTTTTTTTTTTCTTTCTTTTTTTAAGCCGATATTCATTAAATTTTCTGCCTCTACCCAATTATTCTTCAACTGCGCGGATCCCCGTAGGGCGTCTAATTCTGAATATTTTGCAAGCCGCAAGCACCCGACACTGTGTCTTCTTTTCTTTTTTTCACAGGAGCCAGAGATTTCTCCACGCGTCCTAGTTGCCGTGCTGTTAACCGTTTCAGCGAATCGGTTGTTACTGTTGAAAGTCGCCACTGCAACTGCATCCAGCATGTTGTTGTTGTTGCTGTTGCTGTTGCTGTTGCTGCTGCTGTTGTTGTTCGTTTGTTTTTAAACAGTAACTGTTACAGAAAGCAGTTAAACTTGAAAGTTTCAGCCCACAAAAATCGAAAATAAATGCACTTCTAAAAATTCCGAAACTTAAACTGCTGAGCTGGCCCTTCGCACCACGTCATTGTAATGTGTTCATGTCTAGTGTGTGAGAGAATGCGTGTGATTCACGTGAGCGCGCGTGTTGGGTTTAGCTCGCGGCGCTTTGAGCCAAATATTTGGGGTGAAGCGCCTATATTAATGAGAGTAGTAGTAGTAGTAGTAGTAGTAGTAGTAGTAGTAACTTACACATGGAATTTATCTGGTTAAACTTATGCCCTGGCGTCTCTCTAGTGGCACAAAGGTCTTTTGTTGAAGAGTGGCTAACGATAAAAACATATACCTTACTCGTAAAGTGAAGTTTCCTGCGTTTGGAGATTTAAAAAAAAAAAAAAAAAAAAAGTTTCGGTTTGAGCCAGCCAGATTCAAAATTGGTCTCCGGCCGCAAACGTGGTGATCAAGGGACGGAACTCTTGTTTTCACTCTGATTGTGATTATGGCTGTATGTCAGTTCACGTAGTTCTGGTAACCCATGAGTGATCGGGGAAGTCACATCCTCGATTACAGCAAGGAGAGAGGCACCATGACTACAGTTCACGAAACTTCATTCAGGCCACCCGGTGCGCGCATTTCATAATTTTGTATGGGCAACAAATAGGACCTCCTTAGCGTCATCATACCATCATCCTCATGTACATCATCATGCATAGTAAAAACTGCCTCAACCCTCCATGGATTCTGCTCATGACCTGGTAGGGACACCAATGGAGCTGGTGAAGAATTGCGGACAAAAAAAATATAATAAAATAAATTTACAAAGAGGAATAAAACAAAAAAATGTATTAAAACATTTTTTTTTAAATAAAATAAATTTACAAAATTAAATAAATAAAATAAATACTAAATAAATTAAGTGATTAAATTAAAAATAAAGCTAAATTTAATTTTCAAATTAAAAAATGAAATAAAATAAATAAAATAAATAAAATAAACTACGTTTAAAAAAATAAAATAAATTTAAAAATAGAATACATTTGAAAATAAAATATTTTCTAAAGCTAAACTAAAAAGGAAATTTGTACGTGCCGTGGCTTTACTGACCACCACATATTCATGCTCGGTTGGTATAGTTCGCCCGCTGGGGTGTGGGGGTAGGGGGAAGGAGCAAATGTATACCAGTCATTCACAGGGAGAGCCAAATATACTCCAGTCGTCTACTAGAACGGACGTGGCGTTCCCTTGTCGCCCGTGATATGGTACACGACTTGTCCTGTTCGCAGAAACTATACGGCAGTGACAAATGTAGCGTTATAACTGAGCGACTGCGCTGCAGAAGGCTGAACCCTGTCACACGGAACCTCCCCGCCTTTCCCCACCCTTCCTATAATAACGACGTTAGCACCAGAGTAAATCAGGAAAAATCGGGTCAGACGTATAAAATTACAAGTAATTGCACGTCGCCATATCAGAGTTACGCAAGCCTCAGAAGGGTTGACGACAATAATTGTGCGGAAGGTCGTTCAATTGTACGCTCGTTGTTCGGACTAGTACGTGTAAACTTTACCCACGTTTGCCGTCTAAAAGTCCTTAAACGACTTTGTCAACTAGTAACACCATCAATTTTGTGGGATAGTTTGGTTTTCTTAATTCTAACAGCAGCAGCAGCAGCAGTTGTAGTAGTTGTTGGTGTAGCTGCTGGTGGTGGTGTGGAAGTACAGTGTAGTTGTTGGTGTAGTAGTAGCAGCAGTAGTAGTAGTAATAGTAGTAGCAGTAGTAGTAGTAGTAGTAGTTGGTGTAGTAGTTTTAGTTGGTGTACGTCACGAACAGGATTTACGTTCGTGCCTATGTTAATAAACTGCTGTTTATTCTTTAGTGTGTAAATGTGTTGCTTACCGGCGTAGTTGCGGTTACATAGTTGTAGTTGGTGTAGTAGTTGGTGTAGAAGTTGTTGTAGTAGTAATTGTAGTTGGTGCAGTAGTAGTTGTTGTAGCTGGTGAAGTAGTTGGTGTTGTAGTTGGTGTTGTAGTTGGTATTGTAGTTGGTGTAGTAGTTGGTGTAGTAGTTGGTGTAGTAGTTGGTGTTTTAGTTGTTGCTGTAGTTGTAGTTGTAATAGTAGTAGTTGTTGATGGTGGTGGTGGCACTGCTGCTACTGCTGCTTTCTTTCAGTAAGGCGTCTTCTTCCACACTGGGCACATAACTCTGCCTGCCCGACGGCGCATTTCTATAAACTGCGTAAACTATACTTGTTCTTACTTTCCGTACAAACACCGTTTATTATATACCGTCCAGTAAAAAATAATAACCTCTCCGGTTGAGGGATATGAGCAAGACGTCCCTCTGGTGAAATAGTGTCATGCATCCAACCACTCCGTCATAACTGTTTCTCTCGGTCGTACGTTTTTCAAGACACTCTCATCCACTATCCTTTCAGTCTTCTTCAAGTGTTAGCAGAAAGACAGAACATATACCCTGTCTAGACAAACTCATAGGGCGCTGTTTGACATCCACTCATCGGAAAGGCATTATTGGAAAAGTCTTGTGCTCATCATTTCTGTGAGGAATCCTCTTTCCTGCAGAAGCTTTTTCTGCATGTGACAGTCAGCCGTAAATGTTATCTGCCGAGCATTCTAAACATTTTCCAGGGGTGCCGTGGGCGTGTTTTGGGGGTGTAACCTTTTCTAAAATTGTTTATCGATCTAACATTATTTTCTTGATGAACTCATCTCGCGCCATCCTCACGAACCGTGTGATATTTGTTTGCAGTTGTATTTGCAAACCTTGCCGGTGTTAGTGCTCTCTCTCTCTCTCTCTCTCTCTCTCTCTCTCTCTCTCTCTCTCTCTCCCCTACCCTCATCCCACAGTTGCACTGGCAGCTTGATTGTTTCTTGCTTCCTTCTTTGCTCGCCTGGTGGATGAAGTAACTGATCGCCTCAAATTATTCATTCACCTACAAAGCTGGGTACGAATGTCGCGCGCCCACACACACACACACACACACACACACACACACACACACACACACACACACACACACACACACACACACACAGAGCATCCTCGGAACGTTGGTTGTTGCCTCTCGGGACGGTAAGGGACTCGAACCCTATTTGCTAAACATCACAGTCCCACTGCCCCAAAGGGCTACTCAAGGCACAACTGCACATCATAAATGTCTTTTAGAAAAACTGCAAAAACAAAATGTACAAACGATGGAAACTAACCGAAGTTGAGTGAGTGAGTGAGTTTTTAGGGTTTAAAGCCACAAAGACTAATTCGTGCCTGCACTACACGAGAAAAACAAAAATGTAATGTTGGACAAAGGAGACCGAAGTTGAAACAAGAGACAAAGAGAAACCACCAGCAGACCGCTGAACCCCCCAATATCATAACCAATCGACCCCAGGCACGCATGGAATACAAATGAGCTGCAAACTCCATAATCCCACAGATCCGTTCCTCTTCACAAACACACAATACGGCTGATTGCCTGTGGTCAGTAGTACCGTACAGTACCAGCTTGTTCCCTGTCCAGATGCCGGACCACAGCGCTGCCTAATGGGGACGATTTACTGTCCCGGCTTTGCGGCCAGCGGCAGCACAATGCTTTTGGCTGGGACCCAAACCTGCTAAATTGCACGCTTCATTTTCCCCTCGATGTAATCAGCTTGCGGTGTCCACATCCGGTTATTGTCGGGAGTTCAGAAATCGCATGTGCTTGGACTGTCAAGCGACTGGAAGATTCCGCTATTAGATAAGCACACTGTGGATTCAGTTTGTACGCATCCTATCTACGGCATCTTTCTACAACTGTGTATGTAAACGGCGTGATGGTGTAGGCTGTGTTGTTATTATACAGTACACATGCGTGTCATAGAGTGGATTAGTCGGTTGGCTGCTGCTCTGGGGAGGGGGTGCATTTGACTGCTTTAATGGAGGGGAAAAAAAAAACCTTCAGTGACTAGTGGGAGCATGTTACCGGGTAAGGGGGGCTGGAGTTAGAACTACTAGTGCTCGCTCACGTATCTTCCAAGATTCAAGATTTTTTACTGCCTTTTTCCCCTTTTGGGGTATGGAGGATACAAACAAAAAAATCATACAAACCAAGACCACATAATTATACATAGAACGATATGACAGAAGATATATGTACAACATACACATAATCTGTACACAGGAAAGCGTAACCATCTATGAAACCTCTGAAACAGCTCACACACACACACACACACACACACACACACACACACACACGCACACACGCACACACGCACGCACGCACGCACATACGCACACACGCACGCACGCACGCACGCACTATACCGTCCTACTCTCTTTCAAGAATTTTGCTAGAGCAAGGGCAACTTTTTTGGATTTTGATCCCAACAGTTTACAAAGGTTGTACGTCGATTTGACTCTAAGGAAACGAAGTGGTATGTGCTTGTTGCGCTCCTCTTGAAACGCCGGACATTCTAGAATTAAATGAAATTCGTCGCCTATTGCACGCATGTCACACTTTCTGCACAGTCGCTGTTCTCTGGGTATATCTTGTTTTCTGCCTTGTTCAATAGGGAGCTTATGGTTACTACAACGGACCAAACACGGGCATCCGGCGAGCGCACCATTTGCTCTACATATATTTGGCAGCGAATCCTCTCCTCTCGAGAACTACTGCAGCTCGCATTACTAAAACAATCAAAACAAACTTTGCATTTTGTTCCTCAGTGCACAAGAAACGCGAGATTCGAAGCAACAAAGTATGAAGTACAGTGACAGATGGTATTGTCTCTGTATTCGTTGCGGTTGGCGCGGATGATGTTGGGTGTGTATGTTTTACGTTGTTTGCCTCCTTCTGTTATTGTTGTCGATGTCGTCGTTGTTCGAGTAAAATATATAGAGTTTAAAGAAGAATTATGTATAAAGAAATCCGAGGCAAGCATATTTGGTTTCGTTTCTTCTTCTTCTTCTTCTTCTAATGCTCGGGTCGTGAGTTCGTATCCCGGCTGGGGCCAAATATTTGTGCTGGCTTTTTCATCTTTGCCCCGTCTTTGATATCACCCGTATGTGGTTAAAAAGGACGTTAAACCCCTAAACACCCGCCCACCCACCCACCTCTTCTTTATATGCTTTATTTCAGTTTTACTGAGGTGTACCTACAACAGCTGTACAAATCCTTACAGGGAAAGACACAGCTAAAAGCGAAAGTCTGCCACTGTGCCACAGAGTCAAACGCGTGTTTGGTTTACTTATGTCGCTTGATGAGATTCTGTTGTCTGGTCAACCAGGTCACGTCACAGTCAGGATGTCTAATGATGCTCAGTCTCGACGTGCTGTCCCTCTTTGCATACAACCAGACCTTCAGAGACACCCCTACAGTTCTCAACAAACCCTATTCCAAGCGTTGTGTCTTTCTTCTAACAGCCAGCCCTGAGAATGTCTGAGAGGTTGGTTGACTGGTTGCTTGCGTACTTGCTTGCTTGCTTGCTTGCTTGCTTGTGAGTGAGTTTTAAGGGCTTAACTCCGCGCAAGCCACAATGACTAATTCGCGCCTAAGTGTGCCTGCACTACGTGAAAAAACAAAAATGTTACGTTGGACAACTGACGCAAACTGGTCTACGGGGCATTATAAACCTAGGACATGCAGGAGACGCTGCACCTTCATGCTAATTTATCGAACTCCCGTTTACAAAAGGCGTAGAAAACAAATAGCAATTACAACTAGGTAGAACAAAGATACATATACAGCAAATATTGCAACTATTCATCTCCTAGGCGACTTGCTTGCTTGTGGATGGTACGCACTTGAAGAGGGGGCGACGTTAAAAAATCTGAGATAAAGATTTGAAAGTCCGACGCTGTACCAGCTCAGCTTACCTCCCTCCTCGATTTTCTGCAAGAAGAGCTGCATTCACCACGATTTTGTGAGAGAAGAGCTGCAGTCACCGCAATTTTGTGAGAGAAGAACTGCAGTCACCACGATTTTGTGAGAGAAGAGCTGCAGTCACCGCAATTTTGTGAGAGAAGAGCTGCAGTCACCACGATTTTGTGAGAGAAGAGCTGCAGTCACCGCAATTTTGTGAGAGAAGAGCTGCAGTCACCACGATTTTGTGAGAGAAGAGCTGCAGTCACCACCATTTTGTGAGGAAAAGCTGCATTCACCACGAAACGCACACAACACTACTATATTGCCATCACATGAAAATAAAATGTATCGAGCATGTCGATACTGAAGACGGTGGGTAAAGTGTTTTAACCGTATGATACATGTAGTTTAAGCCATTCCACCAATAATAAGCACGAGAATGGGATAGGTTGTTGTTTTTTTTGTTTTCAGAATTCATCTTCTGTTGAAAAACCACAACAAAGAAATATTTAATTTATTTGAGATATGATTTACTTGCTATTGCTGTACTGTGATTTGTGCTGTTTTGTATGTGTGGTGACTTCAATTTCCTCTCCAATGAACACAGTATTTTGGATTCGAATAGAGAGTCCTATCAAGTGCCCCTAAGAGACGAGACAAAATCCTAAGACGAAGATCTCATTAAAAGTCCATCCGCGTGTAAGTATCCTTCGTACCACTACCAGGGCCCGTATGTAAAACGAGGTTAATTTAACCCACGGCTACGGGCCGAACCCAGACTAGGACAAAAGAAACCCCAAAACAAAATTAAATATAAAAAAGGAAGCGAAGAAATAAAGACAAAACTCCTTCTATAACGGCATAGGCACCTTGCTGGAATGGACCCGCTTCCTGAATTAAAACAAACAACAACAGAAAATTTAGCCCTAGAGCTAGTTTAACTCAAGGTTAGACTCTAACCCGGGGCTAAACTCCCTAACCCCGACTATTACAACCATACGGGCCTAGGAAGCCTCCGCAACGATCACAATGTGCAGCATTCAATCAGCATTAACATCCGCTGTCTATAAGGAGATCACAAGCATCCTGTGCGAGCATGCTCATATTATGACTAATACTCTTCTCTAAAGGTCATCGCCGCTTTCTTGTACTGTCCA
>JACVVK020000269.1:340000-372500 GCA_018292915.2 Batillaria attramentaria
TTTTTGCTTGTTCGTGTATGCATATTTTTGGACATACATACTCACATTTACAGTACCCATAATAAACCAAGGATAAAGCACACAATACAGAAAACTAAAAGAATATTAAATAAAAAAAAAACAGAAATCTGAACTGTCAAGGTGACGACAGATATGAAGACGCTGAACGGGATGTTCTGCAGCCAGCAAACCCCTAGTCAACCGTACATAAAACATACATACTTTCACGCTTCCGCGGCTATCATCGCCACTCTCATGCATGATTGATCGGGTAGGATCGCGAGAGCCATCGCCGGGTAGGTTATTGCTCCCGTGAGGCGAGGACAACGGCTGCAGGAGTCGCCATTACTCACGCCACAGGTGCGCGGAGATACTTCTCGCCGCCATTTTCTTTCAGGGGGGAAACAAAAAACGGCCACTGCAGGGGTGGGTGGGTGGGTGCGTGTTTGGGGGTTTAACGTCCTTTTCCACCACAAACGGGTGATATCAAAGACGTGGCAACGATGAAAAAGCTAGCACAAATATTTGGCCTCAGCCGGGATGCGAACTCACGACCCGAGCATTAGAAGTCCAACGCTCTACCATTCGGCCACCCCGGCTCCCCCGGCCACTGCAGAGACGGACAGGAGTGGGTGAGTGAGTTTTTAGGGCTTTAACGCCGCGCAAGCCACAAAGACTAATTCGCGGCTAAGCGTGCCTGCACTACGTGAACAAAACCAAAAAGTAACGTTTGACCACTGATGCAAACTGGTCTACGGGGCAGCACAAACCTAGGGCATGCAGGAGACGCTGCACCTTCATGCTCATTTCTCGAGTGAGTGAGTGAGTTATTTCAGGGCTTAACGCCGCGCAAGCCACAAAGACTAATTCGCGGCTAAGCGTGCCTGCACTACGTGAACAAAACCAAAAAGTAACGTTTGACCACTGATGCAAACTGGTCTACGGGGCAGCACAAACCTAGCGCATGCAGGAGACGCTGCACCTTCATGCTAATTTCTCGAGTGAGTGAGTGAGTTATTTCAGGGCTTAACGCCGCGCAAGCCACAAAGACTAATTCGCGGCTAAGTGTGCCTGCACTACGTGAAGAAAAACAAAATGCAAGGTTGGACAACTGATTCAAACTGATCTACGGAGAGTGGGTGGGGTGGGTGTTTAGGAGTTTAACTTCCTTTTCCAACTTGTGTGGGTGACATCAAAGACGGGGAAACGAGAAAAAGGCCAGCACAAATATTTGGCCCCACCCGGGATTCGAACTCACGACCCGAGCATTGAGAGTCCAACGCTCTACCATTCGGCTATCCAGGCTCCCCTGGTCTACGGGGGCAGTATAAAACCTAGGACATGCAGGAGACGTCGCACCTTCATGCTAATCTCTCGAACGCACATTTCGGAGTCCCAGATGACCTGTTGGACATTTTGGGGCGGTTGGCTATTCTGGGAGATTAACGCCTTTTCCAGTACGAAAAGGGTGATATCAAAGCCGGGGCAACTAGGGGGGGGAAATACCAGCACAAATGTCTTGGTTCCCAGCCTGAGGAATCGATCTCATGACCCCGAGCATTCGCAGTCCAACGGTACTTCGGTTCGGATGTCCCGGTTCTCTTGTATAGACCCTGAATGGAAGGGTTAGTTAGTTAGTTATTTAGGGCTTAACGCCGCGCAAGCAACAAAGGCTAATTCGCGGCTCATGAATGGAAGGGACTTGTACTGCATGCCTAAACAGCCCGTTGACGTATGTTGCCGTTCGTGGCCTGTCCGTGATCGTATAAATCTACACGAAAGAATGACCGGGAGTTCCTAGAGTCTGAAAGACTTGTCCTTCAAGCCGGAATAAACACCCAGAAAAAAAACCTACTGAAAGCCATTACAGTCACGTGACAAAACCCGCCACAAAGGGCCTTTTAAAAGAATTAAACACATTTGATTATTATTATTGTACCTCGTGCACTGCTCTCTCTCTCTCTCTCTCTCTCTCCCCCCCCCCTCTCTCTTCCCCCCCCCCCCCACCGTCTCTCCCCCCCCCTCTCTCTCTCTCTATCGCACGTGTGTGTGAATGCGTTTGGGCCTGATGGACGATTTTCTCTATGGTTTTGTTTCTTGTAGTTTAGTGCGTAATTTTCTGTGTTGAATTGTTTTCTTTTATATTTTGCTTCATTTCCTTAATAGATTAGTCTCTGTAGTATTAGCAACGACAAGTTTGCAAACTAATAATAAATAATGATAATGAGTATTGTACCGGCGCTTTACCCAATTTCACGAATCGGCTCAAAGCGCCGCGAACTGAACCCAACACGCACGCTCACGTGAATCACACGCATTCTCCCACACACTGGACATAAACACATTACAATCACGTGGTGCGAAGGGTCAGCTCAGCTATTTAAATTCCGGAATTTTAGAATTACATTTATTTTTCAGATTTGGTGGGCTGAACATTTCCAAAGCAGAGGGGGAGGAAGCCGGAGTACCCGGAGAGAACCCCCGACGATCGGCCCGAATGAACGGTGTCACATACGAGAAGGAAAAATTCTTTGCCCCGAGTGGGACTCGAACCCCCCACCTCTCGCATTGGTGACAAGTCTCTTAACCACTAGACCACCGACCGCTCAAACTGGCGAATTCATGTCAAAACTTTTACCGTTGATAAACTTTCATCATCATCATCATCATCATCATCATCTCTCTCTCTCTCTCTCTCTCTCTCTCTCTCTCTCTCTCTCTCTCTCTTCCCAGATTAGCTGGACAGCTTGTAAGATAGGAAGCTTCAGTCGACAACTTTTTTTTTCCCTGAAATAAACGTGTCAGCCGCTCAGTCTCCTTCTCTGTGACAGGTGAAACAATAAGTGGCCACTTAGCGGAAGACTATGTACCCGGACTGTCGATTAGACCGTTAAACTAACACGGCATTCCAATTACAAACAGGAACCACGATCATTCCTCTGGGCACTCCGGAAACGGGTGTTTCTTTTACCCATTGTGGCAAGTAGCATGCTGCGCTTACACTCTCTAACCGTGCGTCTGTTTTATTGGCTAGGAAAAGAGGGTGTCCATGCCAACATCAATTATGAAACCTTTTCCTAAGCGGAGTCTGTGTTCAATACTTAAAGCCCATTAAGCGTGCGGCCGGCCACCCTCCCTCCCTTCACACACACACACACACACACACACACACACACACACACACACGCACACACACGCACACACGCACACACACGCACACACGCACACACACGCACGCACACACACTACCTACACACACACACACACACACACACACACACACACACACACACACACACACACACACACAATTATACAGCAACTGGTTGTTGCTCAAAAAAAAAAAAAAAAAAAACTACATTAACTCAATTCGTACCAGGTAAGTTATGCAAGAATCTATTCGCCGGCCAAAGCATTTATTCGTACTTGTTCGCGCTGTTTGGAAGTACCGGCCTGCCTTAGCATAAAAAAGTTCAGTATCTCTTCAGTTAGAATGACATCTCAGTTCCATACACACGAAAATAATGAAGAGACAGATGCGGTGGGCAGAGAACTGTAAGAACGGGGAACCCGCGTGCGCGGTACGGTATGTGTTAAACTGGCGCTGAGGATGAAAAGAGCCTGACGAAACTGGATCAGCAAAGTAAGTTAATCTGATAATGGTCAATGTATAGAAACGGGGGGAAAATCGTTACATTTTACATGCTCTTTCTGCTATTGCCGGCGAACAGCCTAAAAGCTGAAATAACAAGCAGCGGAAGATCTTATAGTCGCGCCAGTCTTTAGCTGGTGACGTGTGTGTGTGTGGGGGGGGGGGGAGGGGCCTTAACTCTAAACAGCTTTCTAATCCATCTGTACGAAGTGGTGAGCGTTCTTTTCCCTGTCCAGATCATGGAAATTCTCTCAGATGAAACCCTCCGCACTGCATAATCCGAGCTCAGAGCTCAGCCTGCAGACGGGTGTGTCAATATGCAGCGAATGCATCTCATTGGAAAGCTGCGGTCAAACAATGCCTTGTAACTCTTGCTGAAAGGTCGATGTCGGTTATTTCCCTTGTACGTGCCGACTCCTGGTGCCTGAAGACGCAAATATCAACAGTGTATGTCATGAAAACGGTTTAAAAAATATATTTAAAAAATAAAAACTTTGTTGACATTTTGAGGATGGGTTTCACTAAGAAGAAGTTACTACATTCGATCTGGATTACTGCCTTCCTAACGTGGGAGGTCCAAGAGAAGCCTCGCCCATCCCCTGTCGAAAAGCACGTACGACCAGAGCCTTGCCGGAGCAGATCTGCCGTGGACAGGGCAGAGTAGCTCAGTCAGTCTGTCCCCTTTGTGCCCATGGCCGTATGGTGAGGAGTTCAGAGACAGATGGTGTTCTGGTGAGAGTTATGACTTGTACCAGCTCAGCGCCACCCGGGCAGCCGGGACAGTCGAGCGGTACAGAGCTATGGACTTTCAATGCTGGGGTCGTGAGTTCGATTACCGGCTAGGGCCAAGTTAGTTATTTAGGGCTTAACGCCGCGCAAGACAACAATGACTATTTCGCGGCTAACATAGTCCCATGCTGCCACTGCAAGCTTTAAGCAAGTTTAACATCCTTTTCCACCACATACGGGTGATATCAAAGACGGGGCAACGATGAAAAAGCCAGCACAGAGTCACTGTAACTAGCCCATATAATAACAGTCAACGAGAAACCAGACGTGGCTGTTCTGTGGGTCACTAAATTGAACAGTGTTCAGATGGACTGTTCAGTTATGCTAGCTCTCTGTCATGCCGTATAACCTGTCCGTGAAGACTTCAATCACTCTTGTGGCGAAGACGTTTGGGGTGAGTGAGTGAGTTTTTAGGCCTTAACCTTCCGGCTACGTCGTGGGTAAAAAGTTGCACACACATTGCTTTAGATGAACGTATCTCGGTCAATATTTAGGTCACACCTTTGAAATTTCATGACTTTGTCAATAAATGGTTTGACTATGTTCATGCCAAAAATTGTGTTGTTTAACTTGTAATTAGCAGAGTAATTAAACAATAAATAAGAATAAGTTGTGAATTGCCTATTTAAAAACCATGGGTAATTTGTTTCCCACGATGTAGGACTAGGAATAAGCTACAATCTGCCTATATAAAAACCATGGGTAATTTGTTTCCCACGACGTAGGACTAGGAGTAAGTCGAAAATTACCTATGTAAAAACCATGGGTAATTTGTTTCCCACGACGTAGGACTAGGAATAAGTCGAAAATTACCTATGTAAAAACCATGGGTAAGTTGTTTCACACGATGTAGGACATAGAAGTTTTTTAGCGACGTAGCCGGAAGGTTAACGCCGCGCAAGCCACAATCTAATTCGCGGCGGAGTATGCCTGCACTACTTAGAAAAAAAAAATGTAACGTTGGACAACTGACGCAAACTGATCTACGGGGCGGTATAAACCCAGGACATGCACGAGATGCTGCACCTTCATGCTAATTTCTTGAACTCCCGATTACAAAAAAGCGTAGTAAACAAATAACGAACAACTAGGTAAATCAAACATAAATACTACGCGCATATACAGCAAATATTGCAACTTATCATCTCCCAGGCGCAATAAACCAGTTCGCAGCACATTTGGCGAAGACGTTAAACATCAATTAATCAACCAATCAGCCAACTAACTACTGGTAGAACCCAGTTAACGTACCCTATAGAACAGTTTGTTATTAATTTGACTTACTGGCCAACTGTCAATCAATACACCGTCTGCAATAATTAGTTCAAGTTACGCTTGACCCTGTCTGCATTGCTGAGCATCTCGCCTTATTAAGAGGCTATCCCTTAAAGGCTAATGGTATACAGCCCGTTCTAATTACAATCACAGCTGGGACAACACAAATGTGATTTTTTTGGCGGCCGGCTCAAACACGAGTATCATGCATGGAGTCTGCAACAAAACTGTAATTACTATTACGCGGGGCAGCAAGCTGCAGTCTGAACATTACCATCACGACTGCTGTCACCGACAACGTTACAAGGTGTTCACAACAACAGTGTGGCAAAACATGACACATGGTTCAGAATGTAGCACGGGAGGGGGGAGGGAGCCAGTTAATCACGCCCTTAGCGTTGTTAGGGCTGTACTAACTGCTACTTGGCTTGATGGGATCTGTTAAGCGACTTCAAGCCTTCAAATAATTTAAAGTGGCCCAACCAGACTAACCGTCACTAGGCAAGACAGAGAACTCATATTTGTTTAATGTGGCATTGGCGGTTTTGGTAAGAGAGAGAGAGAGAGACAGAGACACAGACAGACAGACGGAGACAGAGAGAGACACACAGAGGCAGAGACAGAGAGATACAACGTAGGCAGACTACTTCATCCACGGGTTGAGATTTGATCTATCAATCTCGAGAAGAAGAGTCTGCTGTGAAAGTTTGGCTCCTCCACTCTTAGTTTCTGTTATAGAAACTTTTTTTGTACCCATCTCGCCTTTGACGTTAAAGATTGATTGAACAGTAACACAGCTTTTTTTTTTTTTTGGCAGCGGGTCTTGCACTTGTAAGCTACCCTAAGGCGATAGAGACAAAGAAGTGAAGTTACATACGTTGACATGCTGCATTAGAGAAGGGGAAAACGGCATATCACATGAAAATTCGTCCAATTCCTATCTGTCGAACACTCAGCCGCAACTCAGACCCGAACATTGAGAACTGAACGCTCTAATGTTTGTAATCGTAATGATTTTTATTGTCAGTTTTGTCTGAGCAAACAGTACAATTTCCCTTCGAGGGACGAATAAAGTTATGTCTTATCTTATCTTACCATTCGGCTATCTCGGCTCCCCTGAAACAGTAGAACTTACGCAGGCACGTCCAGGAGAACTGTACAATACATGACGACATACCTCAGCTGGGGAAACAGGTGGAACTAATAATGTGTATACTGGACTTACGCAATATTTGATCCCCCCCCACCTCCTCCCCCCCCCCCCTTTCACCCCTCAAACCCCGTTTGCTGCTCCTGTCACGCACAAAAACACAGGACGTTTCTAGTTCCAAAATTAACTCATGCCAACAGCTCTACTGTTCAAAGAAATGGCCACACGGGAGGGGGGGGGGGAATAGGGGGGGGGGTGCGGGGTTTGGGGTCGGGGGGTACGAGGGGGAAACGTGGTTGTTGCCCACAGAACCCAATGAGGATCTGCTCCACGGTTGCCTTCGACAATCGGTCCAAATAAGGTAGTGAAGACAGGTCTTCCCGTACAAATGACCGGCGGTCGGGGGCCAGCGACCCTGAGCTCGTCCGGGATAATCGGTCACTGTTTCCCAGGAGGGACTGCATTCTTCGTATGAGCAGATAATGCGTCTGTCCTGACAAGCACTCTGCGGACGCGAAACGTTCTGGATAGTGGAGGACGCTTGCTCAAAAGCTGACCCCGTTACTAAACCTGGTCTAAAAGAAAAGAACTAACCGATGAGAAAGAAATACCCGGAAAGGCCGGTTTTAGGTTTAGTTAGTCAGTCAAGCCGTATGCGAGCGCACACACGCACGCACGCACGCACACACTGAGGTGAAAGATTTGGTTGACTTTGTTGTTCATTTCTTATACGAGTAGTTGTTGGTTTGTGCGCTTGTTTGTCTTGTAGTTTTTTTTGTTGTTGATTATTTGTTGTTTGTTTGGGTTTTTTTAGGGGGTGGTATTTGAGGGTTTGTTGTTGTTGTTGTTGTTGTTGTTGTTTTAGTTTGTTTTTGTTTTGTTTTTTTGTTTGTTTTTTTTTGGGGGGGGGTCCGTTTTGTTGTTGTCTGTTTTTCTAAGTTTATACAGTTCATTATTATTACCTGTGTGCTTGCTTTTGTCTTTCTCTTTGTTTCCTCGTGTTGATTCTGATGGGGGGAGGGGGGTCTTCTTCGTTTTTCTTTTCTACTGTTTTTGTTTTCTTTTGTTTGTTTGTTTGTTTGTTCTGTTTTTGTTTGTTTGTTTGTTTGTTTTGTTTTCGTTTTCTTTGGTCGTTAGGAGAATTTGTTGGTTGGTTGGTTGGTTGGTTGGTTGGTTGGTTGGTGTGTTTGTTAAGACTTCAGAGGAAAGCAAAACATCGTCTACCTCAAGGAATCCAGCATTCATCAAGCCTTGCTTCTCTACAGAAGCGTCGCCGAAGGCACAGACGTACTCTTCCTGAAAGCAGAGACAGACAGACAGACTGGGACAGAGAGACAGAGACGTGGCGGGGAGGGGTATCGAGAAATCTTCCCGGGCGTGCCACAGGGCTAACTATTGATATGTGCCATCTCGCCGCACGGTCGTTAGTCATTGTTGCGTGTCTGGGCGGCTGTGCCGCTAATGGCATGTCAAGCGTCGCATGTTGGGAGTCATTTATACATGGCCCGTTATGTTCCCCCCGGTACTAGAGGAGGATCCGGTCTCTCTGACGGGTCAAGGAGACGGACAAGAACGTCCGTTCTCCGCCGCAGACGAGATGCGTCTCCGCACAATGTTCAGCGCGAGTCTGGAGTTCGGTCGGCTAACTGGTTGGTTGTCTGGCTGGCTGACTGGTTGGTTGGTTAATTGGTTTGATATTTCTGCCACAAGAATGACCACAGTCTGTTACAAATCGAGATATTAATACCACTTGGTGTTTTTAATCGTTAGCTAAGGATGAACTGGAAACGGGGGGGGGGGGGGGGGGGGCAGTTGCAAAAATGCCGCCATTTGTATCTTGTTTCGGTCGTCCCACACGGCCTACAGACATATATGGAGAAGTAGGGGCGTGGCCTCTGCTGACAGACTCGAAACCAAGGTCATCAAACAATTTTGAGCCTATGGACATCTTTAGCGCCACTCGCCATCCTCGAAAAGTCATTTGCCACCAATATTATGGGTCTAAGCACATAACGGTTACAATTCCTGACAACTCGCCATCACAGTTTTCGCTTGCCCAGAAAGCCTGAGGTTGGAACTGTGGCTAAAGGTTCGACCTCGACGCCACGTGACTGGGGTTACTCTCTAGGATAGGGTAATCTTGAAGAACAGTATATGAAATTCTGGGAGCTATAGTGATGACGTTGTGCCCATGTGATCAGCAACCAAAATGGCGCATTGGATTTGCATGCATATCCCTACTTGTGAAATGAAATAAATTATTTGCACCCACATGGGGGGAAGGAGAGGTCAAAGTGAGCAGGTGAGGGTGTCTTACGTCTCTTTGCATCGAGCAGAACCGAAAGCACCAGAAAAAGTGCGTGCAAATAGCTCCCAGAATTTCATATACTATTCATCAAGATTACACTGTTTGGGCACAACCGGCTGACCGCATACTGATGTTCCTGGGACTCTGTTCCGTCACTGAGCTATGCACGTGCGGTAAGTAAGCTCTGTTTGTCCAGGTCGCTTCATCTGACCAAACGGCAAGATAATGGGCGGAAGCGAAACCGCAAGGGCCATCGTTCTCTAATAACTCTCACAGTTGCCAAACCCTCTGGCCCCAAAGCTCCGACTATATGCTGGCAACAGGGATATGATGGGCGCCTAAACAAGTCCGTTTGCCTTTCGCTCTGCTAGGTCTATCTTCTCATGACGCAGCAGAGGACTGATGGACTACTGCGGCGGAGAGTAGACCCAAGATGGACAATAGCAGAGACAGCTAGATGACTGACTGATAAGAGGAAGAGGAGACTGTGGAGTGATCCTGCATTATGGTACTGGGTCTTTCGGAAACCAATCTTGCGCTGCGGTAACCGCTGTGCTTTGGCCAGTCAGGGCTTAACTGGTCCATGTTCCGCAAGAAGGAAAAGTGTGTGGCTTTTAACAACGACGTGACAAAGCCGCGCGTTATTCTGAGGGTGCCACAGGTCCGGGGGCATGCTCCCGCGGACTTTTGTTTTGTTAGACTCGACTCGACTCGACTCGACAGATTTTATTGATCCCGGCCATAGGCCGCTATCATGAGGGTAAACAAAACAGCAATACTATGATCAAACAAACGCACAAACATGTATATGAACAACAGGGACATTTACAGCACGATAACACAAAGTACGAATACATGGTAAAACTGGATAAATCGTGTTACACTTGCAAAAACGAGGCGCGACGTTTAAAGGCAAAAAACAAGAATTTCGCTAAACTGATTATCTTGGCCTCGCTACTGCTTTTCATGATTAAAGTTAGACTAAAATATGTGCAGTTTGGCATGATTTTAAGTGCTTCAGACAAAAAATAAAAACAAAAACCCCGTGATTTTAAGTGCTTCCGAGGAAGAAACACACTTTTGTGGAGATCAAAAAGCTTTTGCCAAAGGTGGACAATTTTAAGCCCTCTCAGTCCAAGATTAAGTCCAACCGACTTTGGAGTGGGCCAGGCATAAATCTTTGTTATAACACCACCACCACCTCCCCTCCCCCCGCCCAACGTAAAGACAATGACAGACTGTGGTTGTCTATGTCACACCGCTGATGTATATTTATAAGCGAAGAGGGATATGATGGACTACCTGCAGTGTCTTCACGTTTCACACCCCGGGTGTACACGACTGATGTGAGAAGTTAATATATCATTAATTTGGGGGAAGACCGCTGGGACTTGAATGCATCATGCCATCAGCAAATTAACAAGTCATGTCCTTAAGAAAAAAATAGCTCATGATACACATGTAATTCACACGCTTTCATATCCATGAAAACCACACTGGCAGTCCGTACTAGGTAGCGCGCCAGACTTAGCTGGTACTGAATGGCACGGCGATAAAGCGTCGGTTCGCGCGAGATCCCAGGTCCAGCTTGTGATATGTGATACCGGTCTTGCCTGGCTACCGAGCTGCTCATCGGGGGTTTCTCTCCGGGTTATCCGGCTTTCCTCCCCCTGCATTTTTTTTAAATGTAGGATAGATAGGTTGGGTGGCGCTGCACCGCGGCGACGCGCTTCCCCCGTGGGAAGCAGCCCGAATTTCCCGAAAGGGACAATGCAGTAGGTAAAATAAATAATATTTCCGTTCAGCCTGACCGGTAGGAAATTCGAGAAATGCGAGGTTTATTATTCTGTTAAGTAGTGAAAGCGTTTTCTCCCGTTGTACAGCATCAGCAAGTTTTGTTTTTCTGGTTGTTGTTGTTTGTTTGTTTGTTTGTTTCTTCACGGGCTATACCCCTATAACTTTTACTGTTAAAAAAGTAAAGGTTTTGTTCTTATTCTTCCTCTTGAAAGAGTGTGTCTGCACTACGTGAATAAAAAATGTGACGTTTGACAACTGCTGCCAACTGGTCCACGGGGCAGTATGAACCTAGGACATGCAGGAGACGCTGCACCTTCATGCTGATTCATCGAACTCCCGATTACAAAAATGCGTAGAAACCAAACAGCAAATAGAACGAGGTAAAACAAACATAAATACTAAGCGCATACACAGCAAATATTGCAACTTATTATCTCCTACTCTTAGGCGCAATAAACCGGTTCGCAGTATACGCGCAACATCACTTATTCCTATCCATGAGTGGGAAATGAAATGTCCGCGTCCCGGTATTGCCCCAGTAAGATCTGGCCGGGTACCAACTTTAATCATCATGCATCCTATGTGGGATCTGTTCAGGTAAGAACTGTCCGGATGGCAATTTCACGGTCGGCAGTCCAGACACTTATCAGCTTTACCGTGAAGCTTAGAACTTTGCGGAACGTTCACTTTTCGACTTTTAACATCGCACCTTATCTAATAATCTGTCGCTGTAGTGTAAGGCGTGGCATACAATACCAGGCAGGAGAATCACAGGGGGAAAAGATCGAACAGGGCTGTCACGGCTATTTCACTCTTGGCTCCAAACCTTGATTGAATCGAATGAAATGGTCACGCCTCACTGGCTCCCAACGCTGCTGCCAGAGTTTGCCAATGAAATCAAGTGAGTTTATCCTTCTTCTTTTTTTTCTTCTGTAATAGGATCCTGGTCACGGCACCAAATTGTAATAGTATCCTATTACAATTTGGTGCCGTGACCAGGATCCTATTACAATTTGGTGCCGTGACCAGGATCCTATTACAATTTGGTGCCGTGACCAGTATCCTATTACAATTTGGTGCCGTGACCAGTATCCTATTACAATTTGGTGCCGTGACCAGGATCCTATTACAATTTGGTGCCGTGACCAGGATCCTATTACAATTTGGTGCCGTGACCAGGATCCTATTACAATTTGGTGCCGTGACCAGGATCCTATTACAATTTGGTGCCGTGACCAGGATACGAATCTGTAGGTTATCACGGAATTTAGACTCTCTTTCATCTGTTGAATAATTCTTTCAGCATTTACTGCTCACATTACACCCACTTGGGTCTCTTGTACTACGGTGGGGTGAGCATATTCCTCTGTTAGGTGTCAGATTGACTATCATATCAAAGATCTTGGAAACATATTTGATTCCAAGGTCTTTGGTTTTACCACAGCCGATAAGCCTAGGTAACCTTGGGTCAGGGTTAGGAGTTAGGGGCTAGTGGGAGGTTTTCATTAGGGCTCTCTTCACTGTTTACCGTTAGGAAACGAGTAGGTATGGCCGTGGTTTTACCCGGTGCAAAACGGGATGGGTAGCGGGGGTAGAAGTTAGGACATTGAATGCTTGTGAGTATGTACGCTTGTAAATTGTAGTTATTCCTGCAATAAATTGTGTGGAACCGTTATTTGATCGTCATCCATCGGGTGAGTGTGTGAGTATGTGAGAGAAGTCGGAAACAGAGTAAGAAAGTCGCTAAAGCACACAGCAAGACCGAGAAAAACACTAGACTATCACAGCCATCACAATAGGCACCGAGGGAAACATGATAATCTACAGTCCTATTACAATCTAGCGCCGCGACCAGGATCTATTACAAGTTGGCGCCGTGACCACGGTCCTATTACAATTTGGTGCCGTGACAAGGATCCTATTACACTTCTTCTTTTTTTTTTTCTTTTTTTTTTTTTGCTTTTTTTTTTTTTTTTGGTTCTGTCTCCCCCCCCCCCCCCCCCCAGCCAGAACCCCCCTAATTACGAGTGCAAAGCGGAACAGGGGAACAAAGTGCAAATGTTGTGTTCACTTTGCGTTAACTCGTTTCACAGAATGGATGATGCTGGCCCTGTCATCTCAAGGGACAGATAAACACCATTTTGCCTCGTAATTTGAGTAAGAGGAGGGAACTGAGTTGCAGATTGTAGAGATAGCCTCCCCATTGCATGTGACTGCGTCTCTGTTAACAGAGGAAACACGCTAAAAACATAAACTGTGTAAACTACATCGGTCGGTGGTCTAGTGGTTAAGAGACTTGTCACCAATGCGAGAGGTCCACAGTTCGAGTCCCACTCGGGGCAAAGAAAGATTCCTCGTGCGTGGCACCGTTCATTCGATTCGTTCGTCGGGGGTTCTCTCCGGGTACTCCGGCTTCCTCCCCCTCCGCTTTGGAAATGTTCAGCCCACCAAATTTGAAAAATAAATGCAATTCTAAATTCCGGAATTTAAATAGCTGAGCTGACCCTTCGTACCATGTGATTATAATGTGTTTATGTCCAGTGTGTGAGAGAATGCGTGTAATCCACTTGAGCGTGCGTGTTGAGTTCAGTTCGCGGCGCTTAGAGCCGATTCACGAAACTGGGTAAAGCGCCTATAAAATACTCATTATTATTATTATTATCATCATCATCATCATCACATGCAGCTCCGATTTCAGAATTTCGTTTCAGGTCGGCCCCTTCACTCGGTAAATATAATTATGTGACTGTCGTCTTTGGAGTAGTTGTACCGTTTTCTGTTGTTGATGTTGTTTTCTTGTTTTTGTTTTTGTGTCTGTTGTGGTTGCTTTATTTTGAAAGACATATTCAATTGAGAAACTTAAGACAAAGTCTATAATTATGCGCGAAAACAATAACATTTGAAGTAGTGCACTCACTTTTACATGCGGTCTTCCCTAAGCACTGTGCTCAGATTTTAACCTCCAAACACCTTTCTTAAAAGTGTAAAAGACGTCACAATATTCGTCTCTTCTCCATAGAAAAATCTAAAACCTCGTAACAAAAAAGGAAGAGTGAGTTTTTAGGGCTTAAAGCACAAAGGGTAAACCACAAAGATTAATTCGCGGCGAAGTGTGCCTGCACGACTTGAAAAAAAAAAAAAGTAACGTTGGACAAAGGATGCAAACTGGTCTACGGGGCAGTAAAACCTAGGACACGCAGGAGACGCTGCACCTTCATCGTAACAGAGAAGGGTGAGTGAGTGAGTGAGTTTTTGAGGCTTAACGCCGCGCAAGCCACCAAGACTAATTCGCGACTAAGTGTGTCTGCACTACGTGAAAAACAAAACAAAAGTGTAACGTTGGGCAACTGATGCAAACTGATCTACGGGGCAATATAAACCTAGGACATACAGGAGGCGCTGCAACTTCATGCTAATTTATCGAACTCCCGGCGTAACAGAGAAGGAAAGTCTCCACTTCTTAAAGCAGAATGAAATCATTCCACAATGTGTGCACGCTCAGTAAAATGTATACAAAAAAAAAACAAGAAAAAAAAAACACAGACAAAACAACAGCATCTCGCTGAACCTAAACCACAAACCCCTCAAATCCTCCGTATGTGCGTTCAGAGGACGAACACCAACTAAGCAGCAAAAAGGAGAGGGAGAAAAAAAAAAAAAACACTGGACATCCCGAAAAGAGGGCTCTGACGTGCAAATAGCGATACCGACCCCGGATGCAAAACGTCTTATCTCTACCCAGGAGCCTCTTGTCCAGATGGGGTCTCCGGCTCGAGGGCTTGAGCCACACAATTGGGGGACGTGTATTGTTGGGCTCCCAGCTCTCAGACGAGAGGAGGGGACGGGGGGAAGGGGGGGGGAGGATGGCTCGGAACTCAACCCAGAGTGCCAAGTAGGTAGGTCAATTGTCATGGACCTTGTTTGTATGTTTGTTTATTTTATTGTTTGTTCCAAGATGTTAGTTTTCTTTCAAGTTTCAACCATCTTGCAAAACACACGGCACACTGAATTACTGAATAAGTAATCTAAAAGAAAATACTTCCTATTCGGTATGTTTCACCACCATCTTCTATAAACCATTTTACGTTTCACACACATTCACTATCACTGCTAGCTCTGCGTATGCTATTCCCAAAACGTCGATCTGGCCTTGCTACTCGAAATACCTCTATTTCATCTGCCTCAGACCATTTCCGCACTATCTGACTGGCAGTCATATTCTACCTTTTTCTTTCCTTTAACCCGAGTTGCGGGGGAATGGAGGGTGTGTGTGTGTGTGTGTGTGTGTGTGTGTGTGTGTGTGTGTGTGTGTGTTTGGGGTTTTTTTGTTGTTGGTTTTGGGGGTTTTTTTGTTGTTTTTTTTTGTTTTTTGTTTTTTTTTGGGGGGGGGGGGTATTTGTTTGTTGTTGTTGTTGTTGTTGTTGTTGTTTGGTTGTTTTGTTGTTGTTGTTGTTTTGAGGGGTTAGGGTCATTCTCCGGTTGGAAGTGGCTGTTACTCAGGCCCCTCTCCTTAATCACACGGTAGTTGCCGAGTGGGCGTGTAATAACCATCCGGCTCTGAGAGTGGGAGAATGTTCTGGGGCCAAGGCCACTGATTCGGGAGGCAAGGTTTCAATTCCGAGCAGCCAACAGACTGGTCTCAGAGCAAACTGATACGAGGAGTACTGAGCGTGCGCTCGTCAAGAGGTCTTGAAGGTATCAGAGAAACCACAATGACCAGTTTCCTTCCACTTTTCTCGGTAGAGTAGTCTGTAGATTAGCCCCCAAAAAGCGCCAAAAACTGGCTGTAATGTCAATGATACTCCGCCGTTGTAAAATGCTCTCTCTCTCTCTCTCTCTCTCTCGCTCGCTCTGCTTGTGTGTGTGTTACTGTAGGTAATGCATGTAGCATATGCTATGTATGGTCTGTGTGTGTGTGTGTGTGTGTGTGTGTGTGTGTGTGTGTGTGTGTGTGTGTGTGTGTGTGTGTGTGTGGCGGACAGACAGTAAGAAAGACATGTGCGTCTATGATCTCATCCTTGGAAAGTAAGATTTGTCAGTCTCTCTCTCTCTCTCTCTCTCGTGTGTGTGTGTGTGTGTGTGTGTGTGTGTGTGTGTGTGTGTGTGTGTGTGTGTGTGTGTGTGTGTGTGTGTGTGTGTGTGTCCCCGCAAGCCACTGACGGTCGATGTGGCAACGGCCAGTTAGGCTTCAATCGAGCGGGAACACTTACTGGTACCTGAACACTTATGACGTAAGGTAAACCCACCTTATCGAAAGACAAATTGTCTTCAGCAAAAACATCTACATACACATAAGCGCCTTAAGGTCAGCGATCCCCCGTACTGTGCTTTGGATATGCTCCAACAACTTCTGGTCATCGCCCCCATCTGCACAGAGAGAGAGAGAGAGAGGGGGGGGAACAGAGAGAGAGAGAGAGAGCCAGACGCCTCCCAGATAAGCGCGAAAGCAACGCGACCTCTGATTAGCAAAAAGACCAGCGTGTCTGTGAATTCCCCCCCCCCCCATCAGGCAAAAGCTGTTAACACGCCAGAATACACCCTGTCTTCATTTAGACTAATTGCACGCAATGCTCCCCCTAGTGGGTTCGCCCACAAGTAATACTTGTTCACTATGTTCATATTTTAGCAGACTTTCGCAGGTCGGGCTTCGCTGTTACTCAACTTGACTGGAACCGCAGGTAGCTGATAAAAACAACTTCCTACTTTTGATGACGATTGATTACCTTTACGACGTAAAAATAAAGTGTACTGTATAATCCGTTCTATAACTTCATTGTATGGTATCGGCTTTGCTACATTTTTGTTTCCGCTTTTTGTTTTCCTGGGGGGGGGGGGGGCATTCTCCAGCGTTCTGTGATCCATAATGTTCTACAGAACGTGCCATCCAGGGTGAGTGAGTGACGTTTTAGGGCGTAACGCCACGGAATCCACAAAGACTAATTTGCGGCGGAGTGTGCCTGCACTCACCGGCTGCTTAAAAAGAAACAAAAGTGTAACGTTGCACAACTGATGCATACTGGTCTACGGTGCAGCATAAACCTAGGACATGCAAGAGAGTGAGTGAGTTTTTAGGGCTTAAAGCCGCGCAAGCCACAAAGACTAATTCGCGGCTGAGTGTGCCTGCACTACATGAAAAAAAAAAAGTAACGTTGGACAAAGGATGCAAACTGGTCTACGGGGCAATATAAACATAGGACATGCAGGAGACGCTGCACCTTCATGCTAGTTTCTCGAACTCCCGGTTACAAAAAAGCGTAGAAAACAAATAACAATTACAACTAGGTAAAACAAAGATAAATACTAAGCGCATATACAGCAAATATTGCAACTTATCATCTCCTAAGTGCAATAAACCAGTTAGCAGCATATGTAGGACATGCAGGTAAATGCAAAATAATGTGCAAGCAGTTTTACTCGAACAACACTCTCAACAGAAGATCTGCACATACATGACCAAACATCCTGACTGGTTGGTTGGTAGGTTGTTTAGTGGGTTCCACGTCCTTTTGCGCCACATATGGGTGATAAAGACGGGGCAACATGAGAAAAAAAAACAGCAAAAACATTTGGCTCATAGCCAGGATTCGAACTCACTACCCGAGCATGCAAAGTCCAACACTCTACCATTCGACTACTCCGGGCTCCACCCTTATACCCTGGAAGACTGGTGGACAGTGAATATGCAATTTTCCACCATCGAGAATAAAACTTACAGTGGTAAAACACAGCTCCACAGAATGAAATGTTCAGAAAGCACAGAACGCACTTTTGTTGCCACTGTGTGTATGGTACGCCCAAGGCGTGGGTAGTGAGAATAGTTTTATTAGGGCGTTAAGACAAAGGTTAAAAGACATAACGATGCAAGAATGGATGGCGGGAATGAAAACTAGTAGCCGTTTTAGGGTTTATTTTAGTTTCAAATATGTATGGGAACCGGAAGATTACTTAAAGTGTCTGAACATTAAAAGTTTTAGAGATGTTGTTGTTCGCTTCAGACTTGGTATCAGCGAAATTAATACACACAGACACAGGTATATTGCTGAAAACCGAACTATTAGTACATGCCCCTTTTGTCCGTTGGAAGTGGAAAACGAGTATCACTTTCTGTTCTATTGTAAAGCTTATAACCACATCAGACCAAGAATGTTAAAACTTGACAATGTTTATTCGGAAGATGTAAGATTTAGTCAAGTCATGTCATGTAAAAATGAAAGTACAATACGATAGCTGGCGTGGTTCCTACTGAAAAGCTTCCAGATCAGAAGAAAAGCAAGTTTCCAACAGTAAATGTTTACATGTGTTGCTCCCGCCAGGTTGGTGGGCTTGGTGTAGCCAGCTTCCTGAGCCTTTTGTGCTTAATTTATGTGCCCAGTAGTTGTTTTTTTCTGATGAAAATGGGTCCTTTTCTCGCAGGGTCCCAGTTATCGCAATGTTGTGATGAAGTGCTAAATTTAGTCATTCTTGCATCATTTCATCTATGTATGTAATGCATAACATCTTGTGAGACGTGTTGATATAGGCCAAGGCCTAAACAACAATAAACCATGTCTGAGTCTGAGTCTGAGACACACACACACACACACACACACACACACACACACACACACACACACACACACACACACACACAGTGCCGATGAAACACATGAGCGGACTTTTGTTGCCACTGTGTGTAACACGACAGACCACTGCTTGTTAATAATGCACTGTTAAGTCCGTGATGTTTTGTACTATCGGCCGGCTGTCCACACGTATCATTTTCTGTGTATCGACAGCGGATGGAGGTGGGCGTTGTTATAAGTGGAGTATTAAATTGGAGCCAGGGTTTAGTGCTCAGCTGGATACTAACGGTAGATAAGGTGAGAGAATGTACAGCAACCTTTTGAAGGTACATATTGCATTCGGTCACACGCTGATCGAGGGCGCAGTAATATATTAAGTTCGGATAGATTGATTTTGCCATGAGCTGTGTGCTGAGACTCATTTCGCGTGGGTGGAAGCCAAAGAACGCCCCCCCCCCCCCTCCCAAAAAAATGACCAACAAGGACATCATGAGGTAAAAACACACACACACACACACACACACACACACACACACACAGTCCTAACATGTGGTAAAGCCATAGTTAAATCCTGTGCAGTCAAGAGCCATGATCGGTTCCGAAATAATCTGGAAACAAAAATGCAAAGACACTTAAACTGACGTAACTATGAGATATAATTATGTTGTTTTGTGCCGGTGTAGATGCAGTGTGTGTGTGTGTGTGTGTGTGTGTGTGTGTGTGTGTCTGTGTCTGTGTCTGTGTGTGTGTGTGTGTGTGTCTGTGTGTGTGTGTGCTCGCTGATATTTGGCTATGCATACTTTCACTGCAAGCGGACGTCGCGACATTGCCGAGGCGCCGTGGTAACCAGATTATGTCCATATCAAAGCGATCTCTTTTGCGCGGTATTGTGTCTACAATAACAGAATAAAGTCCTCTGTGTGTGTGTGTGTGTGTGTGTGTGTGTGTGTGTGTGTGTGTGTGTGTGTGTGTGTGTGTGTGTGTGTGTGTCACTAATTTGATATTAGTTTCACTCCACACAGGTGGACCTCGGTGTCTCAAGATATCAGATGCAGCATCGACCGCTAGTCACATGTCCTAGCACTGATGATCTATCTCTGCCTCTACCACTACGTTTACACGGGATATCATCTCAAGCTCTTTACACCACCGTTGTTGCCAGCTTTATCTCGAATTTTCTGCCGTAAAAAAAAATATTAAATATGGTAACTGCAACTGGTAACGTATTTTTAAATCATAGAAAATGTCGTTGGAAGTAAACTGTATGTTTCCAAAAGCAAAATGTCTTCCCTGGCGTGAAGTCGTTCTGATTTTATTAGAACACTCAGAGGTACTGAGATCTCGGCGGTACCGACGTTTCAGTTCTGACCATAATTTCAAACTATGTACTTTCAAACGCAATGCTGCCACAGGCCTGCGGCTAAACACCTGTTTGTGTTCCATTTCGAGAGTCCATTTTCAACGAAATTCAAGAGCTTGCAATAAAGCACTCAGCAACTATACTACTACTGTAATATTGTAGGAGGATGGGTGTTTAGGAATTTAACGTCCTTTTCCACCACGTACGGGTGATATCAAAGACGGGGCAACGAGTAAAAGGCCAGCACAAATATTTGGCCCCAGCTGGGATTCGAACTCACGACCGAGCATTGACAGTCCAGCGCTCTACCATTCGGCTATCCCGGTTCCCCATTATACTATAAGAATATGAGCCGAGAACAGCAGTAAATTCATAAGATTTCACTTCATTCGCAAACAGTTGGAACAGAAACTGGGAAATGGCATTATACCCACCCATCCCCAATGTCAATTCATATCTCGTTACTTTAAAATCTCAATACGTGCGACAGGCATACATCATCGTGTGGAAACCTTTTCATCATATGCTCATCAGATGAATCTGTGCATCAGAGTCAGTCACGTGGGTCACAGTATAGCATCCGAGACCATTGTAGTGATTCTAGCCAGCGTATAAGTTGTTCACGAACTGTACCACGTACTGAGCAGACGATGTTATTTGGTTCCGGACTGAAGACCAGTTAGACGGCGCTGATTGGTTGCTATTTTTAACTGCTTTTTCCAGTCCCAGCCTGTTCCAAAATGGACCATAAGCTCAAACACAGCCGTATCTGATACTAGAAGCCACAAAGTAGCGGAAAACGGTTCCAATGGCCGAATGAAACATCCTGTTAACTGGTAAACAGCCTTACAGCTTCTAAAGCGGCCATTTTCCATCTCAGCGGCGTAACGAACAAAGGCTTTAAAGACCTGGCGACCTCGAAATAAAAGAACTTTGCCGAGATCGTACGCTGTTCAAAGGTGCGTGGTTGCCAGCTTGACGGACGGCAACATGCCACGTAATTGCTCCACGCAAAGTTATAACCAGCATTTTGGAGAAAGTTCTGCCTCTAACGAACGTTCTTGTTCAAAGATCAAAGCCGGATTCTCGATTCTGCCATTGATCACGCCTGCAATCAGGACAGATTTCGGATTTCTGCAAGGTGCGCGTTTCCTGCATTAAATCCTGGTGAATAATTTCGTCGAAGTATACGTTGTGTTCGATAAGATCTTGTCACGACATGGAATCAGTGACTGACAGTTCAAAATGCTCTGGCTTTGTCAGCGTCGTCCTAGCTCTACACCGTCAAACACATCAGATGTGTTCACTTACCGCGAAACAAATCAACAGGATTTTGCTGTTCTTCTTGTTGTTGCTGCTGCTGCTTGGTTGGTCGGTTGGTTGGGTGGTTTTTGTCTTTGTTGTTTTTTTTTGTGTGTTTTTTTCTTGTTTGTTTGGTGGTGGTTGTTGTTTGTAGTTTTTTGTTTGTTTTGTGATTGTTTGGGGGGGGGGAGGATGTTTGTTTGTTTGTTTGTTTGTTTGTTTGTTTGATTGTTTGATTGATTGATTGATTGAAAGGGTGGCGGTTGAAATAAACGAGACTTCAAAAAGCGACATTACGATAACGGAGTATTCTGCTTTTTTTAATTGTGCAATGTGACGTTAGTAAAGAAGGCAGGTTGCTCTCAAGCAAAACTGACATAACGGGAAACAAAGGCTACAACACTTGCAGATGACTGGATACAAAACACACGTCTACAACATGCACTGGCAGCATGCAGCACACCCCGGCAGCCGCCTGCAAAACTCGCATGCGATCATCGCTCGGTATAAACGCCAACGACTGAACAGACATGAACACAGACCGGAAAGCGACAATTTCAAGGCTGTGAACCTGGGACGGAACGTAACCTTCAGCTGTCATGAAGCTCGTTCCCCGTGATAAGTCGTACGGGCGGTCTCACAGGTGCTGAGCAGCACTGTAGGGAGTGAGTGAGTGAGTGAGTTTTTCAATTCAATTCAATTCAAAATACTTTATTGTCTGTTTAAGAAAGACTCTAAAAACAGAAAATCTTCTTTGGGCTCACTTGATGCTCTGTCACAGATAAGATAAAATACAGCCATTAAAGATCTTGGTATAAAACATAAAAACAATAAAATAGGGTTAAACGTTGAGGTCAAACAAAACTTCAGGACAATTTAAAACAAGTAATCATACATAATGTCAAACTCTAAAACTGTTTAACAAGAAAAACAGCTCTCTCTCTCTCTCTCTCTCTCTCTCTCTCTCTCTCTCTCCCCCCACCCCCATCCCAAGTGCACAAGGTTACTAACGCAAACCGTTTAACACGGTGATGGCAGATGGGACAAACGACTTCTTGTACATGTTTTTACTTTAGGGCCTAAAGATCTAAGCTACCAACGAAAAGCTTTCCGAAGTGTGAAAAAAAAAATACTGAGTCGACCGTGCAAGCACAGTCAGCTCTGTCACAGATACAGAGTTTTCATCGTCCCTGAAACCCCAGTAAAAGCCAAGGGCAGCCTGATTTCACAGCTCAGTTTGCGTTTTGACACTGAGCGAGAAAGATCGTGCAGCACTCAACACCCGCTAGACACTATAGCGATGTGTCTCGCCCACTGACCAAAAGCCAAATAATGTCACGGCAAACTCGTGCTCTGGTTTTATAAGGGTCCCCGAAGCCCTGAAACCTCTGCAACTGTGACAGAGTTGCCTGGATTATGCACATTTGAAGTTTTTTTTTTTTTTTTTTTTTTTTTTTTTTAAAGTCGCAGTTTTAAAAAACGCAATGTTTGCTGTTTTTTTTGCTGAGATTGCAGACCTTTAACGCCGCGCATGCCACAAAGACTAATTCGCGGCGGAGTGTGCCTGCACTACCTGAAAAAAAAGTAACGTTGGACAAATGATGCAAACTGGTCTACGGGGCAGTATAAACCTAGGACATGCAGGAGACGCTGCACCTTCATGCTAATTTATCGAACTCCCGATTACAGCACTGTAGCGATGTATGTGTTCCTACGTATAAACTGCTCCTGTATCATGCGGACTGACGTATAGTGGAGAGGCTGCTGATGAGAATCTACAGGTGAAACAAACTCACTATGTGCGTGCCTTGTCTAGATTACTATCAACTATTGTTCAGCCGGACTGAGCGTAACTGTAGAATGCGAGTGAGTGAGTGAGTTTTTCGGGCTTAACGCCGCGCAAGCCACAAAGACTAATTCGAGACTAATGGCCATGTCACACGAGAGGGCAAAAACACTTGAAAACATTGTTTTCAGATGTTTAGCTGCGAAACAACGTGTTTAGTCGTGTGACATACTTCACAACAATGTTTTCAAAACATGTTTTGATCGTGTTTTCAGTTTTAGAGCCTGCCCTAAAATCCGAAAACATGTTTTGTGTTTCAACCAATGAAAGCCGCCGTGCGGAGTGTCAAGTGACACCTTCCCGTATCCGCTCAGTCAACATGTCCGTAGCGGGACCCTCCCTCTCTCTCTCTCTCTCTCTCTCTCTCTCTCGCCTTAGACGCGCGCTTGCATGTTTTCACGTGCGTCATGTATTGTTTCGGAAAGCATGTTTCGGGCGTTTTGCCTTTCAAAACATGTTTTATAAAACATGTTTTAGGAAAACATGTTTTCAGTGTGACATCGCCTTAAATGTGCCTGCACTACCTGAAAAAAAAGTAACTCTGGACAACTGATGCCAAACCGTAGAATGCAGTTAGCGCTGTAAAAGAGGACTGCACAAAGGCCAAAGCACAAGCGCTCTTCTATCAAATGAAATGTATATTCTACTCAACACGACTCAAGGAACACTGGGGAAACCGATTGCAGCATTAGAATAACTCGACCGTGTAAGATGAAATTTTCTGGATGTCTAGCGGAACAATTCTTTTTTTAATTTCCCAAAGTTTTACAAATATTCCTCAAGAAATTTTGTACTTTGTTGTTTTTTTGTTTTGTTTTGATTTTGGTTGTTGTTGGTTTTTTCTCTCTTTTTTTGTGGTGGTGGTGGGGGGGGGGGGGTGTCAGCAATGCGGAAAGAGTGAGTGAGTTTGTTTTTTTTCTTAAAGCCGCGCAAGCCACAAACACTAATTCGCGAATGCGGAAAGAACAAGCTGACCATAAGAAATGAATCATCGTGTTTTACGTCCGACAAACATGTCTACATTTCTGGTATGACAAATCGAAAACAAACTTTGCATCCTTCGCTACATCGGCTCGCAGCCGGTGTGGATGTTAGAGTGACACAGATGGCTTTGACACTCCGGGAGGCTAGGACACTCATAAACTGGCCACGCGCTCTGAATCGTGAGGTTTCCCTACTGTTAGTGTCTGGACGCCAGCCGATCACTTGCGAATGAAGAGAAATCAAGTGATTGTGCACGCAGTACGTTTGTATTGTGTGAACAGAAAGTACTGTTGTCCTGCTGGACGCCAGGAGCCAGTCACGTGCACAAGAGACTGAAACCAGTAACTGACTCTGTGCAAGCAGTGCGGCGTTTCAGTTATGAATTGTAACTGGGAGCGCCACAGTGCTGTCCACAGTTGTGACACTGGCACGGCTGTGATTTTGGGGGTCAGTTTCCGCCGCTGTGGCGTCGTCACAGCAACCTGGATTTCAAATAGCCACAACTGTGACTGTGGTTTCCACAACAGATTCAGATTGGCTGTACCGTACGTCACTCGGCGCGCAAACATGGCGGACAGTGCATTTTCAATTGGTTTATCGCCGAGCACAGCTATATTCAGTTTTGTAGGTAGTAGACACACCGAGCGCAAACACTGTGTTGTGCCCAGTTAAGAGCAGGCTTAAGCGCTGCGCCACAGTCGGAAAAAGTGTACCAAAACTTTGCGCAGCAAAAGACATGCTTTTTTTTTTTATCCAGTTGAGTTATTCAACTAGCACATGGTTTTAGCTAGCAGCAACCGATTCTGTAAGTCTGTAGGTAGAGAATGAGGCGCCAACAATTCTGCAGGCTACAAATAGGCCGCACAGACCGGTGCATGCTGATACCAAAGTCAGACTTGTTCATTCCTTGCACGAACTACACCTTCTGTAAACCATAGTCAAGTGCGCCCCGACACGCGCGTGATTTTGTCAGAATGAGAGGGGAGAGAGAGAGAGAGACAGGCAGAGACAGAGCGGGCCTTGTTCTTGTTTTACTGTTACTGTTATTGTTGAGTGGTGTTGGTGGCTGTTATTGTTTACGGTGCCTGTTTCGCCTTCGTGTACACACGCACGCACACATATCAAGTGTGCACGCTGTAAATCCCACGCTCATCTTTCGAAGATGAGTAGGCTGTGGCCGGTAGCGTGGTAAACAGACATACTGTCGCACGCACCAGAGTGAATAGCAGGTTTGCACATGAAGCAGCGCTTAGCGGCCGCAGGCTTTCACTGCTTCGTCCTGCAGCCCTGCGGCACCACTGATGAGCATTTCAATAGAGATGGATATGTGCACCAAGAAGTCTACCATACCATACCATACCATACCATACCATACCATATTGTTGCTGTTGTTGTGGTTGTGACTTTTTGTGCTTTAAGTTGCCACGGCAAGCGAAGGTGGGTGGGTAGGTTTGGCCCAAATCGCCATTTCTTCCCTTTCTTGTAGCTAAAATAGACCTACACTTTACAAATAAAAGCGATATAAAAGGGACAGAAACCACTTAACTTTCACAAAGGACGGCACAGGTCAACGTTTCGGCTTTCGCCTTCCTCAGGACACAAACAAATGGGACATAACTTCAACAAACAAACAAAAGGTAACTCTGCGGACGTACTGACATACACGGCGCGGGAGAAAAAATGAAATGAAATGGAACGGTGGGCGAGAAAAGGACCAGAAAACAATAGTAAAAATATCACAACACCAATCCTTTGGTGACAGAAGGATTTACTATTGTAATGTTTTCTGGTTCTTTTCTATCCCACCGTTCTATTTCATTTCATTTTTTCCCCAGCGCCGTGTATGTACGTCCGCAGAGTTACCTTTTGTTTGTTTGTTGAAGTTATGTCCCATTTGTTTGTGTCCTGAGAAAGGCGAAAGCCGAAACGTTGACCTGTGCCGTCCTTTGTGAAAGTTAAGCGGTTTCTGTCCCTTTTATGTCGCTTTTACTTGCTTAACTTGTAACCACTTCGCAGTCATTACCGTTTCCTTTTACATTTTACAATTTTCTTCGAGTTACTGGGTACCGTGCTGCAAACTCAAGATTCAGAGAGATATTTCCTCATTTGTTTCCGGCTCCGTGACAACGTCATCAACCGACTTTTCTACGTTCGGCGGGGGGGAAAGTTTTCTTAGATTCGTGAAACACGAATCAGTTACGAAGTTTGAAGAGGTTATCCAAATTCATTTTGTGGAGCAAGATCGTTTCCCTGTAGGACTGAAGTGTCATTGGATATCAGTTTTCTGCCTCTCCTGAGGTAGCGAATGCACGACGGCCTGGTGAACTACACAAGGAATAAAATAAATTGGCAATATTTCTTGAGGAAACCTCCAGGCGATCTGGTCTTGAATCAACGAAGCTCTCGTCTGATTGCTTCAACGACAAATATCGCCTTAAGTGCAGAAGGTACGGTGGGGGCATTCCAGAGGAGCTGGGATGGGGGGGGGGGAGTGAGTGAGTGAGTGAGTTTCTCGGGCTTTAAGCCGCGCACGCACCAAAGACTAATTGTGCCTGCACTACGTGAAAAAAAAAAATGTAACGTTGGACAAATGATGCAAACTGGTCTACGGGGAAGAATAAACCTAGGGCATGCAGGAGACGCTGCACCTTCATGCTAATTTCTCGAACTCCCGATTACAAAAGGAGGGGGGAGGGGAGGAGGTATGAAGAGATGACAGGGGTAAGAATGGGGCTGGAGAGGACAAAGTACAGGTGGGGTTTCTTCTTCTTGTTGTTTTTTGTTGTTGTTTGTTTATTTGTTTTTCTTTTATCTCTGTAAGATGCAAAAACCAGGTTGTGTTACTAATTCTTCTAATGTTCAGAAATAACGCTCAAAAACGTTTGAACTTTTACACCCTTTTTTTCAAAGCACCCACTTAAAGAAAGCACAAAGAATTTAGCAAGTCTAATTCAGCATTAGACGGAACGCTGGCGTAGTATATATTTGATTATTTTTACTTGGGCATTGATTTTAGCACCGTCTGAAAACAGCTGTCATTTCGTGCTCGTTTTGTCTTGAATTTCTGACTCTTATTGAAGGCTGCTGCCCCGGACAGGACATAGTCGTCAGCCGTGGCAGGCAAGTGTCCTAGGAAAAGGAAAATTCCAAACAAACACCCCCTGTCTCCCAGCAGGGTCACCTGAGGGCAGGAGGGACTCTCTACATCCAGGCGAAGGAAGCCCTCCTAGGAGAAGGAAAACTCCAAACTCAAACCAAGCCAACGAAGTCGGAGTGTCGCTGACTATGCCCAGGCGGACATTGTGTGGCAACCCGTCAGGGAGACGAGCACACACGCAACCCAGAAAAATGGAAGGCTGCTGTCTTCTCAAAATTCAAGTTATATTAGGATCAGTGGGAACTGATAAGATTAACGTCATCTAGTCTTGACATGTGCCAGCTAAAATCCAGAGTGTGCTGGTGAAATTTAATCAAATAATCTCTCTCTCTCTCTCTCTCTCTCGTTTTACTGCTCAGTGTGTTACCCCTGTACCGTATTGTGTGTCACGCGTTGTAGCTATGCTCTGTATGTGTGTTAATGTAGGCATTGCATGTGGCATATGCTATGTGTGTAATGCTATGTATGCTCCGTGTGTGTGTGTGTGTGTGTGTGTGTGTGTGTGTGTGTGTGTGTGTGTGTGTGTGTGTGTGTGGCAAGGACAGACAGTAAGAGAGACCTGTGCGTCTATGTTCTCATCCTTGGAAAATAAACTCTCTCTCTCTCTCTCTCTCTCTCTCTCTCTCTCTCTCTCCGTGCGCACGCCCGCGCGAGTGCGTGTCTGTTTTGGCGTAGCCCTTAAAACTGTTCACATGACGCCACGCACAACCGCACGCTTTCTTAAAGAAAATAATGCCTTTTCGCGCGCGCACGCACGCACACACACACACACACACACACACACACACACACACACACTACTCGCATTACTATTACTATCACTATCGCACTAGTACTCACGTATGAGATCATGGGTATGTTGAAGGCGGCCGCTATTCTCCCTTCATGGACACACGTCTCCTGCGGACCGAGGTAAGCGGCGATCCCTTGGTTCAGGAGCAGCGCCGTCTGCTTGATACTCTCCGACTCAAGACCATACGTCTCCGCCATGATAAAGTCCAGATAATGGTCAGGCAGTACGGCGGAGTCTGCGTTGATTTGCTCCAAGGCGAAGAGGAGGCCGCCCGAGATTAGTGCCCCTGGTCGGGAGTAGTATTTGCCTGTGACGTTGGGCGAAATGGACCCTGTCAGGTAACCCAGTTTGATGACGTTCCTTTTCCTAGCCTTGTTGCTGTCGACGCCAGGACGGTTGTTGTTGTTGTTGTTGTTGTTGAGGTCAGTGCTGCTGCTGCTGTTGCTGCTGCTGTTCGTGGTTGACTGAGCCGAGGTCCGCAGGAAAAACTGCTCGTCCCCTATCCCTACCAGCAGTATGAAGACGCCAAGCACAGAATTCACAATGATGTGGTACTCCATTGTCCTGCTTTCACTGATCTGTCACCAGCACTGGACAGTGTCGGAAACCACCTCTGCCTTCAGAGCACGGTCACTGTTTCGGGTAAAACCACCCAAGGCCCTCTTGCAGGGAAAAAAGCCCAGTCAGTAACAAACGGTTGTGACGCAGCCAGCCAATGAGATGGCATCCTCCGAAAACGGTTGATGGACAGCAACCCCGCTTCACACCCCCTTGATGTTGCTTATCCTTCTGCAATGAACAGCAAAGAAAAACAAAACTGGAGTTTTGCTTGTCATTAACTATCATTCGTTGCAACAAGCAGCCTCCTGTGCTATTTTCATCTAATGAGAGGGAGGGTGGCTGGGTGTTTAGGAGTTTAACGTCCTTTTCCACCACGCATGGGTGATATACAATACTCATTATTATTATTATACAATACTCATTATTATTATTATTATTATATCAAAGGCGGGGCAACGAGAAAAACGCCAGCACAAATATTTGGCCCCAGCCGGGAATCGGGGATTCGAACTCACGACCCGATCTAATGAGCGGGGGGGGGACAAAAAATTCTTTTCGCAATAAATGACGCAAATGGCGAGAACACCAAAAGCAAACCTGGATCGCACTTAAAGAAATTATTCGCTCGGCTCCATCTGCGACCACCTATTGCGTCAGATCCGGAGATCAGTCTCATCGCCGGATTTCACTGCGCAGCTGTTTTGTAAAATGAAGATTAGTGGACTTTTTCCCTCAGGTCCGTTTACCCGGAACCTTCAGGCAGCTCACAGCTTCAGTGTAAATGTCATGAACAGGTTTCCTAATAACGAAATGAATACGAGCTTGCTCAGTTCAAGAAAAAAACACATTTACTGATATGTTTTGCCTCAGCAGCCTTCGTCAGGCAGGTGGCTGGTTGTTTGGGGTTTTCACCTCGTTTTCCACCAGGGTGGGTGTTTGGGGGGGTTAACGTCCTTTTCCACCACATACGGCTGATATCAACGACGGGGCAAAAATGAAAAAGCCAGCACAAATATTTGGCCGCAGCCGGGATACGAACTCACGAGCCAAGCAATAGAAGTCCAACGCTCTACCATTCGACCGCCCCGGCTCCCCCGTTTTCTACCTCATACATTTAAGGTGTAAATACGTAGTATAACAGGCATACAGCAACATGTGGAAAACGTTTCATCGACTGCGCTGACTGTGCGTCAGAATCAGTCATTTGGGTCACAGTATAGCATCTATGACCATTGTGGTGACACTGACAGGCGTGTAAGTTGTTCTAGGAGTATAATAATAATAATGAGTATTGTATAGGCGCTTTACCCAATTCGGCTCAAAGCGCCGCGAACTGAACCCAACACGCACGCTCACGTGAATCACACGCATTCTCTCACACACTGGACATAAACACATTACAATCACGTGGTGCGAAAGGTCAGCTCAGCTATTTACATTTCGGAATTTAGAATTGCATTTATTTTTTTTTCAAATTTGGTGGGCTGAACATTTCCAAAGCAGAGGGGGAGGAAGCCGGAGTACCCGAAGAGAACCACCGAGTGTACCGCGTACTGAGCAGACAACGTTATTTGGTTGCTTTCTTTATCAGCTTTATCGAGTTCAGTCTATTCAGGAATGGACCGAAGACTCAAAGAAAGAAACGTACTATCTGACAAAAAGCCTTTAAGCTTCGAAAGCGGCAGGTTTTTCATCTCGCGTTACGAACATACAGGCTTTATAATAAGTATATTCGAATGAGTGTAAACAACATTGTATCGCATTAAGGGCTGTACTAATCATCACGATAGAGTATTTAGGGAGCCGGGGTGGTCGAATGGTAGAGCGTTGGACTTCTAATGCTCGGGTCGTGAGTTCGATCCCGGCTGGGGCCAAATATTTGTGCTGGCTTTTTCATCGTTGCCCCGTCTTTGATATCACCCAATGTGGTGGAAAAGGACGTTAAACCCCCCAAACACACACGATAGAGTATTTCGAGCGTTTTGCGAACAGTTGCCAACGTCAGCTCTGTCTCAAGTCGGTTCACGCTCTGACGCACCATCTCCGTCAGCCAGAAAAAAAAAAAAAAAAACTCATTCCGGGCCGTACCGAGAGGATGGGTGGGTGTTTGGGAGTTTAACGTCCTTTTCCACCACGTAAGGGTGATATCAAAGACGGGGCAATGAGAAAAAGGCCGGCCCCAGCCAGGATTCGAACTCACGACCCGAGCATAGAGAGTCCAACGCTCCAACATTCGGCTATCCCAGCTCCCCGGGATTTGCCGAGATGGTGTAGCGTGCACTAAAGGTGTGACACTACTTGCTCGACTCTCAGTATAAACTCTGGCGGTGGGTTAATTTGACTTCTGAACAGCTGCTCTAGCTGAGTGGAAACCCTTTATCATGGCTACTTAATAAAGCGATAAAATCGAGACTACCTTGTTTCTTTTCAACAAACAAAACTAAGGCGTATATATATACTTTCGATACGCCAAATCATTTAAAATATCTTCCTAGAAAATTTCAGCAAGCACAAACTTACTTATCAGCCAAAAAAAAAAAAAAAAAATCTAATTCCGCTTACAAAACTGTACAATTATGGTTCCGTGAGGTGCATTACGTTTGAATGGCTGGTTAACTGGCTGGTTAGTTGGCTGGTTGGATTAATAACAAATAAAACAAAATACCTTTTCATCTTTAGAGTTGATAGCTATCGATCGGTGTACACAGACGGGGCGCTTTCGGCAGGCCGACAAAATTGCGATAAATGCAAAAATTGCGCCCTGTCACACAACAATTCAATCAGTCGGCAGCAACCTCTTTGAAAACACTAGCAGGCTACCTTCCCCTGGGTGTTGACCATTTCCCACCGAATAAGAATTATGGCCGTCTCGCAAAAGGCGCCATGCACTGCACACGTATCGAAGCACTCCCAGCACTGGTGACAGCAGTAAATTTACATCTACTGCGAACATTATCGAAGAACTTGCAGAATCCCATTGTGGGGGTATTACGATAAGATGGTAATTGTGCCGAATAGTATACAAAAATAATGGGAGCAGAATAGTATACTAAAATAACTGGAGGTAATTGCACGCACTTTGACGGGTGTTTTCGGTTCTGCTCGATGCAAAGAGACGTAAGACACCCTTACCTACTCACTTTGACCACTCCTTCCCCACAAACATGCACAAAATATCCCTGAATGACTGGCGACCACGGCGCGAGCAGTCATCTGCACGCCATTTTGGTTGGTGATCAAGTGGATTTTCGCATACTATTCTGCACAATTACCCGGTAAGATAATTATAGTGCTCCCCAGTCTGGCTTCAAACGTCTCTCTTATGCCTTATGAATAGCTGCTGTGGGGAGTGGAGAAATGCACACACTCGGTCAATCAACTGCGTAGTTGGTCCGCCGGTGTGCAGAATGCCACTGCACGTGAAACGCAATATTTGTATGATGTAGCATGCGTGTCACTCAGCCCGACAATCAAAATAATGCCACTTTTATGTCGTACGTTCACACCACAGTCAGATAGCAGCAGTAGTGACAGGAGGGGAAAAACACAAAAACTCACTGCCAGTCAGATATTAGTGGTGACAGAAGGGGAAAAACACACTCACTGCCAAACTGTCACACCAAACACCATTGCTCCAGTAAAGCCTTTACCCGGCCGCTGTGCGGTCACAAGTTCCCAAGTGTCGCATGAAATACACGATTTTTTCTTAAACCACGAAATAATTTCGTGCTCGGAATCTCGCCTCATGTTATCGCTCGAACAGACCTGCACGTGGTATTGTTGCTTTTACTACTGCACAATTTTTTTCTAGTGAGTTTTCAACACTAACATACAGTGTCTGCAAGGATGGCATAATATCAACAGTAACAAAAGTCCAAACAGAAAGTGTCGCAAAGTTTCGAATCAGCCTGAAAAGAAAGCGTTGCAAAGTTTCACATCATAAACCAATATTCACTCGAGTAAG
>JACVVK020000269.1:375000-380000 GCA_018292915.2 Batillaria attramentaria
ACCAGCGGATTAGAATGATCATTATTACAACAGTCCCAGTGAAAATGCACCTATTGTCACAAGGTCTGCTCAGTTCGGAAGTGTGTCGCCAAGAGTGTACGCAAGAATTGTTGCCAGGTGACAGTTGTAATTTACGTAGGTCGAAATGAAATTATGTGTTCATTTCAAATTTTAAGCGAAATTCTAAACGTTAAACAACTGACTGTTAGTGCTTGTAGTTTTGGGTGTGTGTGTGTGTGGTGGGTGCGGGGGGGGGGGAGAGAGAGGGGGGCGGAAGCCGGAATACCCGGAGAGAATCCCCGACGATCGGCCCGAATGAACGGTGCCACGTACAAGAAGGAAACATTTTTCGCCCGGAGTGGGACTCGAACCTGACCTCTCGTTTTGGTGGCGAAGTCTCTTAACCACTAGACCACCGACCCGCCCCAACTAGATTTCTTTTTTTTTTTTTTTTTAATAAGTGTCTTATTCTCGATCACCAGTAATTTGTAAACGATGATTGTGGATTTTTCTTGATTGCAGACGGTATTCATCCACTCACTCTGGGAAGGTTCCGTGAGTGCAGCGACACAGTCATTATCTTGTGATAGTGTTTGAGCACGACGCTCGTCCTAGGTTCTGGTTATTTGTGCTGGCCTTTTTCTCCGTCGTTGCCTCGTCTTTGATATCACCCTTATGTGGTGGAAAAGGACGTTAAACTCCCAAACGGGGAGCCGGGGTGGCCGAATGGTAGAGCGTTGGACATCTAATGCTTGGGTCGTGAGTTCGTATGCCGTCTGGGGCCAAATATTTGTTCTGGCTTTCTCATCGTTGCCCTGTCTTTGATATCACCCGCATGTGGTGGAAAAGGACGACAAAACCCCAAAACAACCCCCCCCCCCCGACTCCCAAACACCCCTCCCCTACCCCCCCCCCCCACCCCTTAGGTTCCGGCGATGGTTGGAGGGCTCCTAACATTGATTTATAAAATAAATCCCCACCAGGCAATAAACTGAGATTTTATAACGGTAAGCGTGATGAATTGCCCGTCGTAATTAACATGACTGCCTCTAGAGCACAGTTATCAAGTCGCATCATCAATGAGTCTAATTATAGACGTTAATTTACGTTATTAATTTTACATTTAGCGTCTGAAATCCATAAACCCTGACAATCGATAGCAGGGTGGTGAGCTGTACAAGAAAAAAAGATTTACTGTGATTTTTTTTGATTTTTTTTGCTGCCCCAACTCTTTTTGCCAGCTCCAGTGGTGTTCCTCCCAGGTCATGAGTGGAATCCACGGAGGGCTCGAAGGCTGGGGCAATTTTTATTTTGCATGATGATGGAGATTCTTCTTCTTCTTCTTCTTCTGCGTTCCCTGGATGATGGAGATGAGGATGATGGTAAGATGATGCTATGGAGGTCCGTGTGGTTTGGGACTGCGGGGCAGGGCCGCATTCCACGCTTCCTGTCATAAATATCCCGGCATTAACCAGGCCCGGGAACTACGGCACCTGCGGTGCCGGCCGTGTAATCATCCACATCATAAGACGTGTCATACCAAGGGAAGCACCCCCAAAGTCGTACCCGTGAATCTCGGCTGTGTGGCAACAGCCTCCCCATTGGGCCCATAGCACACCCGCTCTGGGTAGGAGCCGACCTAGGTAGGAAAAATCCCGCTTGGCTCGGCTGAGATTCGAACCCGGGTCTCCCGGTCCATGGTCCGAAGTGCTAACCACTACACTACGGGGGCCGGTCGAAAGAATTTTTTTTGTATGAATGATTGCTAGTGCTGTCTAGTTATCCTTTTACTTATAATATGTTGCTGCGAATTACTGTGATCTTATTTAATATCGTAGAGGGTGGTTGTCAAGCCAAGGGTGTATCCTTTATGGCATCTATACGCTCATAATCGGGGCATTGCTCGCGTCATTGTCATAATCAATAATGTACTTTAGTTTAATCGTTTCTGATCTGCATTTACGAATTTACATCATGTGAATTTTCGATGAAGTACAAAATGTAACAAACACTTGTTTTTGATTTGCCTTCAACACACTTTGTTTTTTTCAGGTTTACAATATACTATTATAGGCTGGGGTTCGTGGGTAGGGCCGTAGGTGTAGTGTGAGGGAGGTGACAGAGCAGAAAACAGCAAGGGCTACCCCCACGGCTCTCCGCCAATCGCTGTAGGAGAACGAAAATGAAATGAAAACAAATAGTGTTCCATGTTCGTACGTTCTTACGTCATAATCATATTTACAGATGTACTAGTGTTTCACAGACGTTAGGGTAAATGTTTGTGATCTACGATTTCGAATAACTTGCTTTCCGGTAGAGCAGAAATTACAGCGAACAGAATCCAGTCGCAAATTTTCACGTCAAATCTTTGCAATCTTTCAGCTTTCAGGACGTTCAGGTGTTCTGTGTGTACTTATAGGCTAATGGGAAAGAAAAAGGTTCGTGTATGTATATGGACATCACTCAACTGAAACTAATTAGGACGAATCAGCCAATCACATTTTGTATCGTTAATCGTCGTACTCTTTCGGCTTTCAGGGTGGGTGGGTGTTTTGGTGTTTAACGTCCTTTTCCACCACCTAACGGTGACATCAAAGTCGGGGCCACCACAAATATTTGGCTCCCAGCCGGGATTTTATTTTCTTCTGTTTTTGGGATTTTCAAGCCGGGATTTTGGCTATAGGGGCGTTTGATGGTCCTTATATGAGCCAAATGCATATGTTGTAATAATAATGATAGTAATAATAATAATAATGACATTATTAATAACTAAGTATTGTATTGACGCTTTGCCCAATTTCATGAATCGGCTCAAAGCTAGGAGAACTGAAGCCAACACGCACGCTCACGTCAATTGCACGCACTCTCTCACACACTGGACATGAACAACACCTAAAAACCCAACCACCCCATGGACATAAACACATTACAATCACGTGGCGCGAAGGGTCAGCTCAGCTATTTAAGTTTCGGAATTTAGAATTGCATTTGTTTTTGAAATTTTGTTGCCTGAGCAGGGGGGGGGGGGGTAGTTAGTTAGGGCTTAACGCCGCGCGAGCAACAAAGACTAATTCGCGGCTAAGGGGGGGGGTGTGGGGGGAGGAAGCCGGAGTACCCGGAGAGAACCCCCGACGATCAGCCCGAATGAACTGTGCCACGTACGAGAAGGAAAAAAATCTTTAACCCGAGTGGGACTCGAACCTGACCTCTCACATTGGTGTCGAAGCCTCTTAACCACTTAGACCACCGACCGCCCCATATGTAACACACGCATTAAAACAATTAATACGAATGAGTGGATACACGATTGTGTGTGTCGTTGTATTGAACGAAAAAAAAAAAATCACTGTTCTGTACTTCAGACCGCGCCCTTGCAATCTTGGTCAGAGGGAGAGCGATGGCGAGGCTGTCTGTTGGTGACACGCCTTCCACAGGGAGTCTCGGCGCGGAAGGACCCCGCAAAGAGAGCTTGTAGTCCCACAATCAGCCTCTATAAATCAAACAGTGCAAATGACAAGAAGCAAATGAGCACCGAGAACGGGAATCTTTTTTGCGAAGCCGCATCCATGCTGGTAGCGCAGGAAACGCGATGCCTCCGTGCGGCCCGAGAAAACTCCGCGTGACTGAAGGAGGCAGCGAATTACCTCTGCCACGATCATATGGGGCGTGAGGCAGTAAGAACAAAACGCAAAGCAAAAAGCGGGGGGCTGATGCAGCATGACAAACTTGCTCCCGCTGGTGATTTGCTCGGAGAAAGAAATAGCGTCCGAAAGTTTTGTTCCGGAGAAAAAAAAAACTCGCACGACAGAAGCCAAACGGGTGGGGTGCGGGGGTTTTGGGGAGTTTAACGCTCTTTTCCATCACGTAAGGGTGATATCAAAGACGGGGCAACTTGAAAAAGAAAAGGCCTTCACAAATATTTGGCCCCAGCCGGGATTCGAACTCACGACCCGAGCATTGAGAGTTCAACGCTCTACCATTCGGGTATCCCGGCTCCACCGAGGCCAAGGGGGTATTTCTGTCGTACTAGGTTTTCACTCTGGTGTAAGAATTTCTTTCCAATAATTATTATTACTCCGGAGTAATCTCCTTGGGGAGTAAGTTTGTCTTAATATGACACCGGAGCTAATCATTTACAAGCGAATGAATCCAGTGGGCACTGAGGATCCTCACTATAGAGAAGAGTTATGCCCCTTTGGTCTTTGGCCTCCCCTGCAATGACATCAGTAGACTAACAGAGAGCGACACATTACTTTTTTTTCTTTAAATCTTGTGAATATCTCGAAGATGTGCGCTCATAAATGCGTTAATATAATGCCGCTAACGTGTGAAATAGCGCTACTGCGAGACCACAATGAACACATCCTCCGGTCCACTCCTACAGTCGCCATCATACTTCTCTGGCGGCCCGTGGCAGAGGTGTCTCCATCAAGCCAGGGCTGCGGCGGAGTTAGCATGTCCAGTCCGAATTAGCCTACGTCAGACCTAGGGTCGAGGGTTCTCCATCACCGAGCCCCGGTGGGGGTTCGGGGCTCGGCCTTCTTTAGCGATGTCTGAAAACTCTTTGGCCTTCGGGGAAATTGATATTCCTCGTCTCCAGCTGTTATGTGAGCTGCAGAAATGAGGGGTGACGAGAGAAAATGCTGGAAAGACTTGTGAGGTCTTCCATTTCGTTGTCGTTGTAATTTTTTTGCGGTTTTGGGGGTGTCTTGTTTTCTGCTTCTTCTTCTTCTTCTTCTTCTCCTTCTTCTTCTTCTTCCAATGGAGAAGGCTATCCGTACAATCCAAAATGATATTGCGTTTATATTGAGATGGAAGTGCTGCGAGGAAAACATTAGGGGAAATAAACAAGTTCCTCTCGAAAGGAAATGCGATAGCCTGTTCGTCTCGCACTGTCGTTACATTGTTGATCATTATCTTTCTTTTTCTCGGACATCACTCTAATCACTTCCGTCGTTGTCAGTCGACTTTATAAAATGTGTTTTTTTTTTGTTGTTGTT
>JACVVK020000269.1:382500-757500 GCA_018292915.2 Batillaria attramentaria
ACAATTTATGCAAACGCAGTTATGCAGCTTTTCCTAAAGGCCGTGCTCTCTTGCCCTTCATGCTGAGCTGTAAGAAATTAATAGTTTGAAGCTGGTAGCATCCCTCCACGGACAAGCACATAACGTCTTTCAAAGACGCCTATCGCAGCTTGACTATCGTCTGTGACTAATAAAGGAATCTGCAACGTTCAGGTAGGTACAGATATCTCGCGCTTGGCGTCTTTGGCGAGACTGCGACTGGAGATGGTTTCGTTGGAGGGAGTATGCCTACAGAGACGGGGCTGAGTGGGTGTGTTGAAGGGAAAGGGGGTGGGGTGTTGAGGGGGGGGGGGGGCACGATTAACTGACCAGATGAGTTGAGCATTGTTAAAATTCAGACAGACGGCAAGACTGGCCATAACTCTCTCTCTCTCTCTCTCTCTCTCTCTCTCTCTCTCCCCATACTTGGCGTGCTTGGAACGCTGCTTAATCACACGAGAGGGCAAAAACACTTGAAAACATTGTTTTGAGATGTTTCGCTGCGAAACAACGTGTTTTGTCGTGTGACATACTTCACAACAATGTTTTCAAAACATGTTTCGATCGTGTTTTCAGTTTTCAGAGCCTGTATATGTTGTCTTCCACGTGGCTCGTTGTTACAGAATGTTACTGGGTATTTCTTGTCACACAACATGTTTATTCAAACTCTGTTGTGTAGGCGCATATGTAGCCCTTGATATGGGCCAATGGCCTGATCAATAAAAGTCGAGTCGAGTCGAGTCGAGTCGAGTCGATTCCAGTCGATTCGAGTCTCTCTCTCTCTCTCTCTCTCTCCTTGACTGTTTGTTTGTTTGTCAGTTTTAGTTGCTTGATTTTTTTTTCTTTCTTCTTCTTCTTTCTTTCTTTCTCTCTTTTGTAATTTAGAGTAGCAACGGCAAGTTTGAAAATGGTAACTGTGCCAATAGCTTTACCGTTGATAAATAAAGGATCATTGTCATTGTCATTGTCTCTCTTATTTTGTTAGTTAGTTAATAGTAGTTTTTAGCAACGGCAGGTATGAAAACTGACTACCTTACGTCGACTGCCTCTACCGTTGTAAAATAAAGTTTCATCGATTCATTGATTCTCTCTGCAGGCTAAGTCCATCTTTGCTGAGCCAAATTATACTTTGGATCAGTTTCACTCGTCACTGCTCCTGTACGATCAAACTCCTCTATCTTGATGATTAGTACAGCTTTTAATGCCATACTTTGTTGTTTACACCTTGCTCGAACGGTCGAACGTTCAAATTCTACGGCTGTTGTTATACTACTGGAGCGCTCAGTGTGGTCGCCCGCGTCATCGAGTACACTTCTGTTGGCTCGCCGAGCGAACAGGAGCACCGACTGAGTTATGGACTTATCCCGAAAAATCTACCTCAGCCCTGCGGACTGTCCCTAGCCCGTGTTGTACACCGGCGAGCACGTGATTTCTCGGATTAAGTCCTGGACTGGAATGATTCGTGCCGCTGTAAAAGTGGTAAAGGTCTGCAATCTCAACAAAAAGCCACAAATAGTGTGTTCTTTAAAAAAAAAAACAAAAAAAAAACTACCCAACTGTGCAAAAAATGCACAGGAGTTTTCAACATCCCTGAGACACCCCCCCCCCCCCATAAAAGCCAAGGGCAGCCTGATTCCACAGCTCAGTTTGCGTTTTGAGCCAGAAAGATCGGCAGTGGCTATAGTCTTGTCGTGCAGCACACAACACCCGCTTGACACTGCAGCGATGTGTCTACTCACTGACCAAAAGCACAATGAAGTCACTGCAATCTCACCCTCTGGTTTTATAAGAGTCTCCAAAGTGCTGAAAACTCTGCAACTGTGACAGAGTTGCCTGCATAGTGCACAGTCGCAGGAGTCGCAGTTTTGAAAAGAGAGAGAGAGAGAGAGAGCGCGCGCGCACACACACACACACACACACACACACACACACACACACACACACACACACACACACACACACACACACACACACAGAATTTCCGGCTTTTTGTTGAGATTGCAGGCCTTTAACATCAGCATCTTTAATCCCGTTGTTAGCGATTCTAGCGTGACAGCGCCACTTGGACGGACACCGCCACCTCCACTGGGCCAACGGAACAGAGCGATGGAGGGGGCGAAGAACAAGCGGTTAATGGGTTTTGGCGTACGTTGACGTTTGCGTACAAGCCGCTAATGTCCCCAGCTAAGCAACCAAACGGACCAAAACTGGAGTCGTCGGGTCGTCAGTGCCGGAAGAGGCGGCGCGAGGACCGAATGAAAAATATCGAACGCCCTGTGGGATTGGAGAAAAGCAACCTCATCCTCGCCTGTCCGGGCCGATGGTGACGACTTTCTTTTGGACCGACTGGATCGGCCGTGAGAAGAAAGAACAACAGCAAGGATTAAAGATTTAAAGGAAACTTGTTTTTTGTCTAGGGTCGTTCGAAATACCGTTTGCTTGTGTTTCGTGTCAGTGTGTTTCTGAGGCAGCCAGGTGACCTGGCCTCTAAGACCGTTTACTTACTGAAATAACGATGTGATCTCTCTCTCTCTCTCTCTCTCCCATACTTGGCGTGCAGGTGTTCCAGTCACTGTGCTTGGAGTTTCCCACTCCGCTTGACATACATCTTCATTGCTCAATATGTGGGTATTTTTAGGCTCCATGTGTGTACACTGATATCTTTGAGTGCTTCTCACTCATAGTAGTTCGTATTATATTTTGTATTATAGTTTGTACGCTTCTGAATTGTGTTAATGAATTAATATGTTAAAAGTTTCAGCCTCCTGCTGTGTATGGGACTATACCCCGGTGTGAGTGCCATCGGATCGATTGTCAAGGGTCGTCGGCCTAGACAATAAATTTTTGAGTCTTGAGTCTCTCCCAAACTTGGAAACGTGGAAAAGGACGTTAAACTATGAATCTCTCTCTCTCTCTCTCTCTCTCTCTCTCTCTCTCTCTCTCTCTCTCTCTCTCTCTCTGTGCGAAACTCATGAATAATGCTGAAAACTTTGAAAGAAGGTTTTTGTCTGTAGTCCTGTAAGTGTGTGTTGAGCCCTATTGTTTTCTGATTCACGCGGACGTTTTGATCGTTAGAAACTTCCAGACGCTGGGGTCGTGTATTCTGCAGCAACCTTCAGTTCTCTTTTGTCTCAACACAGCTGGCTTGGAGTATATGCAGGAATCGTATTTTAATTTGCTTCTATTTGATTTTATTTTGTTGTTTGTTTGTTTGTTTGTTTGTTTGTTTGTTTGTTTGTTTGTTTTAAATGATCTTGAGTTGTTTTTTTTAACACCTATATATCTTTGTATTTCATTCTTGGGATTTACATCTGGCTCTTAGTCGTTTTTATTTCGAATGTATTTTTCAGCCTCTTTCTCGTTCCTGTTTTGTTTTTGTTTGTTTTTTTACGTCATATTTATACGTTTTTAAGTTGTTTCTCTATAAAAAAAAAAAACATTATAGGATGGGGCAGATTTAACTCGACCTCTTAGCCACGTGACTGGGTTTAGGGGCAGATTTTGCTACGTGCAGGGGAGCCGGGGTGGCCGAATGGTAGAGCGTTGGACTTCTAATGCTCGGGTCGTGAGTTCGTGCTGGCTTTTTTCATCGTTGCCCCGTCGGGGGGCGGGGGGGGGGGGCAGGTGTTGGAGGGGGGGGGGTCGATTTGCCAGATTGTGAAATTGCCACGTAGACTGGGAGACACGGGTTCCAGATTAATCGTGTTATGCCGAGTACTGGTCAAGCCAGGAAATAAAGTTCTGGCAGAGAGATCATAAGATCAAGGACTAACGTGGGCAAGCGGCAGCTGACAGAAACGCTGCATGCACCATGAATTATGAACAGCACCAAGCTCTTCCTTGGACACTGGCCCGCGTGGGCGGAGCGCTCTTCAAGAGGTCACTTGAGCTTAGCACGTGAAACCCGTCTGGACTGTCAATTAACCCGAACAGACGGACAAAATCTCATTTGTACGATATTTACTAATAACTTGTTTATGTGATTGTGACATTCTGAAAGTCTTAAAGGATTTCCCCCATAGTCACGGTTATGTCCGTTGTGAGATGTGTCCGCTTATAAAATCAATTTTCATTTTTCAGATCAGAATCAGACCATACAGGAGATGCAGCTCGGCAAGTTATCGCAGCTTTTGCTGTCTGTGTGTTCCTGATGCAATGTTTATTTCCGATTGATAATACAACCGGCCGTCTCTGGATTAATTTGACGGGGAATTTGGTTTTAAGTTATTTACATAGATGCAAGTACAAATGAATGATAAATCCGTGAGATGAGACATCTTATGTCTGGCAAACACCAGGTCCTGAAGCCTGTAGCCTACTGAAGGTTTCAGAGAGTATGGAGTTTCAGGTGTTGGGATTCCGACAATGTCTTGTCTAACTTGCCCCCATGTGGCCTCGGTCTCTTCTTTCTTCTCATCTATCGGTGAGTTTCCTTACAAGGAGAGAAACGGACAGACAGAGTCAGACAGTGTGTGTGTGTGTGTGTGTGTGTGTGTGTGTGTGTGTGTGTGTGTGTGTGTGTGTGTGTGTGTGTGTGTGTGTGTGTGTGTGTGAGAGAGAGAGAACCACCTGCCGCAGTGTCCGCAGTGTTCATATCCCTGGCTTGAAAGGAACAGCTGCGTGTGGGCAGGTAACAGGAAATTTCATCTTCTTTTGATGGCCCAAACCAACGCTGGAAATCTCAAGTAAATCGATATGTTGCTGGAACTACATCGCTTTATGTGCCTGCAGCAGGATCGTTTCTTGGGTGAACACCCTGACATTTTTATCCCAGTTTGACCTCACTGCAATTTTTTTTTTTTTTTTGGGGGGGGGGGGGGCGGGGGGGGGGGGGCGGGAGGGAAGTTGAGGTGTTGGCACATGAAAGTAACCTAAACCAAAAAAAAAATGCTTGATTCAAATGATCTTTTTGCAACATGACTCAAGAACGGAAGACTGTATCAGATATGTTGTCGCCATACAAGAATCTTTTTTTTTTAATGATGCGAAAGAATAGTTCTTAAAGTGACATTTTTATTTTATGGAGATATTTTTTGTTGTTTTTGTTGTTTGCAGCTGCTGCGGATTCCTACCACAAACTATCTCTATCAAAGACGGGTTGGAGCACAGGCACACGCAATACTGCGCACGTATTTCCTCAGTTCCCCTTTCTGTTGTCTACAGAGGGTTGAAGTCGGCACGCGAGAAGTACTAAGGATAATGCGTTGCGCGCGCCTGTGACATGTATGTCAATTTAATTACTCGGTCAGAAAAGTATTATTGTGCGCTCCTCCATAAAAAAAGAACGGTGTGCCGTCTGTTCTGACGGAAACCTGACTGACCCTGAATGAAGGAATATTTGCATTTTGCGCACTGTAACAGTGAGTGGCTCTACGTGCGGCCGCCGCCACAAGAGAAAGACATTAGCTCGGTTTCTGTCCACGGACCACCGACACGTGACCTTTCGGGAAACGATTCTGTTGGAGGCGTGGACTCAAATGTAACGGGAAGAGAAGGGGAGGATTTTAGTGCGTCTGTGTATAGGCGTGGGTTTTAGTGCGTCTACAAATGTGCGCACTTCATCCTGATCCCATACAACTTTCTCCATCCCTCTGTGTGTGTGTGTGTGTGTGTGTGTGTGCTCAAATGTAACGGGAAGAGAAGGGAATCAAGCTTCTTTTTTTTATTCTACGGATTTACGACACTATGACCTTTGGCCCCTATTCGGAACGCGGTATCTCGAAGAAAGTTTGCGAACTCTGATCTGATGGGAAGGGAAGGGAAGGGAATTGTGCAGCTTTTATCCGTCCCAACACACCATTTTGGAGAAGCATGTCGTCGCGAACACGGTCCCCCAAGAGGCTCGTTCACGATTCTGAGTGGGTTTTAACTTTTAACCCATATTCCCTACACGCACGACCGATATATACGGACAGAGGTATAATTTGTAGGTCTCGCTGCCAGCGGTTGACCCAGTCGTAAAACAATAGGCTGCATTGAAAGAAATGCGCCTCAGCGGGACCACCGTTAACTTCGGACAAAAACAGAGATGAAAGCTGGCTGCACTAAAGCATTTACGGGCTCGGAAGCACACGACCCCCGAGTCAGGAGCTGATAGACACTCTCCCAGACTCCCAATGCAACTCACGGTTTGCACTGGTGGGGCCTCAGCCTTCTGTAGTTCTACTCTGTGATCTCCCGTCCCTGCTTGATTAAGGTTGTGCCAGCGCATGCGAAACGAAGGTGTACGGTTTACCAGCGCAACATGTGTCGATTGATAGCGCAGTTAAGTGTGCCGTCTTGTTTGGTCATTCCAACACTCCCCCCCCCCCTGCCCCTCCTCGCCCCCGTTGCCGCAGACGTATGACCTGAATTCAAAGAAAGTGACTCGCACGGCATGCATGTCGAGACTAACTCTGTAACGCTTTTTTTCCCCCTCGAAGGTTATTGCACCCTTCCTTGCAACCCATAGATTTCAGACCCCCAGAGGATGACAGAGGCACGCAAGTAGACACGCTGCGCAGTCGAAGTGTGCGTGCTGTTGCTGTTGTTGTTGATGTTATTCCTGAACTAATGAGAGGGTTGCGTTTTGTTTTGTTTTTGGTTTTTTGTTGTTGTTTTTGGCTGTTGTTTTCTGTTGTGTGTGTTTTTTTTGGTTTTTTTTTGGTTTTTTTAGTACTCCGTCACACGAGCTATTCTTCGATTCTGCGGGATCTGTACCTCCGGTTACACGTTGGTATGGACTGACAGTAAACAACTCCTGGCTGGTAGGAGCCGTTTTGCGAGGCTGCTGGAAGCGGACGTGTAACAGTGCTAGCCCTCCTCACCTTCGGGGCCCATTTCCAAGGGTAAAACGACTTGTGCTAATACGTCACAACGATCTAAAGGTGAGTATATAATAATGCTCATCATATTTCAAACTCACGGCTTCAGCTAAGAGTAAACGTCGTCGAAGCTTTTGAAGCGGCAGGACACTCGACAAACATCCGTCCATTTTGCTAAACCTCCGTGGAACCCCCGTGAGGGTGGGTGGGTGGGTGTTTGGGGGTTTAACGTGCTTTTCCACCACATAGGGTGATATCAAAGACGGGGCAACGATGACAAATCCAGCACAAATACTTGGCCCCAGCCGGGATACGAACTCACGACCCGAGCATTAAAATTCCAACGCTCTACCAATCGGCCACCCCCGGCTCCCGGAACCCCCATGAACTATGCGGTTGCGCGTGACACACAGTCGGTTGCTGTGTCAAGATTGACATAGACAAGGATAGTTCAGAACGCCCGTAACCGACCGGCCCATGTCGACCTCTTGTGTTTTTTCATCATGCGCTTGCCTTTATACCACCCGACGGGGCCGATCTGCTACTTCGCGTCTCGGTGCATTAAAAGGATACAATCGTCAATAATTTAGGAGACGAGATAAAACGACTGTTTTGCTAAGGCCGGATGCCTCGAGAGGTCGATAGTAACACAATCATACAATTACAGAGCGGTGTGATGCATATTACATGGCTGGTGGAATGGCTGCTCCGAGATCTTTCGGATCAAAAGAAAAGCAAAAGAGCGATCTCTCTGTTCCATTTGTAGCGCTGGTTATGAAGGGAAGAAGCACGCTTGTAACCCTTCGATAATACTCCCCTGACATGCAGACGTTCCAGCAAAAACAGAGATGGCCGAACTTTCAGCAGGAAGAGAAAGTTAAATGACTGTCCTCATACGGGAGATTAAGACGTTTTCTAGACGGAAACGTACCGGGGCATCATTTGTGACCAGGGCCCGTATGTAACAGTCGAGGTTAGGGCTTTTAGCCCCGGGTTACAGTCTAACCTCGAACTAAACTATCTCTAGGGTTAAAGTGTTTTTTGGTTTTTTTTTGTCATAATTCAGGAAGCGGGCCCATTTCAGGAAGGTGCCTGAGCCATTACAGAAGGATTTTTTTTTATTACTTTCTTCGCTTCCTTCTTTATTTAATTTTGCTTTTGTCCTAGTCTGGGTTAGGCCCGTAGCCGTGGGTTAAATTAACCTCGACCTTTACATACGGGCCCTGGGCCTGCATGTAAAAGTCGAGGTTAGGGATTTTAGCCCCGGGTTAAAGTCTAACCTCGAACTAAACTAGCTCTAGGGTTAAATGTTCTGTTTTTTGTTTTTGTTGTTGTTGTTGTTTAACCAGGAAGCGGGTCCATTCCACCATGGTGCCTAAGCCGCTAGAGAAGGATTTTTCTACCTTTCTTCGCTTCCTTTTTTAAATTTAATTTTGTTTTTGGGCCTTTTGTCCCGGTCTGGGTTAGGCCCGTAGCCGTGGGTTAAATTAACCTCGATTTTTACATGCGGGCCCTGCACAGTAAATCCATCGAGGGCTTATTTGTGATTAGGTGGAGTCAGTCACCATACCGTTTCCCCAATACTATCCTTGCTGTATGGAGGTATCTGCATGCGTCTTGTTCTCTATTTATGGGTGGGTAGGGGTGGGTATTTGGGAGTTTTATATCCTTTTCCGACACGTAAGGGTGATATCAAAGACGGAGCAACGAGAAAAAGGCCAGCACAGATTATGTGGCCCAAGCCGGGATTCAGTCGAACTCACGACCCGAGCATTGGGAGTCCAACGCTCTACCATTCGGCTATCCCGGCTCCCCTCTATTTATGGACGGTAACGGGGGTGAATTCGTGACATGCACATAACTAGATCTCAAATACATAAATCAGTCTGGCTGCTGTATGTAGTCGTGATCCATGCGACTTTATTTTCCGAAGCTGGAAGAAAGACAAATGGAAACAGACGAATTTCTTGAAGTGCAGCCTACAAGATGTCCTGCACAAATGCGAAGCATGTCTATCCTGGCTGCTTTGGAAACGTTCAGCCCACAAAATTTGAAAATAAGTGCAGATCTAAAATCCGAAACTTAAATAGCTGAGCTGACCCTCCGCACCACGTGATTGTAATGTGTTCATGTCCAGTGTGTGGAAGGGTGGGTGGGTGGATGTTTGGGGGTTTAACGTCCTTTTCCACCACATACGGGTGATATCAAAGACGGGGCAACGATGACAAAGCCAGCACAAATATTTGGCCCCAGGCGGGATACGAACTCACGACCCGAGCATTACAAGTCCAACGCTCTACCATTCGGCCACCCCGGCTCCCCCAGTGTGTGAAAGAATGCGCGTGATTCACGTGACCGTGCGTGTTGGGTTCAGCTCCGGCGAGGCGCTTTGAGCCAGTTCAAGAAATTGAGTAAAGCGCCCAAAGAATGCACAGTTTGTTGTTTGTTGTAAATGCTTCAGCCCGACAGTAAACAATCCGTCTCGTGTACCTAGATAATTCTGTGACCTTCCTCAAGATGAAGTCGTGCCATGCAAGCTGGAATCCTCCCCAAATTCACTCCATGTGTTTGTTATCCAGGTAGAGTAATGAGGCTGGCCGACAAATGGTTCAGGACACGCTGGATACAGTAGGATCAGACATCGTCACGTTCTTATCCCTGTGGGATCGGAGAAACATGTTTTTGGCATTTGCTGGGTCTTAGCACATGATTGTCCTCTCTCTCTCTCTCAACTCAGTTGGGCAGCCAGGATAGCCAAGCTGGTAGAGCGTTGGACTTGCAATGCTGGGGTCGTGCGTTCGAAATCTCCGCTGGAAACCAATAGTTCATCTTGGCTTGCCCCCTCTTTGTTGGTCTTTCCTATGTGATGGAAAAGGACGTCCGCCCCCCCCCCCCCCACCCCTTCCACTTCCCCCGCAAAACCAACAAACTTTCTCAGTTCAATCAGCATACTAGTGCTAACGTTCATCGTTATGAGGGGGAGCCGGGGTGGCCGAATGGTAGAGCGCTGGGTGGGTGGGTGTTTGGGAGTTTAACGTCCTTTTCCACCGCATACGGGTGATATCAAAGACGGGGCACGCTGGACTTTCAATGCTCGGGTCGTGAGTTAAAATCCTGGCTGGGGCCAAATATTTGTGCTGGCCTTTTTCTCGTTGCCCTGTCTTTGATATCACCCTTATGTGGTGGAAAAAGACGTTAAACTCCCAAACACCCACTGTGGCGTCGCTAACTGCAGACTGTCGTTAACTGCAGAAAGTTGCAGGCGCATGTGGGAAATAAGGAGCACTCCCCGCACTCCTCATCTCGTTTTACACATTCCAGGTACAGGCGCTTGATTTGCAAGAATGGCGTGCACGTTTGCATATTATGTGCTCTTCTTTTGTGCAGCGTTGTACTCAGTCACTTTGAGCACTGCTGTGTCGGATGGAAACAATTTAAGGCGGAAAAAGTGAGTGCTTATGGTAAAATGATGACATTTTGTAAGTGGGAGTCATAATATTAGTACGCCTACAACTTCGACTTTAGATGATTGAATAAAAATCCATGAGAATGTATTGAGAACTTGTGATTTTTTATGGAAAGTATGGTAATAAAAATAACTGAAATCGGCCACGACGGACTGTATGCCTAATTCCATTTAATATTATGACTTCCACTTACAAAATGTCATCATTTTACCACGTGAAAAACTCACTTTTCCTCTTTGTTTCCATCCGACACAGCAGTGCTCAAAGTGACTCGTGAGTGCAACGCTGCACAAAAGAACACATGATACGCAAATGTTCACGCCATTCTTGCAAATCACGCGCCTGTACCTCGCGCGCACTCGAGGTCAAGGTCAGCACCGCATTGTTCGGGAGTTCTCATTAAATTATCACGGAACGCAAATTATTAAACTACGTTATGTTTGCTGCTTTTATTGATCAACAAATCCTTAGGTGGAGGCGTGTTAACATTATTATTGTGCCTTAATTACCAAATTAGTGATGTATCCCAGTTATTATCAGTTTCTGCGATCTGTCTGCAGTTAACGACAGTCTGCAGTTAGCGACGCCACAACCCACCCTCATTGTTATGATTTATTTCCATTGATGTTTATTTTGTACTTCTCTCGTGTAGCAAAATGATGTTATTTCTATCCTCATACAGAAGATCCGTTTTGTGCGTGTGTTTGTGTAAATATACTGACCCGTTTAACAGACTTTTCGGGGAGCCGGGGTGGCCGAATGGTAGAGCATTGGACTTCTAATGCTCGGGTCGTGAGTTCGATCCCGGCTGGGGCCAAATATTTGTGCTGGCTTTTTCATCGTTGCCCCGTCTTTGATATCACCCGTATATGGCGGAAAAGGACGTTAAACCCCCAAACACCCACCCACCCTTAACAGACTTTTCGGTCCATGCTGGTAAATGGCTTTAGAAAACGGCTGCCTGTAACAAACATATGCCACACTTCATCGAGGAGTGCCGCCTTTTGGTAAAGCCGAAATCTCTGGCTTCCTTTCTCTCTCTCTCTCTCTCTCTCTTGCATCTTTCCAAAGTCCTTCAGTGCACTCGTTTCAACGCCAGAGTTAAAACTCTAAAATATCACCTGCCTCTACCAGACAAAAACAAAATCTCAACGGAGTTGTCAGTGTCTGCATGCAAGTTTAATCGGTTTGTTTTCTCAGGACAATGCCCTTCGTTGTTTAAAAAAAAAAAACACACTACGGTTTGTGTCAGCATGAAATCTAACAATATATGAAAGCATTACAGGGCATTCAATTGACAACGCGTTCATAAATTTCCATAATTCACCAATCCTATCCCGCTCCAAATGTCTAATGTATTTTTATCAATATTCCTTTGTCAATTTTTTTTATGCAAAGCAAACTAATGTGTTCACCAACAAAACGTTTGTAGTCAAATATATTTCTTTCTGTTCAATGGCTGCTTTTTTCTGACAGGGTTCAAAAGAGAGGTAACTGTACTCCGTAAGAACTGCATTGCTGGCGTAAGTATAGGATAGGTATTGGGTGGTGGTGCACTGCGGCGACGCGCTTCCCCCGGGGGGAAGCAGCCCGAATTTCCCGAAAGGGATAATGAAGTAGTTTTAAAAAAAAAAAAAAAAAAAAAACTTGCAACACTCCCCCCTCCCACCCCACATCCTTTTTCCTCCCACCTCGAAGTGACAGCTCCACCCAAGAATGAACTCCTCCAGCTCAAACATCTATTTCACATGGACATGGACACAACATGTTGTTAACAGTCATCATGATGGTTAATAATCGTCCAGATCCTCGTCGTCTGATATCACAATGTCTCCGCACTCAGAGAACTTCACCCCGTCCAGAGCATCTCTGTGGCTGTAACCGGGATGGAGCCTGAACGGAGAATGGTCAAGGGTGTCCGAACTGTAAGGTCCGTTCCGACGCTCGCCCAGGTGGTCGAAGTCATCCTCCAGGTGGCGCAGCATCAGGTTGATGACGGACAGCGGGCTCAGGTGGTCGTGTTCGGCGAGGTCTGTCCCACGTCCTTCTGCTGGATCGGACCCATTTCGCTTTTTATCTGGCGGATACGAACAAGCAGACAAGTTTTAAGAGAGAAAACTTCTTCTTCTTCTTGTTCTTCTTGTATATATTACAAATTGATTATTATTATTTATTCTGTGTTTTGTGTGTTTTATTTTTCGTTTGCGCTTATAATATAGAGCATGTAATTTTAATATGAATATGCGCTTTATAAATAAAATAATAATAATTATTATTATTGTTGTTGTTATTATTATTATTGTTGATTGTACATGAGGGAAAAATTATATCGGATGACGTAATCTTGAGCATATATATATATATATATATATATATATATATATATATATATATATATATATATATATGTAAAGGAAATTTATGCAAATAGTTTTTCTTCCATGACACAATGAAATAAAGGGAGATACCCAGAAATAATCAGTTTAGGGACATATACACCCATGCTTCGTTCTACACACAGCTGAAAAAAAAATTCAAATCAATCTGCACAGGGACATCTACTCCAGACAGAAGGCAAAATCTTTGACAGAAATACATTTTCAACTGGAGAAAAACTAGTCATCATTTTCTTCTTTTTCTTTTCTAATCCGGAACGCCCAAGCCACTCACTGTCACAGGGCTGGCCAGAAAAAAAAGACAGTACAGTACGGATTCGATCAGCGGAGAGTCTACTTAATTACTTTTGGGATAGAGGCATTCACAGGCGTTCACGGCTCAGACCCCAGAGTCGCTCTAGGCTTCTTTCACAAAGACGACATTATCAGCTTGCTGAAAGACGCCAAGAATAATGGACTGTCATCGAGCCATTGACGGTCTAAGCCAAGGATTAACTCACTTAGTGAGAGAGTGCAGGCTGCTCTGTCTGTCTCTTCCTATAATCATTGTCAGGACAAACAGGGTCAGAAGCGCCATAATGGACCAGAGTCTCCATCGGTCTGCGTTAGCCCAGTGTGCGCCAGCTCCGTTAAAGGGTGGGTGGGTGTTCGGGGGTTTAACGTCCTTTTCCACCACATACGGCTAATACCAAAGACGGGGCAACGATGAAAAAGCCAGCAAAATATTTGGCCCCAGCCGGAATACGAACTCACGACCCGAGCGTTAGAAGTCCAACGTTCTATCATTCGGCCACTGACCCCGGCTCCCCAGCAAGCACAGGCAAAGTGCTCGAACCTAGGCGTACGTAACTTTCACCCCCTTCATACTTAAAACTGAAGATATCGGTGAGAGAGAAGCAAGGGTTCTGCGGACAAATGCCAGTCCTAACCATATTGTTAGGCGGCATGTAACGCTCGAGCTTCATTGAGCAAAACCGCCCTGAGTAACCTGCAGGAACAATAAGCATGAACCTGACTCTTTTCTCTGCTCTAGCAATCAGCGAGGTTGGGTCGTTCCTGCTTCGTTCCTACCGTGGCCAGAGAATCAACTGAGTCATAGGGGCTATCTCCGGTCGTGCTCTTTCACCGGGTCCGAGTGAAAGAGAAATTTAGCTGTACTCTTCTACACTGGTGTGTCTTCAGAGGCGTCGCTGTATCTCTTTTGTTTAGCTTCGGGGAGGAAGTAAGTAATTCATGACTGCAGTGTATGCACGGCAGACTTGCCAAACACCCCGTGGGATCCGTGTCAGCATGTAGCGGTGAGATCGTGTCTTGACTTGCAGACAGTGCTGCTCCCTAAGGGTCTGTGGATTATTCACAATGCTGCTCGAGGCAGATAGTGCTGGTCTTGTCCTGTCTGCAGAATGCCAGAGTAGGGATTACCCACTGCTCGTCGATCTTAATGAAAAGGCCGGCTGTGCATAACGCGAAGCCCAGAGGATGAGCAGTATGCACGCACTACACAGCTGTGAAACTGTAGGGCTTTAAACATTGCGCCTTATTTAAGAAAATTAAAATGGTTTCCATAATGATGTATGTCCCAAGGTCAAGTTCAGGTTTATTCCGGAAAACCTTCATTTGGAGTACATGGAAACCATGACACATATTGCCGCCAGAAAATAAACAGTGGCAGCAGCGTGCGTATCACTGTACAGATAGTTCTATTCCGGAACTAACGTGTGTTTCGGAGCTTTACCTTCCTTTTCTCACTCCGTCCAATTACCACACCCCTCCCCTCCCCGGTCCCATGCCGCCAAATAACAGTTTTTGTGGTTTGTTTTTTTTTGTTGTTAATGCGTCACAGACCTGATAAAAGCCGGGCTCTCTGTTTCATGCGCTGGTATTCAATTTAGGAGGAGTCCAGGGTTTCCCTCAAAAATCAGTTCGGCGGCGCCATTAGGTTTCACGCATACACGAAGGCGCCAGTCAATTTGGACTGCCACGTTTACAAAACAGCGTCTGGCTGTCGGTACTGGTTCATGATGTCGCGGTTTGCGTCACATCCGGTAAAAGTTCAAGGCCCGTCTGCACAGTCACAGTATCTCATAGGCTAGCACCGAACAAAACAGAAGGGTAAACGCAAGGCGAATATATCACAAGGGTTGCCACATGGGGTTAGCCGCGAATATATCACAAGGGTTGCCACATGGGGTTAGCCGCGAATATATCACAAGGGTTGCCACATGGGTTAGCCGCGAATATATCACAAGGTTTGCCACATGGGTTAGCCGCGAATATATCACAAGGTTTGCCACATGGGTTAGCCGCGAATATATCACAAGATTTGCCACATGGGTTAGCCGCGAATATATCACAAGGTTTGCCACATGGGTTAGCCGCGAATATATCACAAGGTTTGCCACATGGGTTAGCCGCGAATATATCACAAGGTTTGCCACATGGGTTAGCCGCTGAGCACGAGATTTACTCGCACAGTCTGTGGACGGTTATCGCATTCCGATTACTACTAGGGATTGAGAAAGACTACTTCGAGTGTTTGTTTTTGTTGTTGTTGTGAGTACACATAGAACCTCTCTCTCTCTCCACAAAGTGCTGCTCCCTATGGGTCTGCGGATTATTCGCAATACTGTTCGAGGCAGATAGTGCTGTTTGTATAAGTAGCCTAGCAAGGACAAGATGTAAGACAGGTCTGCGTACCTAATCTTTATCCTTGTAAAATAAAGTTTCGTTCGTTCGTTCGTTCGTTCTCTCTCTCTCTCTCTCTCTCTCGATATATATCTTTTGTAGTTTAAATTTATCATAATTACTGACCAGTTTAGCCTGCATTGCAATACTGTCAATATGTACTTGTTCCATCATTATCATAAGCGGTGTTTGTTCACTGATGCTCACTAACTGTTTACTTGTACGACTTGTATTGCAATAAACCTGTTTAAACCAGGATACAAGGCTACAAGCGCGCTTACAAGAACAGCTGTTCCAAAACATAACCTGGGCCCGCATGTTAAACTCGGGGTTAGGGAGTTTAGCCCCGGGTTAGAGTTTAACCTCGAACTAAACTAGCTCAAGGGTTAAATTTTCTGTTGTTTTTGTTTTAAATCAGGAAGCGGGTCCATTCCAGCAAGGTGCCTATGCCGTTATAGACGGATTTTTGTCATTCTTTTTTGTCGCTTCTTTTTTATGTCATTTTGTTTGGCGGTTTCTTTTGTCCTAGTCTGGGTTAGGCCCGAAGCCGTGGGTTAAATCAACCTCGAGTTTTACAAACGGGCCCTGGCTTCCGTGGTTGTTGCGATGAGGAGCATGTTCAGGTATTTTACTCTCGAAAGGAACAAAAGAGTCACATCCAAATCTGATACGAGAGAAAGATTTTCAAACATATAAAACTTAAGCACTCTCATAAACAGGCTCGGAGAATACTTTTCAGTTTATCAAACTTTCATTGCAAGGATCAACACCACGAAATCAACAACAACTCACTTTTGCTATACTGCCCTTTCCGGTTCTTAGCAATCGGGAACCGGTTAGTGCCAAACCAGTTCCGGATGGTCTTCCACATGAAGTCCACAATCTCATAGTCGTTGCTTTGGAGGGAGATGTCCTGGCGAACAGCGGTGAACGTCTCGTTCAGAATGGTGAGGAACATGTTGAGGAGGACGAACACGACAAACATCATGTAGCAGAAGAAAAAGGCGGGGCCAAGCACCCGGTTCGCGTCTTCCAGCACTTGAAACTGAGCTTGACCTGTTTGGGGAATGAGCAGTTGACAATTGCAGAGAATCCTACGCCTGTATCCACGACCAAGCATTAGTTTTGACCTCAAGTGTAAGGTACCTATAGTTTTGTGTACGACAGACCTTTAAGAGTCTAGCTTAAGTGAAGGTTAATTAGTTTGTGCTAACAACCCTTTTTTGTGTTACATCACGGAAAACCCACCACCAATAGCAGTAACAGAGGCAATAGTATCACAGACACAGCCTCCTGAAGATTTGTATGCACGTAACAAAAATCTCAAGACGAATATAATTATGTATGTACGTGTATGCTTGGTGGGCAAAAAAAAAATCAAATCTATGTACGTTAATTGAACGGATTACCCGCCTGTATTTGTATTTGTACACTGTTTAATGCCTGTAAGTGATGACTACATACACCATGGGCCTGTTGCTTCCACCAGGTCTCGCAAAAGTGTACATGGTGTTGTGAAATAAAGCATGTTTAAAACAAAATAGAATCTGTTTTTTTTGTTTGTTTTTTTTTAACCAACAAAATAGAATCTGCGTCCACTACCGATAGTCCCCTTTTTCTTTTTTTTTTCTTTTTTGTTGTTGTTTGTTTGTTCGTTGTGGGGGTGGGGGGAGAGGCTAATGTGTCAGTGTGTCATCATACCTAAACACACAGAGAACAGCGTCTCAATGGCCGTGACGATGTTGATATAGTCCGGAAGCTGGCTCCCGAACAGCACGCAGCCGCAGCTGAAGAAGGCGATGAAAACAATGACAAAGACGATGGCGAAAGAAGACAGGTCCTTGGCAGCCCTCATCAGCGTAGACCCCAGCATGGACACGCGACGGTTGAAGCGCAGCAGGTGTGCGGTCTTCAGGATGGCCAGAAAGGTCACGAAGGCAAGGACGTACCCGAACAGTTCGTCCCAGAGGGACAGGCGCTGAAAGTTGTAGTACTTGCCTGGAATACCGGAAGAAAAACTGGACGTTACGAAAGGCAACGATGATAAGGGACCGCTTGTTGACCTGACGCTGATTATTATCATCTCTGGCCAAAGTCGGCCACAAAACCTCCACTGCGAAGGCAGTAATTTTAGGATTGTGACCTTCCCCTGAACTTACTGTTTCTGTTCAGGCGCTGAACTGAAGTTGTAGTACTTGCCTGGAATACCGGGAGAGAGAGCGGGCATTGCGTCAACCAACGGTGATGAGGTACCGCGAGTTGACCCTACGTTGATTACTATCTCTGTCCAAGGTCGGCCACAGAACTTCCACTACGAAGGCGGTAATTTATGCGTGTGACCTTACTGTTTCTGCTCAAAGTCGGCCAGAGAACTTCCTCAGCGAAGGCGGTAATTGTACGCATGTGACCTTTACACCCCGAAGTGTGAGCACGGCAATTTTATTTCGGCCAGTGGGTGTCAGAAAGCGAATGGAGGTTTGCAGAGGGAAATGGAAGGCAAGTTTGCTCGGGAGGCTATGCTGACCGAAGCGGAAGAATTAAAATTTTGATGAAAATCGAGCAATAACTGGGACAACTCAGTCATGATGGTTCACGGGGTAAATCAAAGGGTTATAAATGGGGCGAGGGGGGGGGTGTTTAGGACGAACCGGGGTGGTCTCGATATTTCAACTGCCAAAGCGGCGGTCTCACTGATTTTCGGAGGGTCGGAGGTTTCCGGGCCTGATATTCAAGAAGGTAGAATGTGTACTGGCTATTCTTTTTCCCCAGTGCAAATCGCATTTGTACGGGACAGCCCAAAAGTACCCCAATGGGCACCAGCAAAGACAGTCAAACATTCCGAACACTTTCTGAAATGACCCCGACCCATGCGGCCAGCTTCGCTGAAAGGAATCCCCGTTAATTAAACTTTACTACCGGTCGCAACTCAACGACTAGTATCTAATAACAGGTTTCTCACTCATTCATTCACGACAAAACTACTCTCGGTTCGCTAAATTACAGATGAAATGCATCCGCTCAAGACTAAGTACTTGAGCAATGAACGGCGAAATCATAGTCGCCCGTTTCGGTAAGGCGTTCAGGAATCTGCCCGTTCATTGAAGGGTTCGCCTCGTGGGAACGCGGCATTTGCATCGGACATTTCAATTCTCTCAATACCAGAGATGTACTGCCACATAAAAGCAATTACTCTCCAAGTGGTACTCTAGATTTATGTGACATGGTTACGATTTCACGGAACGAGGTGGGTGGGTGGGGGTGGGGGGGTGTTTGGGAGTTTAACGTCCTTTTCCACCACATAAGGGTGATATCAAAGACGGGGCAACGAGAAAAAAGGCCAGCACAAATATTTGGCCCCAGCCGGCGGGATTCGAACTCACGACCCGAGCATTGAGAGTCCAACGCTCTACCATTCGGCCACCCCGGCTCCCCTCACGGAACGAGGTAGCGAAACAGTTCTATCAAAGACTGATGACTGATCCGCTACGGTACATAATATATAGCGTAGCCGGTCTATAGTAGTTGCTTCTGTGTACTTCTGTTTGTATTTTCATCCCAATTACAAAGAGTTTCTGAGCAGACAACAAACAGGCTAAATACGGACTCTTTTATAGAGACATGGTTCAAGACATGCATACATACATACATACATACATACATACATACATACATACATACATACATACATACATACATACATAACACATACATACGTACTTACATACATAATGTTTCATGAATGAAATGTGTGGGTTTTTTTTAATGTTGGCGAACGCCAGTTTCCATACATTGCAGTTGCTAGTAGAATCAGAAAGAGGGTTGGGTGGGTGTTTGGGATTTCAACGTCCTTTTCCACCACAAATGGATGATACCAAAGACGGGGCAACGATGAAAATGCCAGCACACATATTTGGCCCCAGCCGGGCTTCGAACTCACGACCCGAGCATTGGAAGTCCAACGCTCTGCCATTCGACCACCCCGGCTCCCCGAGTCAAAAAAGAGACACACAGACAGACAGAAAGTGAGACTGACTGACAGCGAATCAACTACCTCTCAGAGATTTGATCTTGTTGACGGCAGCCACAGTTAGCACGTGCCGCCCGACGTACATGACAATAGAGGTGAGGGATCCTAAAAGCGTCGCCAGCTCCACCCAGTTCCAAAACTGCCCAAAATACTTCTTCCGTTGCTTCCACACTTTCTTGGCTTCCCGACACACGAAGTACACCGTGCAGATGACCACCATTGCCTCCACGAAAGCCACAAACACCCCGTAGCTTCCGAGGTACGAAAACAACCGGAAGGAAGCAACGATGACCTCCCCTTTCAGAGTCCCCGTCATAGGAGTCTCGAAAACTACCGTTACCATGGCGAAGAGATTGACGTTCGGGTTGTAGAGGACGAATTCTACGAAAACAGCCCTCGTGTATTTGTCGATCCACTCGAGGTTTTCCAGTTCGGACACCAACTGTTCAACTCTTTGGCGCGTGCCGATCAGGTCTTTCACGTATCCACCTACAGACAAACACGTGGCATTACATTATTTTTGCGTAAGTTATGTTATTCTTTACGCATAAAACTCGGCATGATATCAGTGCATGATGAAACACGAAAACCACGTTATTTGAAATCGCACGGTCTCTGAGTTTTTCTTCCTCAAGACTGGCCCTGACGGTTTAAAACCAGATTTCCAGTTCTTTGTTTATTTTGTTTCGTTTGTTTTTATTAAAAACCAAAACACACCGATCAACTAACATATCACAGAAAAAAAAATTGTTGTGGCTTTTTTATTTGTAGTTGTTGTTGTTTGTTTGCACCTAGAACGTATTTGCAACGTAAGCGTAACGTTTAAGTTTGAAAACGTTGAGACCTGCAGGATAAACACCGATGGCTCCCGCATGAGGTATGCCGTCCGTGTCCATCCAGTCGCTGTACACCCAGGGGTCATTAACTCCTGGGGAATAGTTTTCAGCCGGAGTTGTCCACCCCTCCCGGTAGGTTGCAGTGTCTTGTGCCGACCAGGACCAAGTCTGAGTGCAAAATGTTGTATCGTCCGAAAATGGCGCAGGAATTCTACACGAAACTGAAAAAATACATAAGATGTTATTTTGATACACGTGGCACACAGTCTCAAGAGATTCGCTCCAGCGGAGGGAGGGGGGGGGGGTCGGTGGTCTAGTGGTTAAGAGACTTGTCACCAATGCGAGAGGTCAGGGGTTCGAGTCCCACTCGGGGCAAAGAATTTTTCCTTCTCGTATGTGGCACCGTTCATTCGGGCCGATCGTCGGGGGTTCTCTCCGGGTACTCCGGCTTCCTCCCCCTCTGCTTTGGAAATGTTCAGCCCACCAAATTTGAAAAATAAATGCAATTCCGAAATTTAAATAGCTGAGCTGACCCTTCGCACCACGTGATTGTAATGTGTTTATGTCCAGTGTGTGAGAAAATGCGTGTGATTCACGTGAGCGTGCGTGTTGGGTTCAGTTCGCGGCGCTTTGGGCCGATTCACGAAATTGGGTAAAGCGCCTATACAATGTTCATTATTATTATTATTATTAGCTAAGGCGAGTAATGTTATCAGTGGTTGTTCTGTCACTGAGCTGGGGAAAAAAATGACATTCAAAAAGACAAAAAGACAAGACGGAAACATCATGACTGGAAACTGGGAACAACATTCTTGCCAAACGAATTCTTGTCTGTTTTTAATACATTAGTAAATCAAAATGTCGGTACTTCCTTACCGGAAGTGACGCGGTGCTGTCTGAGCCTGACGGGACCGACTCTGTAGGCCGCCATCGTGGACACGATACGACCCCCACCATCTGGCAAGGGCTGACCGCGGTAGTCAGTGTCAGGGTACAAGCTGGGAATCACAACTCGCTGGGTCCAGTTCCAAACATCTCGCCCTGTGCGCACCTTCCGGAAAGGACAGTTTGGGACACAATCTATACGGTCTGATGGAGAACTGGAGACTCACGTGCTAATAACAAGTGAGCTTACACGTCTAGATGTTGATATGTATTTATGCAAGAAGGGCCTTTACTTTCCCAGGCTTCAGATGGGATGGAAGAAGTGGTTTATTCCAAGTTTGATGCTCAAGATTCGGAATAGCCGCGAAATAGTTTCTGTTGCTTGCGAGGCGTTAAGCCCTAACTAATTAACTAACTAATTAACTAACTAACTAACTCACTCACTCACTAACTAACTAACTACCTACCTAACTAACTCTATTCGCAAAGTGCTCAGCTAAATACTGAAAGGTTAGGGTCACAAACAAAAACTGTCAAAAAGCTCTGCCAGAAGAGCGGCAAACGTTCTGCATCTTTCACTTCTAAAAGTATGGATCTTCTCTTTTCGAAGATCCCCGCTGCCCTATGAAATAAAAAACAACAACAACAACTCCGGTAAGCGCAAAAAAATAACTCCTAGCTCATTGTTATGTAGAAATACCTGATCTACAGAGGGTCCAGCTCTTAGCAAATTGCGGACGGAACCAATGTTGAAGTTTGTCATACATGTACTCAGACACACTGAAAGATGGGCAACTGAACGGAAGGCCGTAACATAGACTCGAAATATGCAGGTGAACCAAAACTACCTGATCTACAGTGGGTCCGGCGTTGAGCAAGTTCCGGACGCTACTGGTCCAGAGGAACCCCCGTGGGTCTCGGTTGTGGACAGCCACGAGAACGAGCAGAAGGAGGTACAGAATGTAGGCCACCACCTCGCGCGTCACCCGTTGCATGGCAACCTCTTTCATGCGTCGCTCGCGACATGACGTCAGCGCCTCGCTGTCTTGGGCCGGGGCAGACAGTTGTGGACGACATGCTGTTGACGGAATTTTGATTAGAAATGATGTGATAATTACTCGTCAAGGAAAAAAATTATTATGAAGAGAGAAAAAATGATTCTTTTCATGACGGGTTGCTGTAAGACAAGAGGGTGAAATAGAGAGAGGAATGAGGTGATAATTACTCTGTATTGCTTTCGTCTACGAAAAAATGATTATGAAAATAGAGAAAATGATTCGTTTTATGACGGGTTGCTGTAAGACAAGAGGGTGAAATAGAGAGAGGAATGATGTGATAATTATTCTGTATTGCTTTCGTCTAGGAAAAAAATGATTATGAAAAGAGAGAAAATGATGACGGGTTGCTGTAAGACAAGAGGGTGAAATAGAGAGAGGAATGATGTGATAATTATTCTGTATTGCTTTCGTCTAGGAAAAAAAATGATTACGAAAAGAGAGAAAATGATGACGGGTTGCTGTAAGACAAGAGGGTGAACTAGAGAGAGAAAGAGAGAAACCGGGGAGAAGATCAGAGGGAACGGACTGAATGTGAAACAGGGTGGGTGGGTGCGTATTTAGGGGTTTTACGTCCTTTTCCACCTCGTATGGGTGATATCAAAGACGGGGCAGCGATAAAAAGACCTGCACACATAAGTGGCCCCAACCGGGAGTCGAACTCACGACCGGAGCATTGGGAGTCCAACGCTCTACCATTCGGCTATCCTGGCTCCCCGAATGTGAAACAGGCAGAATTGCGCAGACGTATCACGATAAACAGAAAGAGAAGGCAAGACGGGCTTATTGTTGTTGTCGTTGTTGGGTTGTTGATGTTGATTTTTTTTAAAGAAATAAACTGAAGCACGGTTTCAATTAAAATCCCCGCTCTTTGTGCGAATAGATGTACCACCTGCCCTTAGCTCTTGCAGACAACAAAAGCATTTCCATCGATGCTAATGAAACAAAAATAAAACAAATACGTAAAAATCACAAAGAACAAAAGCAGAATGGCAGCAACTGTAGTTTAGTAACCTCATCAATTCATACCTGACAAAAAGTAATTAATCGATGACACACTGACATACAACAATCACGTTTTCCGTCATTCAGATTTCAAGTATCTGCGCCACATGTGTTTCCAAAAACAAAATCCTGCCAAACGCGGTGATATCACACGTACGACGGTGGCAAACACAAGCTGTTAACAAATATGAACCAGAATGAGCCGGTTGCGTGTTATTTCAACACATTCCTGTTTATGAGCCATTCATGGCCTGTGGTCACTGGAAATAACGGTAAAAGGGGACAGACATTTCCCGGGAGCAAACGCCAATAAGTTGGCGATAAATGATCAGCGGCAGGTGTTTCCGACAGAGAACAGCGCCAAGCAATTGCCTCCCGTTGTTCCACCACGTGAGATATTGGCAGCGACCGTGTTTCAGCAGGGACGGCTTGTCTGTTGAGGCAGCTGCCATTTTGTGTTACTGTTTTGTAACATGTAACAGAATAACGGACGGGTGACACCAAAGACGCGGCAACAAGGATGACGCCAGTACCAAACTTTGGCTCCCAGCCAGGATTCGAACTCACGACCCGAGCATTGCTCCACAGTCCAATGCTTTACAGCTCGACTGTCCTGGCTCCCAGAGAGAGAGATAAAGGCAGACAGACAGACAGACAGACAGACAGACAGACAGATAGCTAGAGAGAGAGAGAGAGGCAGAGACAGAGACAGAGAGACAAATGACCTAGGGTAGTAGAGAGAGAGAGAGAGAGAGAGAGAGAGCGGATCGAGGGCATGCGTACTCAAAATCTGTGCATTAGCAATAAGGTCACTGAGGTTTCAATTGTAAAGGACGATGGTCAAAACACACCCACCTGCCCTTTACATTATGTATATATTCATTGATTCGCAAGGGGTTTCGCGCCCATGTGATCGGCTGTAGAAACGAAACACAACAGAAACAACAACTGCAGCTAGGCTACAAGAGCTCCGGCTGCTGATTGGCAGCACATTGTATCTTTCTTGGTCTCATTTATAACGTTAGCGAACACGACTGCTCGCCCAGGGGGATGCCCGTCGCCGTCTGTACGGCGCCACCTATTCAGTTCTCTTTCACTCTCTGCATGATGCGAACTCTTTTCATTCGACCAGCCATTTCTCGCGTACCCCCTATTCTTTTTTTTCTTTTTTTTTAATCATGTTTTCCCATTTTAGGGGGAGCCGGGGTGGTCGAATGGTAGAGCGTTGGACTTCTATTGCTCGGGTCGTGAGTTCTTATCCCGGCTGGGGCCAAATATTTGTGCTATCTTTTTCATCGTTGCCCCGTCTTTGATTCCACCCTATGTGGTGGAAAAGGACGTTAAACCCCCAAACACGCACCCACCCTTTCCCCTTTTTTTTCTTTTAAACTGGAGGGGGAAGGGGGTGCCGATAGATGTGAGTCTTAACGAACACACTTGTTGGAAATGAGTTTCGTGTTTCAAGCTGAACAACAACAACAAAAAAAGTGTAAGACGTTTATCTTGTCGGATTTTTATCATGACGCTGAGCTCACCTAGTCTGGGTGTGTAGTCCAGAGGCTCCTCGTCCGGCTGCAAGTGGATCTGCGACGTGTCCAGTGCTGCCTCCTCCTCCTTCTCCTCTTCCTCCTCCTGAGGCTTCTTGCATACCCACGCCATCACTAGGGCCAGTACCACGATCTGATGCAGAAAGGTCGGGTGGTAATAAAAACAATGCAGAGAGACAGACAGACAGACAGACAGACAGACAGAATGTGTGTGTGTGTGTGTGTGTGTGTGTGTGTGTGTGTGTGTGTGTGTGTGTGTGTGTGTGTGTGTGTGTGTGTGTGTGTGTGTGTGTGTGAAGGTTTATATATTTTGTTTACCGTGAACATGGTTTCAAAGACAAGTATGATTCTGTACTTGTACACTATTGACCCTGCCGGGGTTCCAACCCGCAACTCTTTGATCGAGTGAGTGACCGATGCTGAATAATAATAATAATTCTGTTTTGCAGGCCATTCGGCTCATATGAACATGGAGATAGAAAATTCGAAATTAAAAAAAAAATGAAGTGAGTGTACTGAACGTACATCACACGCAAAAGGAAACAATACTTTTGCGCAGCAACATATTATAAGTAAAAGGATAACTAGACAGCTCTAGCAATCATTCATACAAAAACTTTCTTTCGACCGGCCCCCGTAGTGTAGTGGTTAGCACTTCGGACCATGGACCGGGAGACCCGTGTTCGAATCCCAGCCGAGGCAAGCGGAATTTTCCTACCTAGGTCGGCTCCTACCCAGAGCGGATGTGCTATGGGCCCAACTGGGGAGGCTGTTGCCACACAGCCGAGATTCACCCACTTAACGGGTGCGACTTTGGGGGTGCTTCCCTTGGTATGACACGTCTTATGATGTGGATGATTACACAGCCGGCACCGCAGGTGCCGTAGTTCCCGGGCCTGGTGAACGCAGGGATATTTATGACAGGAAGCGTGGAATGCGGCCCTGTCCCGTAGTCCCAAACCACACGGACTTCCATGGCATCATCTGACCATCATCTTCATCTCCATCCTCGTGCATAATAAAAAAATTGCCACAGCTTTCGAGCCCTCCGTGGATTCCACCCATGACCTGGGAGGAACACCACTGGAGGTGGCAAAAAGAGTTGGGGCAGCCAAAAACAAAAAACACAAAACAAAAATTCTTTCAGATCAAATTTTCAGACATTCACTGATATATATGCTGCCAATCTGAAAGTTTGCTTTACCGATGCTCAGTCACGTGAGCTGTGTATCTCGACTTCGTAAAGAAAGACAGAGTGATGCTGCTGATGCCAGCCCAAGCAATAAGCGCACACGCAACCCAGGAAGGAACGTAGAAGAAAAACTATATCCAATGGAAGGCTGCTGTGATACAGCGTTAACAGGGGCAAGGCTAAGAAGACGGGTTTGTTTGGGAGAGAGAAATTCAAATTGAAATAACCTTTATAAAAAGAGAAGAAGAGAAGTGTTTGGTCTTCCCATCGAACTAGAAGTTTAAAAATTAAAAGTACAAAATTCAACATTAAAAATTAAAATTCTTCGAAACACGCTCGCGCGCGCGCGCACACACACACACACACACACACACACACACACACACACACACACACACACACACACACATTACGGCACGCATAAACTCGTATGTATGGTAGCATGGTAGCTGCTTTTCTATTATTACTAGTGAAAGACTGGTAGAAATATGAACAGGCTGACTCTGAGAGAGAGAGAGAGAGAGGGGGGGGGGTTAACGTCCTTTTCCACCACATAGGGTGATATCAAAGACGGGGCAACGATGAAAAAGCCAGCACAAATATTTGGCCCCAGCCGGGAGAGAGAGAGAGAGAGAGAGAGAGAGATGGGATGGCCGCCTAGCCTACAAACCTCTCCAAATATCCCCGCCCAAAGACCCAATCCGGACCTGAGGTGGTTACAAGGATGGGTCCTCTAAAACCCATTACGAGTGAAGACCACTTTTTCCGTGCGCTCAAAAACCATGATCGTCTGGCTTTTGGAAGCAATGCAGACTCTCTGAAATGCCCCCCCCCCCCCCCCCAAAGTCCAACTCATCTCACTTCATTAAGTAATCCAATCTGATTAAATGTCACTGAAGTGTGTGATCACTTCAACGTTGATCTCGTTTGAAAACACAGTTTAACACGGTCAGGAGATTGGAAAAACCTTGCGTGGGACCGGGAGCGTCTGACCTGATTTATATCTCTTGCGTGAAAGGTGGGTGGGCGTTTGGGAGTTTAACGTCCTTTGCCACCACGTAGGGGTGATATCAAGGATTGGGCAACGAGAAAAAGGCCAGCACAAATATTTGGCTCAAGCCGGGATCTCTTGCGTAACAAATGCAAAATCGTCGAGGTACCGCGCAAATGACCATAATACTTTTATATACGCTGATCCTCGTTCAGAGTTCAGACCGGCGTGAGCCAGCTCAGTTTCTAGCCTCAATTTTTAGTTTTAACTCTCGTACGAAAGGATCGAGTTAAAGGGTGGGTGTTTGGGAGTTTAACGTCCTGTTCCACCACATAAGGGTGATATCAAAGACGGGGCAGCGAAAAAACGGGTCAGCGAGAAAAAGGCCAGCACAAATATGTGGCCCCAGCCGGGATTCGAACTCACGACCCGAGCACTGAAAGTCCAACGCTCTACCATTCGGCCACCCCGGCTCCCCGGATCGAGTTAAAGAAACAATGTCTTTCATCAGAAGTAATATAATAAGAAAGTTAGTTTTATTTAGCTTAATATCAAATTAGCAAAGCTCAATGTATCTGACTTAGGATCAGCCGTCATAGGTGAAAACCCTTTAGTTGACAGCTGACATAAACGGTAAAACTTCTGACCATGGAGGTATTTCTGTGCCTCTGACATACGATGTAACGCCATTACGGAACAGGAAAGTTTGTCTCTAGAGCTAAAATTTCCTCGAGTTTATACGTGAATTGTTTGTGACTGTGCATACAAAACAGGGCTCAGTTTCCAAAACGACGAAACAAACAACAAAATTAAAACCACTCCGAATTGAAACACTCTGTGTCTACAATGTGACTTTCATGAAAAAACAAATCTACAAAACAGGACTCATTTTCCAAAACGACGAGACAAACAACAAAATAGAAAACACTCCGAATGGCCCCTCCCCAGTCACTCTGTGTCCACGATAAACTTTCATTAAAAAACAGTTACCGTTGCCAGAAATCTACAAACACATGCAGGAAGCGAAAAAAAATGTATTAAGTTGATTTCCTGTGCCGACTGGCATGCTCGAACGCATAATGCCGTTAGCAAGATCTCACTAAATCCGGTAACGACGTAATGTTTGACAGTGAAAAAGTTCAGGCGCCTCCCAAAACACAAAAGCCACGCACCCCCTTAGGAAAAAAGTGCATGTGGTGAGTGAGGGAACTGCGGGAACATTGCGTGCAATGGCTGAACAGAATTCCAAAACGAATTTTCGCCAGTAGTTTAAGGGCCGAATTGAATAACTGCGTAATTCTGGGGATTGTGGGGACCGAGCTAAAACCGTTCACACTTCTCAGGGGCAAGACAGGAGGCGTGGAAGGGGAAAAAAAGAGGACTAGTTTTTAACGTGACACTATTGATCTTTTGGGGATCAATATCCAATTCACATCTCTCTCTCTCTCTCTCTCTCTCTCTCTCTCTCTCTCTCTCTCTGTTAAATTAAATCCGGCATCAGCATTGCAAACTCACAAATTCATTAAATCCGTAGAACGACGAAAGCATAGTGCGTGTTTTTATATCTTGAGTAAAGGGAAGGGGGAGGGGGGGCAGTGAACTTCAAAGGGAATATTCGTGTTAGCAGTGGATACTGTTCGTAAAGCACTTTACTGAAGAAGCTTAAGGGTGAGATTTGGAATTGGTTTTAATACTGTAGGGATTTGCTTGAAAGAGTACGAGAGAATGAAGTGCGACAGTCAGAGATACTTCGGTGAAGAGATGTATGTCGAAAAGAAAACAGAAGCCATACTCTCAGGGACGGAAACTTAGCGGAATTCGGAACTGGTGTGTCAATATCGCAAACCGAAATCAGCAAAATCTCTCTTCAAGCTTAAGGCGCCGCTGGCATCCAAAAATACACGGTGTCATGTCACAGAATCGGGGACTTAAAAGTACACACACGCACGCACGCACGCACGCACGCACGCACGCACGCACACACACACACACACACACACACACACACACACACACACACACACACACACACACACACACACACACACACACACACACACATACACGCACGCACACACACACATGTTTAAACTGCGGAACAGCCCACCAGTACTCTCCACATCCAACATGGTGGAAAGCGTAATGTCCACTTACTTTAACCGGCTGCACCAACATGACTGACTGACCGACGGACAGAAGCATGGCGGACAGCCAGGCGATGGACTTGTCGCGTCCCCACTCCATGCTGTAGGAGAAGGTGATGAACGTCGACACTCCGGACACGAACAGCACTAAGGCCCACGCCACGTACATACACCAGTGTGGCAGCAACACCTTCCCGCGTTTGGGTTTCACACCTTTCTCTCCACTTCGGTCAGTCTTCTCTTCCTTTTTGTCTGAGTTTTCCGTGTCCTGGACCTCGTCTTCGGGTGTGTTGTTCGCGGCCTTTCTGGTGGTATTGTTTTTGTTGTTTTTCTTTCCGCTTTCGCAGCTGTCTGCGTCGTTGTCTTTTCCATCTTCTCCATCACAGTCCTCCGTTGCTTTCGGTTCATTCTTCCTATTTTCCCCGCCGTCAACGACGAAAATATCCGAAACGCCTGGACTCTTCCCTGCTCTGACAGACCCATGTGACGCACTTCCTGCGCGAGTAGGTGGTCGACTGGAGGACTGTAGAAATCCTGTGTCGACCTTGTGGGTCTTCGGTCGGCTTCGCCTGAAGAGCTGGTCGATGACAAGGTTGAGCGGAAGGATGATGAGGCTGCTGATGAAACTCACGTACAGCTCCTGCATGGTCAGCTTCACTGGCCCCACTTCCACCGATCCGGACTGCGAATCTAAAAACGAGAACGGCACAACAACAGACAGGTCCGTCAAAGGGGTGAGCGGTGGTCTAACAGGTAGCGCGTCGGATTTAGCCGCTGCGCTACTGAACGGCCGTCACCAATGTCATGGCGATGAAGCGTGGGTTCGAGCTCAGGTCGAGCTTGTGATATGTGATACCGGTTTTTCCTGGCTACCGGGCTGCTCATCGGGGGTTTCTCTCCGGGTTATCCGGCTTTCCTCCCACAGCAAAATTGTAAAAAAAAATACATATAGGATAGGTATTGGGTGGCGCTGCACTGCGGCGACGCGCTTCCCCCGGGGGAAGCAGCCCGAATTTCCCGAAAGGGATAATAAAGTAGTTAAAAACAAACAAACAAACAAACAAACAAAAACCAAAGACAAAACACACTTTTCGACCTGTGGTTTACATGACGGTCACGTACAACGTTTTGGGGGTACTTCATAGCAACATGCAGTTGACCGGACAAGTGATTATGTAGTAGTTCTCACGTACAAAATAGTTCTACAACAGCAACACACCAACAACAAACTCCAAAGTCCATAATTAATATACAACTGATAAAAGTTGTCGTAACATTTCAGCTTAAATTTTTAAGGGACGTCTCTGACCGTAAATCTACTGTATTTGTCAAGCTCTTCTTCTGTACCTCCATTTTCGCCGCCAGTTTGATAAAACATGGCGTCCGCCATCATGGTAGCCAGTAAGAGACAGAGAATGCAGGAGAGACGCTGCACACGGGAGAACGTGGACCTCCTAGGGCGGGAGAAGACAGAAACCCAAAGGTGGGAGTCACTGAGCGAGCGCTGGGCCTCCGTGAAGAAGAGATGCTGGAAGTCGATCAGGTCCTCGCGGCCCGCCACTGGCAGAATCCTGTCCACGTTCCCGTCGTCTTCCTCCACGGCCAGCCATCGGTTGCACAGGAAAATATAGCTGAAACAAATTAGTTGATCAGCGAACGATCGAGATAATGAGAGAGCAGCTGAGCTTGGCAAAGAATAGAGTGTAGCCTAGCTAATCAGAGATCGGATGAGTTGATCAGAGAATGACAAAACGATATTGTAAGTGTAAGTGAACGAAAACTTGTTGACAGTACTGAACGATGCTATAAAAGCTGGTACAGTGTACTGCAAAGTTGCATCAAATGGAGAGTCACACTAACGAAGTACTGCCTACTAAGAAACGCAACGGGTACTGTGTTTGGTCTTGCGTTACATAAATTAAAAGGCAGACCCCTCGTGGGGAAGATACACTGCTTGCATCACAGTGACGGCTGTATGTTTGTTTGCTTTTTTGTTTGTTCCTTTGTTGTTGGTTTTCTTGAAATTGTTTTTGGTTTGTTTGTTTGTTTGTTTGTTTGTTTTTTGTTGTTGTTTTTGTTTTCTTTTGGTTTGGTTTTTTTGTTTCTTGTTTTTTGTTTGTTTGTTGGGTTTTTTTGGTTTGGTTTTTTTTGTTGTTGTTGTTTTTGTTTGTTTGTTTGTTTGTTTGTTTGTTTTTTTTTGGGGGGGTATATTTGTTTGGTTTTTTGTGGGTTTTTTTGTTGTTGTTGTTGTTGTTGTTGATATTCTTTGTTTTATTTTGGTTTTCTCTCTTTTCTGTACTGACGTTAAACACCCAAACGCCCACCCCCTTTTTCTGTACTTTCAATACGACCAGTACGACCAAACTGGGTTGTTCAGGAACTGAGTGCCTCTTTGAACTCACAATGAAAACAATTAAAACCACACCTTGCGCCGTTCTGAAGGTCAGTGACGATGATTTTCCCCAAGTACCAGCCCTGGTGTTTGCCCTTGCCAGTGTTGTCGTGCCAGATCCTGAGGTACGACAGGGGACCCAGACAGGCCGGGACGCCCAAGACATACTGGTTCACCGTGCCCCTGCTCAGAGTCTGTGACGCAAACAATGCAACCAACAAAACGGAAGCATAAAAAAACGCATGACGATGGTTCCTCTTCAACACTTGCCGCCTGTCCTGGCTAGCCTGTATAGTTCACCACTTTCCGTTTCTATACAGCGAATTCAAAACATTTCTGTTTTAGACTGCAAATAAAAGGTATGGCTGTGAATAGAGGAATGGACATTAAATCAGATACCTTTTTCCCTCCCTCGTCGGCCAGTCGTCTTACACCCGTGTCAGTGTGGTCTCCAGAAAGGACGAAACTGACGTTGGACCTGGTTCCGGCGCCAGTGCGCATGCCCGTGAACACTGTCATCCGGTAGAAGTACTTGTCTGTTGCCAGGTTGTCTGCAAGCGGCGTCGCGCCCCACTGAATAATAAAACAAATAGCAAGATACTGTTACAGAGGGTATGGTACATTTGAGCATAGAATAATAACTGATCTTCTTAAAGAGTCGTACCGTGGTAATAGTTTTTCACACAAAATTGGTTTCTAACTAACACGTCGTGCAGCTTCAACCCCCCCCCCCCCAAAAAAAAAAAAAAACAACAACAACAACAACAAAAAACAACAACAACTAAACCCAATAAAAACGGGTTCCATCGGACCGTCAAACTGTTTACGGTGATGACGATAAGGTCGGTGGGCAAGTCCAAGTGAATTATTTAATAAAAATAATAATAATAATTGTGTATTGAATAGGCGCTTTACCTATTTCTTAAACTGGCTCAAAGCGCCGCGAACTGAACCCAACACGCACGCTCGCGTCAATCACACGCATTCTCTCACACACTGGACACGAACACATTACATTCACGTGGTGCGAAAGGTCAGCTCGGCTGTTTAAGTTTCGGAATTTAGAATTGCATTTATTTACAAAATTAATTTTGTGGGCTGAAACTTTTCAAACACATTTCAAATTCAGTCCGCACCTTCTCAACGTCCTTCCTGTCCATACGTCTTGCCCAGATCATGCCGATGATGTAGAAGAAGTAGACGACCCCCAGCGTGATGATGACGGCGTAGTTGTCAGCGATCTTGGCGCCCAGGTCGTTGAAGACAGTGTCAAAGTGGATCTGGTTTGGTGCCACGAACACGCCCGCGCCGAATGACGTCAGATGGTTGCACAAGCAGCGCGTGACAGCGGCTGTAGACTCTCGCGTGACCTGCAGTGGAAATCTTGAGTGAACCTATAGGCGCAAGCTGTTTGTGGCCGCGTACAATTTTGCTTGACAAACAGAAGCTAAGACAGTTTAATTAAGCGATAATGATAGAGAAATTCAAAACTTTATGCTCTGTGCACGTTTTTAGGCATGTTTCGTCTGCGTGACGCGTAAAGCCGATCAAATTCGACGAGTCAAAGAGAAACACGGAAAAGCGTAATATGATTTGCTGATTTGATTATACGTATTTCGTTCATTGAATCGATCGAAACAGAATGAAAAGAAACAAACTTTATTTTTTCAATTGGCAGACTTGACGACAGTTTATCGTCGATGTAAGTGATAAACTCAAGATTTGCCTGATTTAATCGCTAACACGGTTAACAGAAGAGAGAGAGAGAGAGAGAGAGAGAGAGAGAGAGAGAGAGAGAGAGAGAGAGAGAATCAATGGATCAATGAACCAATGAAACTTTATTTTACAACGGTAGAGGCAGTTGACGTCAGAAAGTCAGTTTTCATACCTGCCGTTGATAAAAACTAACATGATCTAACCAATAAAAATGAAAAACAACCAAGAAAACCAAGCAAATAAACGCACAAGAAAACACACACCAAAAAAAAAAAAAAATAATAATAAAAACGAGAGAGAGAGTGAGACCGGCAGAGAGAGAGAGAGAGAGAGCGAGAGGAAAACGACCTCCTTGTGTGTTCTGGGTTTACCGTGCACATACACACCTGACAGCCGGCAGTGGACCAAAGCTCAAGCGTTTCGTCCCAGTAGCGACACGTACTTGTGTAGAAGCTGACAGTGTAGGGTGGAAGCGACTCGTTCCTGGGAGCCGATACATCTGGGTCTTCATAGTACTCACTGTAGTCAGGCTCGAGAAGGCTCTCATTCACTGTACACATACACAGAATTATGCACTTGTGTGCTATAAAAACCAAAGCAAACTTGACACGTACATGAGGCGGGTGTCCGTTTGTCCTCATAGTCGACAGAGATTTCAAAGGGTGGGTGGGTGTTTCGGACTTTAACGTCCTTTTCCCCCCCACACATGGGGATATCAAAGAGGGGGCGACAAGCAAAAGGCCTAGCACAAATATTTGACCCCAGCCGGGATTCGAATCCACGACCCGAGCATTGAAAGTCCATTCGGCTATCCCGGCTCCCCCAGAGATTTCAGAGAGAAGGGCAGTGCAAAATGGATCTACTAATTTCTGACTCTCTTGGGGCGCGAACCCGATCCCGATCCCGATCCCTAAATAGCCCACAGATCGACCAACGGCGCTAATGCCCAATTTAGGCACTGTCCATGCAATCTGTTTAATGGTGTGTATGAACAGGCTTGGCATGTGAGTTAAGGAAACACATGTGCATGAAAGATGTTTCAGGAAACCACCTGACCCGAAAAAAAACCCCAAATACCTGTATTTCTGTACTTACCGTAATTTCTGAGTCCCATGTACAAAACACTGCTATTAAGGCTGGCTGACTCGTCCGTGATGAAAATCTTGTATTCAGCAAACTCGTCAGTGGTTTCGATCTGAGAACCGCCGTCCGGAACTTGAAAATAGAACTCGTAATCAGTTAGAGTCGGAGGTGACCCGTACTTGAAGAATGCCTCCAGGGTCACATTACTCGTCTCCGGCTTCAGAATAATGTTCAAGGCTTGCGTGGTGTTCCAGTCCGTTTCTAAGGCATGGTAATACAACTCTGCGTCGTCCGTGAGATACGGAGTCACGAGAGCGATCTCTCGGGTCGCTCCGGTTGAAATCTCAATTTTCATTGGATCAGGGAGGTCGGATACGACGATATCTTTGCCGGTGTTGTCGTACAGGGTCAGACTGACGACTGGGGAAGTGATATCAGCAGCGCTGGCGTCCCACAGGTATGGATTCTTGGTTGAGGTTAAGAACTGCAGAACATTAGAGATTATTTAACATTAGTTTAAAAAGATTATTTTCACAACTCTGGAGAGGGATAATAAAGTAATAACAAATTCAACAGTCTTTGCAGGCCACATTACCACAATTTTGTGTAGATATCTCGAACCGTACTCACCGAGTTTTCCGGGGGGGGGGGGGGTTAAGATACCTGGCCAGTGGGCTACATGTGTGCAAGAGTGTGTTTTAAAAGTGTTTGAGTATATTCCAGAAATTCTGACTTCCTATTCGACGTTGCAAACTATCAATACGCAACATCCATCGGACATCCATCGCATCCCCTGCCAGTCTTCTACTTTGTGCAGGTCCCCAATCGTATCTCTGATAAGACACATTTCTATAAATGCAAACCTGAGTATCGACGAACGACGATTCGTTCCCCAGAGGAAACACGTCAGCAGATGGCAAAGTGAACGATCCTTGTGAAGACCCATAGACGCTGTTGTTGAACGAGGCCAGGTCGTTGCGGGCAGCCTGGATGGTGAACATGCGGCTACTTAGCACCACAGGGGGCTCCCCAGGGACCCGCCGCTGCAGTACAGTCTTCACTACGGTACTGGTCAAGACCATCGTCTGCTTGGTCAGTTGGCGGACCTGTGGTTAAATAATATTTACTGCCATACTTCAGGGTTAATCATAATAATAATGATGATAATAATAATAATAATGTTGTTGTTATTAATAATAATAATAATAAGTATTGTATAGGCGCTTTACCCAATTTCATGAATCGGCTCAAAGCGCCGCGAACTGAACCCAGCACGCACCCAATAATAATAATAATAATAGGGCGCCTATCCCCAGGGAACGAGCTCTAGGCGCCTTACAATCTAAACCCGAAGTAAAAAAAAAACAAACAAAAAAACCCATAAAACAACACATTCACTCGATGTAAGAGCAACTAAAAAAGTAAAAGAGCACAGATTAAAAAACAGACAACACAACTGAGTAGAAACGATAAAGGACAGGCAGAGACAATTAAAAACCAAGAACAAGTACCAGTGTCAGTGATAAGACCCAAAACAAAAGAATAGATTGGAATGAGCGAGACAAAAACCTTAAAAGATAGCAGTGGTGAGGAGCTAAAAGTAAGACATTAACACCAAATTGTTCCTGTCTCGACTACAACAAATAGCACAGTAAAAGCACACACGAAACGAGGGGAAAAAAAGAAGAAGAAGGAAACAAAGAGAAAAAAAAAATTCCCAAGCGGGGAATCGAACCCCGGCCGTCGCGGTGAGAGCGCGAAATCCTAACCACTAGACCACTTGGGACGCTGCTGCACCGACTGGAAACAACAGTGATTGCTTCAAGAAAGGCGGTTGGAAGCGCTGCAGTCTGGCCACGCGCTGGGTATTTATTTATAGTTCTGCCGTCGGCATCACACACAGCACTGGGCCATACCGATCAACGTCCTTGCTTGTACTTTTGAAGTAACAAAATTTCATGTATGTTTGCGCTTAATACTGAATAAAACGAACTTTTTTTTAAAAATGAAAAACAGAAGTGTAAATTACTTGATTTTGTTATTACTGACACAAGTTTCAAAAAATGAACCTTTGTAGAAAAACACAAACAACACTGAAAAGTGAAAAGGCAGCGATGTCCATCGCCCATCTCTTCCCCCCCCCTCCCCCCACCCCCCTCAGCGAAATGGATGAAATTCTGAAGCAACTAAAAAAAGAACTTGGTTTTGTTTTTGTTTTGGGTTTGTTTGTTTTTTTGGTTAGTTTGTTGTTGTTGTTGTTTGTTTTGTTTTTTTGGTTTATGTGTTTGTTTGTTTTTTGTTCTTCTTTTTTTTTTGGGTGTGTGTGTGGGGGTGCTTTTTTTTTTTTTTTTTTGCTTAAAAAAAAAAAAAACTTAACTCAGGGCAAGAACAGTACCAGTCAACGTTTCAACCTTCGTCGGACAAAAATAAAAATAATATTTTTTTTTAAAATGGTGTTTTTTTTTGTTTGTTTGTTTGTTTGTTTTTTTGGTTTTTAAACTGTTCTTGAGAAGAAAACAACAAAAACAAAATTACCAAGCGGGGAATCGAACCCCGGCCGTCGCGGTGAGAGCGCGAAATCCTAACCACTAGACCACTTGGGAAGTTATACGCTGGGGTAGGTAACAACAGGAATGAGCCTTCCCCCTAAGAATGCGCGAAAGTGCATCAACTCAGCGCGTGGTGCCGTTCACCAATCTCCTCCGCAGATCTGCTGCACATCTGGCATCATTTAGCACAGGTGTAACTGTCTGAGCCACCTTTTCGTCGTCAGGTTTTGAGTTCGACCCCGCGAGGCGAGAGTAAAAACTGATTATACCTAACGTTGCCCGTTCACTACTGATTCAGTGACTAACAACGAATTCACATAAATTTTACAGCTAACCTGCTCTCGTTTCAAGTTCTTCGCAGCGGCTGGTATAGCAGTTGTCGACCATGTTGATGGAGTTGTAGAGGTTGCCCCATTTTCACCGCCGTCACCGCCGGCGCCGGCGGGTGTCGTTGATACGAACTCAGCACTGTCCCTGCTGCCCGCGTCAAAGACCAGGTCATCAACGCCCACACCCTCTGTGGCGGCAGTGAGAATGTTCCCAAGACTGGCCACAATGTCTGTTCAATCAGAAAAAAAGACTGAAAACGTTTCAACTGAACTAACAACACATTTTTCTTAAAAACGATCACATGACCTCCGCTGTTACCTCCCCTGGGGAATATTAAGACAGTGGAGCGTTGGATTTTAACTTGATTCGCGTTGTCTGTGCTGTGACGTCAGTCAGTGATTCCGGCGTTCTGAGATCTGCTGAGATTAAAGCACATGTGCGCATAGGCTGTTTTGTGTACGTCCTGTAAGCATTAATTTTATTTTTAATTCGCCAGGGAGAGTAGAGACAGTCAAAAAGTAGACTGATTATCAAAATACTAAAGCTTGAGGATGGGAACTTCCGCTGACCGTTGGATTCAGCCGCAAGCAATGGGTATCACTGACTTCTATCGCCTGTGGACTGTCTCCCAAAATCGTACTTCCTTCTCGAAATTCCCGAACGCAACTTAACATCTGTTGGCGAGCGCTCTTTCAGTTTTGTCTCACTAACCTTTTGGGATTCTCTGCCTGCAAATCTGAGAAATGCGCCCACGCTGTCCGTTTTTAAGAGCAATCTTAAAACGTTCCCCTTTTTGCGAAGTTTTCCAGTGATTTTCTGTGTAACTAGTCAGTTTCACAAGTGTACGTCTGTCCATCGTTGTAAAATGTGCGTGAGTGTCGGTGTGTATTCGGCGCATTGAGTTTTATCTAAAGAGATGCGCTCTACAAATGCCATTGATGATGATGATGATGATGATGATGATGATGATGATTTACCTTCTGCCGCCGTCATCTCCTGTTCAACGGACTGGAAGCGGTCCTCCTCCACCATAGCGCTCAGCGTGTCTGTCATATCCGTCATTGCGTTCACTGTGATCGTCTGCATAAATAAACAAACAAACACAAGAAAACGCTCCAGTTACAAACTACACAAGGCGGCAGCTAAGCATGTGAGGGAAGAAAAAGATATTGTAAGCGATTTCAAGGAAGTTCGTTAACGTTGTCAGTTTTCCACAAAAGCAAAAATAAAAAAAAAATAAAAAAGTACTGCCGGGTGGCATAGTCCACAAAAGCGACAGCCTCACTCCGCCATCACGATTTTCAACCATGGGGGCGATGGCGGGGCTAATGAATGGGTTACATAGTGCCAGTGTGTATGTGTCTGTGCCGGCTGGGGGGAGAGTGGGGTGGGGGTAGGGCAGCCATGCCGGTAGAGCGTTAGACCGTCCACGCTCGGGTGGTGAGTTCAATTCATAGCCGAGAGTCCAAAATTTGTGCTTGTGTTTACTTGTTACCGGTCGACTTGTTCGCGTCGTTCGTATCACTCTTAGGTCAGGGAAAAAGCCGAAAGCTAAAGACCCAAATGCATGTAACTGCCCTTGATTCTTCCAAACTTGGCAGACTACATCAAACACGCTCAGTCCTAACCACTGGCAACAAAAAGAAAGAAAAAAAAAAAAACCCCCCGTAAGACAGTGGTTAGACTACGCGCCTCTTTTCATCGGAAGAACATACCTGACATTCATCCGAGATTTCGTCCGTTTGATCTGTGATGACCTTGACCGCGCGCAGTGTCTGCTGCAAGGAGTCCAAGGTCAAGGCCGTGGTTTTCGACAAGGATCTGACGACTTCAGTTCTCAGCTGCAGAAAAGGACGGTAAGATTTCTAGAAGCCCAGAATTCTAAAACGGTCGTGGATACATGTTCACTTTACATTCAGTTCAGATTTAAGTTTAGTATAACTTCCGGCTTGCTTACCTGTGTAAGGATTTTCTTTTCTTCTTCGGTTCTCTCAGGTGCTTTAGTTGTGGTTGAAGTAGAAGTCGGTATTGTTGTTGTCGTCGACGCTGTTGTCGTTGTTGTCGATGTCGTAGTAGTTGTTGTTGGTGTTGTAGCCACTGTTGAAATCCCAGTAAACGATGAAATATTCGCTGTTATCAAATCACTCCAAGTTAAATTCCCAGCCTGGGTAGTCGGTGGCTTAGCTGTAGTTGTGGTGGTGGTGGTGCTCGTGGATGTGGTTGGAGTAGTGGTAGTGGTGGTTGTCGACGTCATAGATGTAGTGGTTGTAGTGGCTGCAAGCTGGCAAAAGGAAGCAAAGGGAAAGTTACGATTTTAACTGCTAGAGACGTGGGCACCAGGATATGAAGTCTCAAACAGCTCCAGCGTTATGAACAGACCACCATCTTCAGACTACGAACTGGACACTGCAGACTGCGTGCCCACCTGTGCCGCCTTGGGCTGTCACACTCACCAGACTGTCCGTGCGGAACAGCCCCTCAAACCCCGGAACACATTCTGCAGTCCTGCCCCCTCTTCAAAGAAGCAAGGACACAACACTGGCCGAACGGAGCCACACTGGCAGAGAAACTCTGGGGCAGCAAAACAGACCTCTTGAAGACCACTGCCTATATAAAGACCACAAACCTAATCATCTGAGGCGGAGTCCAGAACAGGGAACGCAGAAGAAGAAGAAGAAGTCTCAAAAATTAATATGCAATCCTAATTCACAAAGTGTAGTTGTGTCTTTCTCGTGTGACTCCAACTTCCAGCTCCGTATAGCTGATACAGTAAATACAAAATGTCTATGCCGAACGCTTTCCACTAAGCCGCAAAATTCTTAGATGCGGACACACACTACTGCATTCACATCCAAATCTCCACACTCCGCAAGACTTGCCTCCGTGTTCAGAAGCGATGCAAGGGCAACAACCAGCTGCTTGGCTTCTTGCTCTCTGCCTGTGGCGAGAAACACTGACAGGTCGCTTGTGTCCCCTGTCGTTAAACCCAGTAACAGGTTCACGTCTTTCTGAACGGGCGGCCTGGTCACCTAATGGAGAACAAGAACTGCTCACTCAGGATATTATCAGGCGTCAAAAAAATCATTATTTCCTCTTTCACGTTTCTTTTAATTTCATATAATCTTTACTGCCATACTGTGAGAATAGCTACATGTTTCGTGGCTAAAGGATAAAAGTATAAAGATTAAACATAGTAATGGTTGACGGTAGTCTGAAATTCCTGACAGCCTAAATTTGATTTTTTTTTTTTAATGTCCTGGATTGATATTAGAAACGGGGCGGTGGGCCTGCGCGACTGACACGCAGGTAGTAAAATTATATTTGGACAGCTTAAATGTCGTCGTTTCTAACGGCTGTAAACCTTGTTATCCACTTTCGTCAAACGGTCTACGCGCGCACTAAAGAATAGGCCTACATAAAAGGTTATGTTTAAACCGTGCCCAGAGAACAACAGAAAAGACAGATTTGATAGTGTTTTTATTTTTTTAAACGTATAATTGTAATCTTTTTCAGACACGCTGGCAGTCTTTTTCGTTCGTAAGCTTACACTTACCTTCACCGGCAACACTTTCTCCACGTACTCCCCGATAGGGTTTGCTACCCTGACCATGACGTCATACCGGAAACCGTCCGTGTCTAAGCCGAGAGGGAGCTGACTCATGGGTGTGAAAGGGTCAGTGCCGTAATAGAGAAGCTGTCCATGGTTAACCTGTTCCCCGGGCGGGTTGACCCAGAACCGGTACAGTAGACCCTGCCCGTTGGCATCCTCCTCGCCGGGGTTCAGCCACCCGAAGCAGTTGATGACGAAGAGGGTGTCAAGAGCGTAGCCTACACAGAGGACAACGGATGAACACATGTATGATACCACGCCGGGGGTTTGAAGGAGTTGAGTGCTGTGGGTTGGTGGGTTTTGTCCACCGCGAGCCGGGGGTGATTTTAAAGGGCCACAAACGCACATATGTCAAAAGCGGTGTGGCCTGTTCAGTTGTTGTCTGTACTTTGTGCCTGCTTTGTGTGCTCCGCTGTGTGCCTGGAATGATGCCTCCAATCATTTTTTTTTTTACGCACACATACAATATACTTAGAGATCACCTAAGTGTTCCATACTTGGTGGAATGAAGTCTTGTGTAGTGACTAACAAAGGCCATCCAAAATTTCGACCCAAACAAGTCCACAAGCACGTATTTCAAATTGAGCGTGACCTAGCTCTGATTTGAAAAAGCCGCCTTTCACTCAAACCCGGTCTCACTGGAGAGGCGGAGCCAATGCCCTTCCTAGACCAGTCACTCTAAACCGCTACTTTCCTACGATTGGCTCCCGTTGCTAATCAGCGACCCATGGGTAAATCAGCCCTAAGTATGTGGCCCTTTAAAATACGGGGCAAAGGAAAAGGGCATGTGTGAATTAGAACGGATTCTAATATCCTCGTCTTTGGAATCACCCTGGCCGTGGACAAAACAGGTAAAACTCACGATGAAGCTATAACTCTTTCTTTACCCGCACTGCCTTACCATAAGTAGTCTTCTTCTTCTTCTCTCTCTCTCTCTTTTCCTTTTAACTACCGTGACTGTCTTTATTTTGTAATTTTCAGTATAGCGTGTAAATGTTCTTCTCTCTCTCTCTCTCTCTCTCTTCCTTTTAACTACCGTGACTGTCTTTATTTTGTAATTTTTATAGCGTGTAAATCTTCTTCTTCTTCTCTCTCTCTCTCTCTCTCTCTCTCTCTCTCTCTCTTTTCCTTTCAACTACCGTGACTGTCTTTATTTTGTAATTTTCATAGCGTGTAAATGTACATGTATTTGTAACAGCAAGTCTTTACACCAAAGCTACACAAGCTAACTAATGGAAACAGATATATTTACGTACAAACAAAAAAAGCGCACTAAGAGCCAAAAAATAGCAGTCTGCATCATAGTATACAAAACCTGTATCTGGGGTGATGGCGCAGTCTCCTCCATAGGGCGGTAAGTTTGTAACAAAACGATACTCAGTGTATCCAGGGGCGTATCCAGACAGAGTACCGTCCACTCGAAGTCGGTATATTCTTCCACCGACCAGGAATCGCGGCTTGAATGATATTCCAGACGATTCCAGGCCTGTTGCAAAAAAGCAGTATATAGTATAAAACTGAACAAAACGTCATTACAATGAAAACTATATTTTTCAGAACAACGGTGCCCAAATGCATGTAATCGACATTAATGCACGCTTTCTCGTAAATTCTTGCACAAAAAAGGAAATGGACACATTTCATAAGAACAAGAAGAATGGGAGAATGAGTGAGCGGTGGTCTAATAGGTAGCGCGTCGGATTTAGCCGCTGCGCTACTGAACGGCCGATACCAATGTCACGGCGATGAAGCGTGGGTTCGAGCCCAGGTCGACCTTGTGATATGTGACACCGGTTTTCCCTGGCTACCGGGCTGCTCATCGGGGGTTTCTCTCCGGGTTATCCGGATTTCCTCCCCCAGCAAAATTGTAAAAAAAAATATGGGATAGGTATTGGTGGCGCTGCACCGCGGCGACGCGCTTCCTCCGGGGGAAGCAGCCCAAATTTCCCGAAAGGGATAATAAAGTATTAAAAAACCCATCCCACCCAAACTCAATGGAAACTCAAAGACTATTACTGTGTAGCCAACCAGCGACTTATGTTTATCTCGCAGTTCATACTAATTATTCGTCGTAAATTATGCGTAGATATGACCACAGGACAGCACAGGCATACTGAAGAGGTATTTGTAGATTAGAAAATTTAAATCGAAAGTTCACTCGTTCTGCTTACCAGTACTAGTTGCATTTTGTGGAATCACCACCGAAATCTGTGTTCCGTTGTCCAGTTCTTGCGAAAGCGACCAGCGGTAGGCGATTCGGTCTAAGGGACGGCACTGCACGCACGTGCTACTCAAAATAAACTCTCCTGAGGGGTTCATTTTGCTCTTACAGTTTATCACGCAACTGAAACAAAGAAAGAAGTTACGTTGATTTAGTCGCGTCAAATCGAGTCAAATATAATAAAATATCGACATTGTATGTTCAGAGACTCGCAGAAGCGTTTCTGTGGTCGCATGTATGATGGAGTGTGTGAGGGGACCTATCTTGTCCTTGTCGCGCAAGGGTGTGGACAAGTTCAAACATGGTAGTGAACGACTAGCTTTGCGGGTAGTGCTACGGTCCATCTGAACTGTAACACAGGAAACCCTCAACACAGCTACCGTACCCAGCACGTAATCAACACGCGTAAAGACATGCCTTTAGGCGGTTTGAGCGTCTTGACTGGTGGAAGAGTTCTAGAGGAAGCGGACCCATTCCAGAAAGGTGCCTAAGCCTTTACAGAAGGATTTTTTTCTTCCTTTCTTCGCTTCCTTTTTATTTAATTTTGGTTTGTTTTTGTTTTTTGGGATTTCTTCTGTCCTAGTCTGGGTCAGGCCCGTAGCCGTGGGTTATATTAACCTCGACTTTTACATACGGGCCCTGCTCTCGAAGTACGATAATTAGCTAAAAAATGACTACCGTAATTTCAGCCGGTAGTGCTAGGAATCTTCACGAGAGAACGCAGTGGGAGTTGAAAAAAGACCATACACAGGGAAAGTGCTTTAAATAATATTGTTAACTTGCAAATGTTCCGCTTACCGTAGCGTGCCTAACTGCTACACTAAACATCAGCAGACTCTAGAAATCTGTGTTGCTCTAGCAATCAAACTCTCAACTCTGTGGACGCGATTCTGTGACATCATCATCACGTAACACTTACTCAATGTTCAGTTCAGGCGGATCCCCGGCAACGATAGTGACGGCTTGTTCGTACACGGACACACGCTCGTCCTTCCTCACTTCCACAACGAACACGTTGGTGGACAGGTACTCGAGAAAGAACGAATTCACTTCAAGAAATCCCTCCACATCCGACAACAGCTCTCCCACCCCTGTCCCAAAACAGCCTCCGTTTGCGTCGTAGTCCACTTCAGATATGTTGGTCGGTATGGGCACAACGAGCGGTTCGTCTGGAAGATCTTCACCTGGTCTGCGGCAGAACCACCTGAAAACCACATACATTATATGTGCTAATGTTAGCAAAAGAATGTTTCACACGTAGGTCACCCTACGTTTACCTTTCGGATATATATTCTAAGTGCCGTCAAGATGACATCAACATATGTAACCTTTCGAGGGTCTGTTACAATAGACAACCTTCCTTACTGCATCATCAACAAGAAACGGTAGGAAGGTACAATAAGTAGACGTATTTGTGGGATGAACGCAATGTCTTAAAAATGCTAACAACAAATTTTGTTTTAGAAATAAAAAGTCTCTCTCATCTGTTATCAAAATTGAGGACCTCAGCGATATAAGGACTCTAAAATACCAATAAACTGTCAATGTCAACCTGAAGGTCATGTCACTTTTGTCGTCTTGGTTACGGATGTCCGGATCGTAGGAGTCCGCGATGGCGTCCAAAGTGAAGACTTTGTCGTAGCCCACAGAACGCGCGTTACCGCCCCGAATGTACGTAACGAGAGGACTCGCGTCAATGCGGAAATACGCAAAATCCAGGTTGTACAATCCAGGAATACCTTTCATCGACACGTTCAGGCTGACCCTGTCCAAGTGAAACATGTTAAAACCAAAACTTGCTAACCGTGTCTTACAGAGCCAGTAACTTCTATCCCGCTCCGCGCTTGTCAGAAATGTGGTCTAATTTACACAGCTTTTAGTGAATTCAAAAGCGCGTTCAGATTCAAATTCAAAAATACTTTATTGTCCATAAAATGACAGGTATAAAATGGAAATTCGTCTTTGGACTCACAGCTCGAAACAAAATAAGAATGAAACATATAAAAATTCTAAGCCGTAAAAACAACATAAAATTGGTTTGGCAAGTACACGAACGTTCAGATTCACGTTCGGCTTGTATGTTCTTCGTTATAACTTTTGTATTTACATAAGTGTTAGAATGGCAAAGAAAACTTTTAAACTTCCTAATGTCGTATACATGAACCCCCCCCCCCCCCGACAAATGGCGTACAACATCACGCACATAAATAAATAGCTCACATGAGAACGGCTTGTGTACCTGTATGTTCCCAGTTCAAAGACACCAGGTGCAAACAGAACTTTGAAAAGTCCCGCCGATATGGTATCTACTGTGACAGGACTGAATATAAAGTCCAGAAAGTTACTGCCTGTCAGAATCTTGTCCACCTTCCAACTGTAGTCTGCTTCCTGTGTCACCTGCAGAGAAACGGTTAGGGTTGCTGATCAGTATTTGCTTGCCGAAACTTAGGGTATCAGGTTTGTTGTTGTTGTTGTTGTGTGTTTTGTTGCTGTTGTTGCTGCTGGTTGGGATTTTCTTGTTTCTCGTGGTGGTCGTAGTAGTGGTGTGAATAAAAAAAATATATAAAAAAACCTGAGTAACATGGAAAACTCACAACATATTTGTGACCGGAATATAATCCCGACCCAAGCGTTGGCAGCCCATCGATTTACAAGCTCGGCTATCACCGGCTCCCCCACATAAAACACCAGTTTACAAGAACAGATAATTATGGTGAGTATGGCTGAAAATCTCTGCTAAGCAACATTTCCACTCACCTCACAGTCGATGTCAACAGTGCTCTCGAAGCTGATCCAGTCCGACTTAAGGTTAAGGACGGGTTTATCAATCTGCTGACCGCCTCCAGCCAGGCGCACCTCTGGGTAGTGGCAACTTACTCCAGATACCACGGCGGTGTCCGAAATCACACCCTCGGACACCAGGTTGTACGCTCGCACTGTGACGTAGAAAGTCTCGTTGGTGCGGTACATGTGCTCCCGACGTATCCTCAGCTGGTCGTCGATGCTGTTGTAGAGATTCAGAAATCTGGGCGTGGGAATGTCGGTGTACTTCGAACACTGGGTTCCTCCGTAGACGTAGTCTTCAGACCCGTCGCCCATGTCCCAGACGAGGCAAGAATCCGTGCCAGGTCGGGCGAGAGTGAGGGTGAAGTTGATCGTTCTGTACGCGTCCGTGGGTCCGTCGTTGGAAAGGATGTGCATAAGAACCGTCTGGTGAACGGTGATGAGGACAGTCGCGGTGTCGTAAAACAACGCATTGCTAGCGTTGACGAAGATCCTGTATTGGCCAGGCTGGCTGAATCTGTACCGTATTTCCGGATCTCTAGAAGACATCTCTGCCATGCCGTCGCCAAAATTCCAAACGTAGGTGACATCATTGCCTGAGCCGAGACTTGTTACGAAAACGACGTCACGTTCGAGAGGGTACAAGGCCCCGCTGGGTCCGTGGCCTCCGCGGAGTGTGTCGTTATGATCGAGGGGCTGGTACCATGCCGTGACGTACAGATCCGTCACTTCTTCCAACACTCCTACCGTCACAAACGCTACAGCTTCGGAAACATGATTGAGAACGTTGAGCGTCACGTTGTAAATTCCCGCAGTCTCAAAAGCGTGTCTGAAGGTCAGGTGTTTGTTTTGAAGGACCGTTTGTGTGAAGACTCCAGAAACTGTGTCGCCATCGCCGTAGTCCAGGAGGTACTGGGCGTGGCTACCAACGCCAATCACCATGCTGACGTCAACTGCTCCCTTCACCATGATGTATTTCTCGCTGACAGACAAGCCCACGTTCTGAATCACCGCCTGCATGAGGACAGTCACCTCCAGTACCTGGAAGCTGATCGCGTTCGAGCAGTTCACTGCAACAGCGTTCGCCCCAACAGCTGACATGTCTGTGAAGGTAACGGAGAAGTCCAGAGTCTTGTTGGTGTCGATTTCGTCAGCAGAATGCACAGAAGGAGGGAGGTGAGGCGAATCGACCAGGCAGGAAACGTCCGTTGGCGGAGAGGAGGCCTGAATATGTTCCACAGTAAGGTCAGCAACGCCCGGGGGAAACCCTACGGGAGTGTTTACAGTCATTACCAAGTCTTTGACGAGGTTGAGCACCTGGATCTCATGAGGCAGTTCGGCGCTGGCTGTACTTAACAGATTCTCAGCTTGCACGCTCACAAAATATCGGCCGACCTGGCTGTACTTTGCGGTCATTTGCAGCACGGAATGTCCTCGTCTGTTGTTCCCAACGTTGCGCATTTCGTTTCGACCATCACCCAGATCCACCCTCAAGACAAGATTAGACCCCATCTGAGTTTCCACGGTAAGATAAACGGTTTCTCCGACTTTAGCGTATTCTTTATCAGAGGTGAAGGCCAGTCCGGATATCGATTCCTCGGCTGTGACGGACGTGTGCATCACCATGCTGCTGATGTTGTTGGAGCAAGTCACGGACACATCAAAGACTCCCAAGTCGTACTCATGCACGGCAGACACTGAATCAGCCTCCGTCATCGTGCTGAGGCCGAACGTCTCGGTCGTCCCGTCACCGTAGGTAAAAGTGCACGTCAGATCCTCCAACACCACGGCGACGTTGGCCAGCGTCACGATGAACTGAAACTTAGAGGTAGGAGACTGCGCCAGCTCAAACGTCTCCAGCGTGAGGTTCCTAACAGGTTCAATGACCCTCACCTGCATGGTCCCTTCCACAAAGCCTTCCGCATTAAAACCTCTTACGAGTACCGACCACACTTTGGCTTCTGCGTAGACGTGGCTCACTTCTACAGGCGAGAGAAAAGACAGCACGTTTGGGTGGGTGACGGCTTCTGTCACTCCGTCGCCATACTGGATGTTGAAAGTCACGTGAGAACCCTCGACCACGCCCAGTTTGAAGGTAACCTCACTGCCCACTTCGTACACCGGTGACGTGGTGTAGATTGAAAGGCTGGCGATCGCCTGCTGATGGGTTTCATCGATCGCTGTGAAAGAAAAAGAATGAGGCTTGTAAAGAAGCGTTTCCGAAAGCAGCAAACTGAACCGTGTACCAAAAAAAGCCTTCTGTGGTTGAAGAGCAGATTCACTTGTCATGCTTTATACAAAGTCGAAGATTAAACAGCGCACCACGACCCTCGCAAAACATTAACCGCAACGTAAATATTTAACGTAATAAAGATATCTTGTACACTACCGTGGACAAACATGCATGGCGCTTTTTCTAGATGACGGTAGCACACTATATCCTTGTGCTGAGTAATCTGTTGGACAACCCATTCAGACGTACTTACCAAGGCAGAGTCGGCCTGGGCGCGCTGGTAATGGTGAATAGTCCACGTACCCCGTGTTGCATGCACAGGAATAACTGCCCTCAGTGTTAGTACAGAAGGACCCCGTTACAGAACAGTCGGACCAGCCAGGCTCGTTACACTCGTCAACATCTGTCGCGTGATAAACATGTTTTATGGTAACAGCAGCAAGTAAGCATGGGGATTTGACTGGGCAACCGCATAAAAAAAAAAAAAACGTTATGAACGCTTTCCAAAGCAGTCTGCCAACACAAATCAAGCCAAAACAGCACAACCAGGGCCCGCATGTAAAAGTCTGGGTTATGGAGTTTAGCCTCGGGTTAGAGTCTAACCTCGAACTAAACTAGCTCTAGGGTTAAATTTTCTGTTGTTGTTTTTTTTTTTTTTTTTTTAAATCAGGAAGCGGGTCCATTCCACCATGGTGCCTAAACCCTTATAGAAGGATTTTTGTTTTTCTTTCTTCGCTTCCTGTTTTATCTAATTTTGTTTTGGGGTTTCTTTTGTCCTAGTCTGGGTTAGCCGCGAATTAGTCTTTGTGGCTTGCGCGGCTTTAAGCCCTAAAAACTCACTCACTCACTCACTCCTGGTCTGGGTTAGGCCCGTAGCCGTGGGTTAAATTAACCTCGAGTTCTACATACGGGCCCAGAGCTCTTCTAGACATGAAATTATAAGCCATAAAAAAAAACATAGGAATCGCAAACAAAATATTATTTAATGTAGATCTGCTGTATCGAAATATTGATTGTGTTTCAAACGCATTTTCAGGGTTTTCATATTTATTTCATAGAAAATAATTAAGCGGTACGTGGTCTGCACCTGAGGGTGAGACAATATTATGGTTCTGCACGTGAGTGTACACTCGCACGTGAAAGACAGGAGGGCTGGGGAAGTGGAGCAAAAGGGAGGGGTCGTTGTGAACGAGACTACCATTATCTGGAAAAAACGGCAATGAGCGCAATGGATTTTATAAGCGCTTACACTCCCTATTTCCGCATAACGGTGCTACTGGTGCTACAAATATGCTAACTGTTCCACCTATAACATCGAATCCGCTGGCAAGACCGAGAATATCAAGCAGAAGGTCAAGAAGCGAGCTCAACGCTGTTTGCAGACCATACGCGCTGGCCAAGGAATGGGGGGACATTCGTAGAAACAGTCTCCCGGGTAAGAAGTCAAAGTGTACTGCCGGAATAATGTTGCTTCCGAGGTAGTCACTCCCATAAGTAGAAATTAGCTGAACGTCAATCTGAAAAGAGTAAAATCGTCGTCATCATGGCAGTCTTTGTTTCCAGTGTGTCCAAAGAAAGGTAGTACCAACATCTTGAAATGAAAACGATAATATTAAAGTTGGCCCTGCCAGAAACAGTAATCTGAGACATAGTTACTGCTCGGAGTTTTTTGTTTGTTGGCTGGTTGGTTGGTTGGTTGGTTGGTTGGTTGGTTGGTTGGTTTTTTTTTTTTTTTCAGAAAGACAAGACATTAGGTCAATCATTCTCAGTTGAAGGAAGTGAGAAGCTTACACAAGTTCTCCATAAAAATTTGTAATCATTAAAACTACGGTTACAAATTCACTTAACCCATGAATGCTCAGCGTCCCTTTTTTTTTTTGGGGGGGGGGGGACGCTTACAATTCAGAAGCACTGCTGAAACCCGAATGCAATTCTACACCAAACATTGGTTGTTGGTCAAAGGGAAGTGCATCTTACGCACATACATACAGGTTTCAAGTAATTTCCTTCGGAAACCATTTTTTTTTTGTCGACCATTTGCAGACCCTTTTTCATTGAGAAAAAAAAACACCGGTTTGCATTAAATGCAATGTGTTTTAACTACTTTTACACAAAATAAAAATTCAGGCATAAATCTGGTTAAACGTCTATCTTACTTCTTAATGACGTGGCGATACGTTACGCTAAAATGACGTTTCCTTGTGTTACGTTATGGTTATGTTACTAATACTGACCGGCCAGTTCATCGTGTTTATTGGCAACAGGCACCAACAACACACTTCAACACACTAAAACAATTACCTGTGGCTGCAGATCATACGCTGAATCTTCAGCAGGAAGTGTTAGCTCAAATGACCTAGCCTCTGAAAGCAAGAAAAACAATGAACAACGATAACGATAAAATTAATTTCACGGCAAAGCAACGTTCATATCATTTCGGCTAAATACGCTGAAACTCAAAGAGACACACAGCGCGCAAAGAAATATGTGTCAAAAAAAAATACCAAGTTGAGTATGAAAGATAAAAACTGCGTACCGAGACAGGTGAACTTGTCCGCCTGGTAGAAGTCCCACTGGCAGCTACAGAAGTAGCTGCCGACTGTGTTCTGGCATGTGGAAAACTCGGAACATGGGGACGAAAGGCACTCGTTGATGTCTGAAACGGTTGTCACAATTTCGAACGTTTGGTCATACAATTATATAACTAGCTAATCTGTACTTAGATCCATGCGGCAAGTTTGATCATTGTCCTATGTATAAAAACTTCTACCATTTGATTTTTTTTTAAGTTAGCTTGGTGTTCCATCAGGACTAACCAGTACTCACATGAACACAATGTCGGCGACATCAAGGAAGCTTTATTTTTAAATTCAAGAGAAAACCATCATATATATATAATATATATATATATATATATATATATATACTGACTTTACAAAACGAACAAAGTCATGCTGGCTCCACACAAGTGTATTTTTTAGTTATATATATATATATATATATATATATATATATATATATATATATATATATATATATATATATATATATATATATATATATATCTTTTCATCCTGCATGGTGAAGAGACAAAGATGGTGGATCTTTTAACACTTTGACAACCACGTGTGATTATAAGCACAATCTGCGCTCTGTTTCTCGAGATACTTAATTCTTTTGAGAATGGATAGAGCTATAAGATTCGTGAAACGTTTTTCAGTGGTGAATTTCGCAATATGTTAATGCTAAAAATTGGCGGTGGAAATGTTTAAAAATTTTAATGATATTGAGGTGGGATGCGTGCTATTTGCTATTCATTTTTTTTTTAACTTTGACTAACGCATGCTAAAGGAACACGCTAGACTGAAAAGTTAAAGACTAACCGACACAGGCATCGTTGACCTCTGTGAACCCAGACACACACGTGCACGTAAAACTGCCCTCAGTGTTCGTGCATTCGGCGTTGAGTGGGCACACATCCGTCTGAAGGCATTCGTTAGTATCTGTTGACAAATCCACAAAGCACAGAATTCGTTCAAATGACTGCATACTGGCTCGATATTTAATTTCTCGTCTTTTCCGTTGAAAGAGAAGAGCGCCGGTTCAGTTCATTAACTGGAATAAATATGATTTATTTGTGAACTCTAACAGTCCCATTCACCGCAGAACGAAAGAGCCAACAGAGAGAGAGAGAGAGAGAGAGTTTACAAAACTGCCGTTTAAACATCCAAAATTCAAACAGATTTAGAACTTGAGACAGACAGACAGACAAACAGACAGATACCGTAGCAAATTCCACTGGACTTGTAGAAACCAGCAAGACACCGGCAGCTGAAGCCGCCGTCAGAGTTGAGACATTCCGCATGCTGTGGGCAGGGATCCGTATCACACTCATTCACGTCTGCAACACAAACATGGCAACTGACTCAAACTATGTATCCAAAAATCGTGCGATCCGTGAAAAAAAAACTAAGGTTTGGTTTACATTAATTCACAGCATAGATCAGTGTTTTTAAATTATCAAGTTTGACCTTTCAGCTGCCTTGATTACATGACAATAGTTAAAGTGCGATATTTATAATAATAATAATAATAAGTATTGTATAGGCGCTTTACCCAACTTCATGAATCGGCTCAAAGCGCCACGAACTGATCCCAACACGCACGCTCATGTGAATCACACGCATTCTCTCACACACTGGACATAAACACATTACAATCACGTGGTGCGAAGGGTCAGCTCAGATATTTAAATCACGAAATTTGAAATTGCATTCATTTTTCAAATTTGGTGGGCTGAACATTTCCAAAGCAGAGGGGGAGGAAGCCGGACTACCCGCAGAGAACCCCCGACGATCGGCCCGAATGAACGGTGCCACATACGAGAAGGAAAAATTCTTTGCCCCGAGTGGGACTCGAACCCTTGACCTCTCGCATTGGCGACAAGTCTCTTAACCACTGGACCACCGACATGAGACTTTATCTGAGAAGCAGCAGAGTAGAAACTGCACGACAAAAACAAAATCTAAACAAAGATTTGAAATTTTTAAAAAAAAAATCTGCAAAAATCCTAAATTAATACGTACACTTAAAATTTTAGAGCCAAAGATATTCCTGTTCATTTTTGTCAGACCGCAAAGCTTCTGAACTTCAGTCGCTGTAAATCAATCGAAAAGTATGCGACATTCAGTGCCCTATTAATCACTCTAAGATGACTTCGCCCCACGATTTGCTGTGTTTGTCCCGCTATTATAATCGATGGCATGGTGTGGATTTCGCACAAACAAACACTTGCCGCCATTGAGACGGACAAAGCCAAATATGTCAGGAGTACGATATCGATTAAAGCGACTGCTGATTGGCTGTCGAGTGTGGCACGTGGAAGTGAAGTGTGTCACGAGGGTCTTAGAGTTATTTGCACAAAATGAATTACACAACCTCTAGTCCAGTCACTCCCCGCCTCAAGTTCACAGTATTTCGTTACGAGGATGATATGAGTTCTTCCAAATGACGCGATCGTGGCTATAGTATAACCACAAAACAACACTTTCCTTGTGAAACAGTATTTCTGTAGCCGTGTTTTCCAACTGATACACACATCGAACTGAAACTTTCATTACATTTGTTGAGACGGGGCAGATTTTGCTACGCGCAGCAGCAAGTTTCAGTGATACAAAACAAGACTGTGACGTTTCTCCACACAATACTTACTTTCACGCACACAGTGACGTAACGAAATCTGCGTCAAAGACACCTTACGTGCACACTTTGCTGCTGCGTTCTTTTTGGCGGGAGTTGACGTGTGTGTGTGTGTGTGTGTGTGGACGGATGTAATGATGGCGGACGGCTTTTTACTTTGAGATAAAATGGGCAGTCATATTCTCCAGAGCTACCTTTCACGATTTTTAGCCTGCCGCATTTTGAGAACAGTTATCGCCGATTTGAAAAAATCGGTCATGTCACGAATTTTTTCGAAAAAAATGTTCAAATGGCTTCATTTTCTGAAATTGGGAAGATCATCCAATTATACTGCCTGTTTTCGTAGCACAGCTCTGTAGCTCTGACAGGTTTTGTGTAAGAAAAATATTTCCGAGGTAGGGGTGGTTTGCATATAAGGCCAAATATCTATGAAACGACTGCTTCAAATTATCATTCCGGTATTTTTGTCACTTGTGCCAACTGCACATATGACACGAACTACTGCACTATTATGGCTTTAGTATTAAGAATAGCAGAGCTTTTTGATAAACACATTGTTCACGTTTCTGCGAGAAGCGCCGGCCCAAAGTTCCAATTTTGCAATTTCGTAAGTACAATCCAAGGCACTTAAGTCCACGTTTCATCAGCTCTCTAGATCTTCCAGATTTTATGTAAAAATTAATTCAGTCACGGAAGTCACAAAAGCAACAAGGAAATCACAAGATATGTAGAAGTATCATCTGTCAGACGAGCAGCGTGAGACTGACGTCAAATGTTTGGTTCACAGACAAAATCTGCAAGTATCGTCACTGCTTCCGACATTTCATCAGCCCTCTAGATCTTCCAGATTTCATGTGAAAAATAATTCAGTCGGAGAAGTCACAAAGCCAACAGGGAAATCACAAGACATGAACAAGCATCCTCAGACCATCTCAGTGCTAGAGGCTGACGTCAAAAGTTTACTTCGCGGAATTGACGTCATCTCTCTCTCTCTGTATGACGACCTGCCTGAGGCTGACGTCAAATGTTTAGTTCACGGAACTGACGTCTCTCTCTCTCTCTCTCTCTCTCTCTCTCTCTGGGGAGCCAGGGTGGCCGAATGGTAGAGCGTTGGACTTTCAATGCTTGGGCCGAGAGTTCGAATCCCGGCCGCTGGGGCCAAATATTTGTGCTGGCCTTTTTCTCGTTGCCCCGTCTTTGATATCACCCTTACGTGGGGGAAAAGGACGTTAAACTCCTAACCACCCACCCACCCTCTCTCTCTCTGCCTCTCTCTCTCTCTCCCCCTTCTTCCCCCACCCGGCCCCACCCCCAGTCACGTGGCTAATCGGTCGAGGTCGTAGAGGATCTAGTGTCATTGGTAGAACTTGGAGAGGGGAGAACCGGCAACAATAACAACAAAACAGACAAAATAAAATGAAGTTTGGAGAAACAACTTTGTAGGACGGGGCCGTTCCTCCTTGTTTTTGTTATTGTTTTCTTATTGTTGGTTGTTTAGTTGTGTTTGTCCGTCTTGGTGGTGGTGGTGGTGGGGGGGGGGAGGGGAGTTTTTTGTTTTGTTATTGTTTTGTGTTGTTTTGTTGTTGCTTTGTGTCGTTTTGTGTCGTTTTTATGTCGTTTTGTCTTGTTTTCGATTGCATCGCCTGCACGTGAAACATTAGACGGTGGTATTTGTTCACAACTTGAAAGGCTGTAACTAGAAACTTCCAGATCGCAATCTCATTCTGGCTGGCCTTACTGCCTCGTTGCGCGGAACATTGCAGCACTTTGTCTCGTCCGAGCGACGAACAGAACGCGGACTCAAATCGCGGCACATAGCAGACCATAAAATTAGTAACGCCGTGCTCGCCAGCGCGCGCGCGTGTGTGGTATTTCATGGGCAATCTCTTGAAGAGGTGTCCCATGTAGGCAGACTGCATAACCTGTCCAGTGATGGACCTATAGGCCAGTTTCTCCATGCGAGTTTGAACACTTTCCTGAATGCACGAAACAAATGTCAAATGGCTATCCGCATTCTAATTTTCTGTGAGAGTGCTGTATTTCGACGTTAGACAGTTTGCGCGTGATCTTCATATCGCAAAAGACCGGGGTTACTCGTCTTAAGTCAATGATTAGGACATTCAGTATTTCTTTTTCGAATAGGAGAAGTTGATCTTTCAATATGGAGGGAGCCTATTCACATTTCTTGTGTTGGTATTCACTCTAAAGACTTTTGACTCCCTAACTCTTGGGCAAAGTTCACCGAGTAGACATCTCGATCTTCCACGGTTGGTACATTCACCGAAAAAGATATGGGCCGTATTTGGCAGATTGTGGTTATTCTGTGCGCTGCTAATGCTGGCCAGAACACGGCACAAAACTCATCCCAAAATGTCCAGGACACCTCATCCGGAGACACAAATGCCTTCATCAACTCTGTTGCATCTTCAGACACCGGTTCGTACACTGATGTCCGACCAACCAGTGAAACAAGTTCAAACATGGACACTACTACTGAATTCGTTGACACCCGCTCCTTCGCTAACGTACGTTTGTCTACAGACAGCAGTCCGTCCGGGAACACCAGTTCATCCGCTAACTCAAGTTTGCCCATGAACACCAGTGCGTCTACTGTCACCAGTTCGCCCAATGACACCAGCGCGTCTAGTGACAACGGTGCGTCCAGAGACAGTAGTACGTCCAACGAAAGTGGTGCGTCTTCTACTGACAGTAGTTTGTCCAGTGACAATGCTGCGTCTATTGACAGTGAAGCGTCCAATGACAACGGTGCGTCCAGAGACAGTAGTGCGACTTCTACTGACAGTAGTTTGTCCAGTGAGAGTGCTGCGTCCAGTGACAACGGTGCGTCCAGAGACAGCAGTGCGTCTTCTACTGACAGTAGTTTGTCCAGTGACAGTGGTGCGTCTTCTACTGACAGTAGTGTGTCCAGTGACAGTGCTGCGTCCAGTGACAACGGTGCGTCCAGAGACAGCAGTGCGTCCTCTACTGACAGTAGTTTGTCCAGTGACAGTGGTGCGTCTTCTACTGACAGTAGTTTGTCCAGTGACAGTGCTGCGTCCAGTGACAACGGTGCGTCCAGAGACAGCAGTGCGTCTTCTACTGACAGTAGTTTGTCCAGTGACAGTGCTGCGACCAGAGACATCGGTGCGTCCAGAGACAGTAGCGCGTCTTCTACTGGCAGTAGTTTGTCCAGTGACAGTGCTGCGTCCAGTGACAGTGAAGCGTCCAGTGACAGTAGCGCGTCTTCTACTGACAGTAGTTTGTCCGGTAACAGTGTTGGGCCCATTGACAATGAAGCGTCCAGTGACAGTGCTGCGTCCATTGACAATGAAGCGTCCAGTGACAGTGCTGCGTCCAGTGACAACGGTGCGTCCAGAGACAGTAGTGAGTCTTCTACTGACAGTAGTTTGTCCAGTGACAGTGCTGCGTCCAGTGACAGTGCTGCGTCTTCTACTGACAGCAGTTTGTCCAGTGACAGTGCTGTGTCCATTGACAGTGAAGCGTCCAGTGAAAGTGCTGCGTCCAGTGACAACGGTGCGTCCAGAGACAGTAGTGAGTCTTCTACTGACAGTAGTTTGTCCAGTTACAGTGCTGCGTCCATTCAAGAGGACGAAACCACACTGGAAAATGACACCACTTTTATATTACCGACCACTCCACTTCCATCAGAGACCACCTTCACAACTACAGCACGTACTTTGTACGGTTGGACGCTGACTCATGTTAGTTTTTATACGCTCAATGTGTCGGCTTGTCAACCCGGTGAAACACACAGCTTTTATGGCAAAGACGGCAATTTTCAGGTGGCGCAAGACGCCGACGACAATACTGCAAGTTGTAGATGGAAAATAATGGTTCACCAAGACTACGCGCTTCAAGTGAATATACGCAATATATATCGCGACGACGATATCGGCATGGTGAGGCTGGTTGTGGTGGAACCGTTCAATCTCTCAAACACCTTCGAGTTCTGCGCTGGCTGCCAAGCTGCTCACAAACAAATTGGCGATGTTCTCTTGATGTCAAACTCTGGAGAATTGTGGTTTGAATACGAAAGTAATGGCACCAAAGGTGTCATTTATATTAATTTAGAGTATGATGCAGTACTGGTTGATTTTCAATTACCGATAAACTACACACAGTCGAACACCTCTGGTTATCTTTGGTCCCCTGGTTTTGATGGACATTCTTATTACGAGAAAAATTTGAATATTTCGCGTACCGTATCACTGCCCGAAAATCATGTCATATTAATAAGCTTTACATATTTCGATCTTGAAGATGCTGCTGATTGCAAATATGACAAGCTTACACTGTACAAAACTCAGAACGGGGAAAAAATTTGGGAGCGCTGCGGTATCCATGAGTTCCCTCTCGAAGTCTATCGGCAGCCGATTCGTTTCGAGTTTTACACTGACGTCGGGATAGAAGGACCGGGATTCAAATTGTTTTTCTCGATTCTGCCCGAGTCACACGAGCCACAGAAACTGGACAGCGGTTTGTACAATTGTTCAACAAGGTTTTTCAGCGATTTTGAAGAACACTTTCGATGCAATCTGATCGAAGAATGCGCCGGTGGTGAGGACGAGAAAAACTGTCCCTACAAAAGCGACGAATGTCGTGGCTTGCTCGATGCTGGACAAAAGTGCTTCAGTTTTATTCCTAAGAAAAACTACAGTTGGTACGAAGCCTTCAGCGATTGCAAAGATCGTGGTTTGCAGCTCATGGCTCTTAAAACATCCAAGGAAATCGAGACTTATCGTGAACTATTTGGATTCAGACAGATCTCCACTGTTGTGAGCTTTGTTGGTCTAAGAACCTCCCAAGCCTCAATGGCTGCTGTACCTGCCCTATACAGAGAAGTTTGGCAGTGGGCGGACCAAACTATGGCCTTTTATACTAGTTTCAGTTACCAGTTCCAGAGCGTGTCAAATCCTACTTGCACCGTGTTTCACTCAGGACATGTTGAAACTACGTCTTGCGACGCTAAGCGCGACAGAGTGTACCTTGTCTGCGAGCGAGATAAAGGAAATATTTCCCAAACTTCGGAGTTCGGTGTTCTCAGTTTTCCTTCGGTAAACACGACCTCCGATCTGTTACAAAACCTCAGTCTGGTTCAGTGCCCTGGTGGTCACATGACGCACAACTTCCTGTCATGTGACTCTAGCACAAAATGCCAAAAAGATACACACTTATCCCAGTGCAGCGTTCCCGATTTTGGCACTGTACCCATGTTTGCTTGTGACAGCAAAACCCAAACGGTGCATTACAGTCTAGTCTGCGACTATCGCACTCACTGCATGGACGGATCTGATGAAGAGTTCTGCCTTTTTCCCAAATGTGAAGGTGTACAGTGCCGAAATCATCAATGCGTAGCAGAAACAGCATGGTGCGACGGAATGCAGCACTGCATTGATGGCTATGACGAAAATTGTGCGTTTTCGAATTCGCAACAAGGATGGGAAAGATCCATTCCTCCTCCAGCCATTGTGAACTTTGATGGCAAAGGTGACTACACAATGACACCCATCAATTCCACGGAGCAATGCCCAGAGACGCATTTCCGTTGTCCTGAGGGTTTCTGTCTGCCTGTGTACGTGCGTTGCAACGGTATGTACGACTGCCAGGGTCGAGAGGACGAGGCGGAATGTCAAAGTTACCAGTGTCCCGGCTTCTACCGTTGCAGAGATTCAACTGTCTGTCTCCACATGGACCACGTTTGTGACGGCGTGTTCCAATGTCCCGAGCAGGACGACGAGCTGTTCTGCGATATTCCTTGCCCCGAGGGGTGTCTTTGCCAAGGCCTGGCGTTTATCTGCACGAAACCCTTTCCTGCTAACAAGTTCCGGAACCTTCGTTACCTGAATGCTGATGGTTCTGGTATGAAGACTGAAGACCTTCTTGACAACGTGTACCTCGTGGGACTGAGTCTTTCTAGGTGTGGGATAAGTGTTGTAGGGAATATGACAAATCCAAACCTGCAGATCCTTAACCTGAGCAAAAACGCAATTACTGTAATAAACATGAACTCATTTGGCGGTCTCCAAAATTTGAAAGCACTGATTCTATCCGATAATCCTTTACATACCCTTGTGTATGGGGAAAATGCGCAAATGTACGACAATCTACAGACCATCGACCTGTCTCATACTCATCTGGAAACCTACGACGAACGAATGTTGTCAAACACACCCAGTCTGCAATTCCTGAATCTGTCAAATGGAGCGTTGACTACGATCACAAAATCTGGTTTCAATTCGACACCCAAGCTGGAGAAACTGGACCTGAGGGGGTCCCCAGTTCGCAATTACCCTTACAACATGCTTCGCAGACTCAGCTCTCTGCAGATAGTGTACACAGACGATTACAAATTATGCTGTGAGGCCACACTGCCAGAGCACTTCGACGTGGACGACTGCCACACGCAAAAGAACGAGATAGCGTCATGTGAAGACCTGCTGCACTCAAACCTGTACCGAGTTTCCTTGTGGATCTTCGCCTCCCTCGCGCTCGTAGGCAACGCGGGGAGTTTCGTGTCTAGATTTTACCTCCAGAAGCAGGCCACTGCTGCTCAGACTAGCTTTAACTTGTTCGTGACCAACCTCTGCCTGGCTGACTTTTTGATGGGCATGTACTTGGCTGTCATTGGTGTTGCTGACCAGGTTTATCGAGGGAGGTACCTATGGTACGATGAAGAGTGGAAGACCTCTCCGGCCTGCAAGATCGCTGGGTTTTTATCACTGGTGTCGAGCGAGGTGTCCGCCTTCAACATCTGTCTCATCACCCTCGATCGCTTCCTCGTGCTTCGATTCCCTTTAGGCAAGCTTCGCTTCCGGAAGTGGTCCGCCGTGGTGGCTTGCGTGGTCACGTGGCTCGTCGGCATTCTGCTGGCTGCCGTTCCGCTGTTTCCGATAACGTCGCATTGGGAGTTCTACAGTCAGAACGGAATTTGTATTCCTTTGCCCATCACTAGCCACACTTTTGCCGGCCACAAGTATTCCTTCGGGGTCATGATCGTCCTGAACTTTGCCCTCTTCTTGTTGATCGCGGTCGGGCAGGTTTCCATCTATTGGTCCGTGAGAACGAACTCAATGTCCACGACGAAGACAAAACGGTCTCGAGACGCGACCATCGCTCGGCGCCTGGCCACTATTGTGTTGTCCGACTTTCTCTGCTGGTTCCCCATCGGTCTGCTGGGTCTGCTGGCCTCTACTGGAACCCACATCTCCAACGACGTCAACGTGGGCATCGCGATATTCGTCTTGCCGTTTAACTCAGCCCTCAACCCTTTTCTCTACACCTTCAACGTCCTGATGGAAAAACGGATGAAGGCAACGGAATCGCGCATCATGGCAAGGTTGGAGTCTCAATACGTCAGCGACAGAAGTCGGGGAGACTCCAAAGAAACAAATACCAAAGACATGCAACCGACAAAATATTCATTTTTCAGTTACATGGACAAGTGTCTGGCGAAGCAGGTTCTCTCGCGGGAGGACATTGCTTCCCACCTCTCCCTTCAGCAAACCACAGAACTCTCCGGCAACAGCGAATGCATTCGGTGTGTGCAAGAGAAAGCCACGAAAGAGGATGCGATGGAAACTGTCAGAATTTGGACGGGCAAAGGCCTTCTCTCGTTTGACGAGGTCTTTACCAATGTTCAGAACGGAAGCGTGAAAATGTGAACCTGAAGTCAGGGAAAAGGCAACTGGATGAGCGGGGAATGTGGGCTAACAGTTTGCTGTTAAACGACCGACACTATTTCATTTTTGCGGTCACGGACGTGCCTGAGTACCCAGAAGGAGCCCAGGGAGGCATCACAGTTATCACACAAACAGAACCTACGAGTAGGAGTTTTGCTAGTCATAGTGTCCCTCTCCTGTAATCGAGGGTCATGGATCCAACCATAGGAAAACAAATCAACACCATTAATATCTCTGTGGTGGCTGGACCAATGTTTATATAATGACAGGACACAATTGATGCTGAATAACGCTCCATGAAAATATACACTTTACCCCTACAAGCTACAGTGCGTGCGTGTCTCAGTGGAAAATTAATGTCCAACGCTGACACCGTGACTGCGAGGTGAGGTTCGCAGTGCGCCATAGGGGATCCCATTCTAACTTCAATCAAGCTCAGCTAGTAAACATCATCGTACAGCTTAGGTACGCTGCCATTTTTCTGACATTAGCTTGGCGTTTTCCTGTGCTTAGCCACCACGCAGAAGATGTAGCCACCAAAACGTTTGTTCGCTTGGATCCGTAACCCAGCATGTGACTTCCCCGATCACTCATGGGTTACCCGAACTAGAGTTTTGCATGCCCGTCTTCAGGCACGTACTTTTATCGTTACACCGTGTCTAGGAAGAAAGACTATGCTGTTTCTGCAGTTGTCTCTGTTTTATGTCGTACATGAGCGATCCTGCTCGGCAGGCGCACTTTCAGTACAACCGTCGCGATTTTCCTTGTAACTTTCTGTGTATTTCCAGTGCTTTAAAATAAATGTTATCATCGCAGTGAACTGAAGTGTTTTGGGGTTTTCTGACAATTCATCGCCAGTCAGCAGCACAAAACTATGTAGTTGGTTGGGATTACTCTGTGCTGCAGATCCAGTTGCTACAAGGCTACACGTTACATGCAACATGAAAAACAATAACCCATACGAGAGAGAGAGAGAGAGAGAGAGAGAGATGATGATATTGATGATATGATGATGATGATGATGAAACCTTTATTTATTTTATTTAGAGTTGTTAGGCACTGGAAGGCCTCTCTTACACACTGTCCTGCTAACACTACAACAGACTATTCAAGTAAGTATTAGGACCACATTAAACCAGAATTTATGTGGCAAATCAAGGAGATTAGTTAGTTATTTGAAGACTATTTCGCGGCTGTCAAGGAGATTAGCACAAAACAAGCAAAATAACTCAGGGTGAGTGGGTGTTTGGGGGTTTTACGTCCTTTTCCACCACATGCGGAAAATAACTCAGTAGGGAATATACTGTTAAAATCACGCAATGTTGTCAAAACCTTTACCAACAGTAATCATATAATGCAGTTCCCCTACTTTCGTGGATTCTGTTTTTGTTCAAATGGTTCTCTCTCTCTCTCTCTCTCTTTTCTTTCTTTTGTGAACGTTGAAAATGGAAATGATACTTACACGATAATGCTAAAACGCTAGTGGTTTGTGAATGGCGAAGATAATGTCAAATTCACTGTAACAGAGTAAATCGGTTTGGGTTTTTTGGGTTTTTTTTTTTTTTTTTTGGGGGGGGGGGGGGGGGGGTTGTATGTTACCTTGGTTTTTTGTTGTTGGTGGTGTTTTTTTGTTTTTGTTGTTGTTGTTTTTTCAGCTGTGGTTTTACAGGGGTTTTTTTTTGGTTTGGTTTGGTTTTTTTATTCTGGTTTTAGTGGTTTACAACATAGACACATATACACAGAAGTATATATATTGTAGACAAACAAACAAGCGCACTGAGATATGTGGGTAAGAACTCAAAAAAAAAGGAAAGAAAAAAAAGTAATTACAGTAATGGCAAAATACGCACACCAAAATATATATATCAAGACCAGAAAGAAAAACGGGTGGGGCGGGTGTTTGTTAGTTTAACGTCCTTTTCCACCACTTACGGGTGATATCAAAGACGGGGCAACGATAAAGAGGCCAGCAGAAAATATTTGGCCCCAGCCGGGATTCGAACTCACGACCGGAACATTGAGAGTCCAACGCTCTACCAGAAAGAAAAAAGAAAGACAAAAGGAAAGAAAGGAAATGGGAAAAAAGAATACATGTACAACAATCTCTAATACCTTGGGACAATGTCCGTGGTTTTACAGTGAGGGACAGACGAAAATAGTAATAGCACGATGATAAACGTTCCCAAGTTCAATCTCAAAACTTTCGGTGAGCGCTCTTTCAGTTCTTGTGCCCCTCCCCCCCCCCCCCCCCCCCCCCCCCCCAGGAATGGAATTCTCTGCCTCCCTCCCTTAGGAACACCCAGACCCTCCCACAGTTTAAGTTACAACTAAAGACTTACCTTTTCAAGATAGCATATGATCTGTAGCATCACTACCCCCCTGACAGCCCCCCCCCCTCCCCCCGCACTCATACTTAGTGTTTCATGTTTCATGTATGCGTGAGAATGGGTGTGTGTAGCGCACTGAGTGTTCTATGAGCAGATTGTTAGCGCTTTATAAGACCTATTATTATTATTATTATTATTATTATTATTATTATTATTAAACCGTTCAGTGAGCTCCCGTCCTAAAATGTAGGTCCACAGCTTCAGCCCCTCATGGCCCTTGCAAGACACAGACGAACATGGCCCAGAGACAGATTCAAAACAACGACAGGAAAATCACAAGTGATCACTTCTGTGCTGACCGTAACATTCATCGTCGATTTCGACGTATCCCGCTAAGCACGTGCAGGTGAAACTTCCTTCAGTGTTGTTGCACGTGCTGTGGGCTGGACACGCGTCTGACTCCTGGCATTCGTCCATATCTGCGACGAAACTAAGTTGTTATTGAATCAAAAATTGCAAAAATATGTCTTTTATTATTGTCTAAGCGAAAAAAATATTCGTCTCCGTTTTCAACGTATTAACTTTAGACATTTTTCGCCCCAACCTTAGACATTTTTCGCCCAAGAAAAGCTAGCTCTGGTACCCGACGTGAGGGCCATTGCGCGTCTCCTGCAGTTATTTCCCCTGACCCTGTCTCAGTGAACAGCTTAAGCAAATCTGACTTTAAATTTGAAGTACCCATCGGGAAAACAGGAAGAAAATAAAGTTAAAGGAGCCTACCTACCTTTTTGTTTTGATGTAACCGGAAACTCTACATGTTTTATACACAAATATGCTGCCATGCTCACCGACACAGATGCCGTCAACCATGGAAAATCCGGAGTCACACTCGCACGAGAAGCTGCCAGGGTTGTCAATACACGTGGCTCGCTCCGGACACGGACCAAGCACACACTCGTTAATATCTGAGAAACAGTTTGAACACACACACACACACACACACACACACACACACACACACACACACACACACACACACACACACACACACGCACACACACACACACACACACACATCATAAGTAAACGCTCCTTCTCTAGCAGCATGAATATTCCAGTTTTCTGTGTTGTTTCACAATGCAAACCGTACAGGTTTGTGTGACTATAATTATGTAGTTTGAACTAGCGGACGGATGAACCCGGGGTTTACCCGGGCTGATGATGTGATCTGTCTGCAAAGTGCTGTCTGGTCACCTTGTCATTTGTTTCGTCATCCGACGTGAAACTCTCTTCGAGTTAATGGATCCAAGAAGGACGGATAATTATGCCTAATGACCTCGCCCCTTTCGGCAAACAGCCTTCGCCTTTTTTGGGTGTGCCTCAGTCACTGAGGTCTGATTGGCTGATCTCGAGCTGTCACTAAAAATAGTCTACATGAGCAGTGTGTAACTCGGGGGAAAAAGCACTTTCATTTGCAATGCAGAGGAAGTCTACATTATCAAGATTTATGGACGCATCTTGAAACTTGTTATTAAACTCGACCTACGTCTCGCAAGCTCTGACGTGAACGAAGTCTACGTACTGTTGCATAATCCCTGTGATGGTTCATACCCATCGTGGCAGTCACAGCTGTAAGACCCCGGCGAGTTGACGCAGTCAGAGTGAGGAGGGCAAAGGTCAAACAGACACTCATCGGTATCTGTTATCACAAATCCATCAATCAGTCAACTGGATACTGCAGCAATAAAGCTGTAAGTCTTAAGCGGATAGAAAATATCTGTTATATCATTCTAGGAAGCCTTGCAAGCACAGACGTATAGAGACTATCTCTATACGTCTGTGCTTGCAAGACACGTGAACCTGTAGCAACTGTCCAATCATCCCTATCAATGCAAAAGTGAGATGAAGCAGTTACATGCCCCCCCAAAAGTAGGATATTTTGCAAGATATGTAAATCTGTAGCCATTGTCTAATAATATATCTCTGTGAATGCGCAAATAATGCCGATATTGAAATCCGCGAGATTTTCTGTGCGATCATGTTTTACGTGATCCAAGCAAACTAAAATTTCACCCCAAAAAATGAACAAAATAAATGTGCATCGGCCTTGACGTATGAGTTCCAAATGTTTGAAATGACGCACTTTCTTGTGCGTCATTGATGACGCAACTGGAGTGTGTTTTTTGTGAACTCGTATTATGGAAAGTCGTAACTCAAACTTTCGCTCTGTTTCCTGACTATTTTCAGGCGTAAAGCGCTCATACGTAATTCACTGAAAATTTGCACTGGCGAGTGGAGTAAAAGCGATTTCTAAATCGTCATACCTTGGCAGAAGTCACCAACATCGTCGAAACCGGACAGACAGGTACAGAAGAAGGAACCGGCTGTGTTGGTACAGACAGAGTTTGGCGGGCACGGACTGCATAGACATTCGTCGGTATCTGAAAAAGAAAACAAGACCTAATACTGTGCATGTAACAAATTTCCCCCCAGTCACTGCATGGTGTGTGTAGGTGGGATTCTCGTTTTTTGTGTGTCTCTCTCTGTCTTTGCACAACTGTAGTGCAATTCAAATGACGTAGGAGACGAATTTCATTACATTCTAGTGTGTCCATATTTTTGTGCAAATAGAAAAAAATACATCCCTGAGTTTTTTTTGGAAAAGGCCGAATGTCCTGAAATTTAAAGACTTAATGAGTACAAAAATTATATCGCAGTTAAACAAACTTGTAAAATTCATAACCGAGATAACAAAACACGTCTGATAAATATACGTTGTATGTATGTATGTATGCATGTATGTGGTATACATGTAGGTACATGTATGTGTATTGGGCACACCTCAACCCATCCCATTCCATTCCATTATGTCTATTTATATATTTGTACGTAGTATGTATGTATGTATGTATGTATGTATGTATGTATGTATGTATGTATGTATGTGGTATGCATGTAGGTATGTGTATTAGGCACACCCCATCCCATTCCATTCCATTCCATTATGTCTATATATTTGTACGTAGTATGTATGTATGTATGTATGTATGTATGTATGTATGTATGTATGTGTGAGTCCTGCAATACGTGCCACAGTGTGCGAATGACTATGATGTATGTTGGTCGGTGTGGTGAGCTTGATGTATGTTAATTTCTAGTTTCATGTACCCCCAACGGGGTTTTGAAATAAACTTTGACTTGACTTGACTTGACTTGTAGTCGCATAAGACAGGCGAAAGGCTTTCTTTGGTGTGTGTTTGTTTTCTTTATTTTTTTAATTCTTTTCTATCCTCTTATCTTTCTTTACTCTCTTTCTTTCTTTGTGTTCTCTTTGTGTGTGTTTTGGGTTTTTGCTTTTGTATGCTGTTGTTGTTGTTGTTAATGCTGCTGATGCTGTTGTTATATGTTTGTTTGATTTTTTTGGGAGTGCTCGTGGTGGTGGTTTTTGTTGTTGTTGTTGTTGTTTTTGTTTCTGTTGTTGTTGGTTGGTTGGTTGGTTGGTTGCTTGGTTGGTTGGTTGGTTGGTTGGTTGCTTGCTTGGTTGGTTGCTTGGTTGGTTGGTTGTTGGTGTTTGTTTTGTTTCTGTTTTTGTTTTTTATTTATTTTTTAAAATTTAATTTATTTTATTTATTTATTTTATTTTTTTTATTTATTTTTTTTTTGGGGGGGGGGGGAGGGGGGGTCGTGATTAGTTGGGTTTTTTTTAAAACTTCGGATAAACGGTGAAAATCTGGGCGGGGTGGAGTGACCAGAACCATCAATTCTGTTGGTTTTTTGTTTGTTTGTTTGTTTGTTTTTCGTTGCACGTGTACCTACCCAAGCACCTGTCGGCCTGTCTGGTATAGCCAGGGTCACAAGTACAGGTGAAGGAACCGTCCTCAGTACTGTTACACAGGGAGTGGGACGGACACGGGTCGTAGAGACACGGGTCCACAGGTAGTACTGTTACCGACAAAATCTCTTGAAGTATTTAGATAATCAAACACGAGTCATGTGCTTTAAGTGTGTCTTTCTTATTTGTGCCATTTCCCTTGTCAGACCTTGGCCCGCCACCTCACAATAATAAAAAAAATAGATATAAAAAAACGACAACCATATAATTTAACGTTGAAGTCTGTAATGGAACGTTGACATCATTCTGTTTCCTGTATTGGAGTACAATTGGCCGACATTTCCCTGAGAAACGCAAAGAGAAGTTTCGACCAGCAAAGATGACAAAAACATTCAAATATTTCAACAACATCCACTGACAGACAGACGACTTCATCACAGATACACAGACTTACCGAAAACGGAGCTTGAAGCCGTGATGAAAGCAGAACTGGGAGTAGGATTAACCGTAACCAAGGTTTCAAACTCATTTGAAGCAGACTCTGATGTGGAGGTAAAAGTTGTACTACACCAAAAGGTGCCGCAAGAACTGCAGTTCCCTCCACACGAATTACACAGGCAGTCGACTGACGACAGTTGTGACGATAAAAGTAAACGGTCGTCTGAACTGGATGAGAGAAAATCCAGCGATGTGGTGAGCGGTGCGAAAGCTGTGGTTGCGTCCATCCCATAGCTACTCGACTGATTGTTTTCCACGAGAACCTCGAGAATCTCTGGGGTGAAAACCAACAATAGCAAAATACATGAAGACTCAAAAAAGACTGTTTGTTTGTTTGTTTGTTTGTTTGTTTGTTTGTTTGTTTGTTACTTTCTTTTTCGATGAATCTGCACGTAAATCAAGTCAGCATTGTTTTCGGCAACACACATTTGTTAAAAAAAACAAAAGAATGAATCAGTGAATCAATGAAACTTTTTAACAACGGTAGAGGCAGTTGACACCACACAGTCAGTGTTCATACGTGCCGATGCTAAAGACTACTATTATTCAACTAATGAAAAGGAATAAAACAAGAAGAAACGAGCAGCTGTTGCACACACACACACACACACACACACACACACACACACACACACATCTATTAATTTGCAGTGCACACAAAAAATCAATTATAAACGAACGCAAAAAAGAAAAAGAAAACAGCAGGCGAACGGTTGGTTTACAATCAATCAGACAAGTGACGCAAATCGAGAACATGGGAAACGTTACATAAGATAAAATTCAAACCAGTTTGTTAGCGTGCCATATTCATGATGGAATCTTTCCTACCCGTAGAATTTGTGTCCAGGGTGTATTCCGAGTTATTCAGCGACGTGTAGCCCTCGTTAAAGGTGTAGCTGATGTTCGTCAGCACTGTATCTGGCGCCGTCAACTCAAGGTCGAACGTTACAATCACACTTCCTTCGCTGCAACACACGCAGAAGCCTCAATAATAATAATAATAATGAGTATTGTATAGGCGCTTTGCCCAATTTCATGAATCGGCTCAAAGCGCCGCGAACTGAACCCAACACGCACGCTCACGTGAATCACACGCATTCTCTCACACACTGGACATAAACACATTACAATCACGTGGTGCGAAGGATCAGCTCAGCTATTTAAATTTCGGAATTTAGATTTGCATTTATTTTTCAAATCTGGTGGGCTGAACATTTCCAAAGCAGGGGGAGAGGCAGCCGGAGTACCCGGAGAGAACCCCCGAACGATCGGCCCGAATGAACCGTGCCACATACGCGAAGGAAAAATTCTTTACCCCGAGTGGGACTCGAACACCTGACCTCTCGCACTGGTGACAAGTCTCTTAACCACGAGACCACCGACCGCCCCAAAATACGACTTTCAGACAGACTGTAAGTTTATTAACTAAAATTTTATTAGTAAGTTAATGAAATCTCAGGTCTCTCCACGTTTTGAATGACCAAGTCCAGTTTCGAATGCACATGTTTAGTGGGAGGTGTTGTTTTAAACTTATATCTTAAAAAAAAATTTATGGAGATTGTGGAAACTGAATGCCATTTCACATGTGCAATACAGTATCACTTTTACTTTAAATTATAGCAGATATGTTTGTGTGTATGTGGCGGAGGGGGCGACACGTGTAGAACTCTTTGTGTCTGTGCGTGTGTGTGTGTGTGTGTGTGTGTGTGTGTGTGTGTGTGTGTGTGTGTGTGTGTGTGTGTGTGTGTGTGTGTGTATTTCAAAAGCATTTCCCTATCAGCAGTGCATGTGTGGATTGGCCGTAATATTTTCAACAAGGTCTGGAAGGAGAGTGAGATGCTGACTTGCAAAAGGAGAAAGACAGAGTGACAGACAGGCAGAGCGGAGGTGATGGAGTATGAATTTAATAAAAAAAAGAAAAAAAAAGAGACTTGCCTGAAGCCGGTGATCACGATATTTTCAACGTACTGTCCCAGTCCACAGTTGACGAGTATCTGCATAATCTGCGGAACAAATATGACTGAATTGATTGACATTATTGTTCGTTTTCTGCGACAACTCAATACGGCAGATTCTATACGTCATGCAAAGAAAGCTGATTGTCACAAAATCTACGGCAAGCTAGATTCTTTCGCGAAAAGGTGAAATCACTTGCATTTATTACAGGAGTATTGAGGGATCCGTGTTTCAGTGTAATAATTTCGAAGGCTGAACTAAGTGGAATTAGTTATTGCATTTCTTGCACTCCTTTACGCGCCCGCGATACCTGTTTTTGCAACATCACATTAGCATTCACATTAAACGGGCTAATTCAATAATTTCTAAACCAACTAATATTTTGGAACAGTTTCGCTCGTGAGTGCGTCTGTACGCTCGAAATACTCTATCTTAATGACTAGTACAGCTCTTACTGCGATTCAGTGTTGCTTACACTTTACGCGAGCGGTCGAGCATTCCAATTCTACGACTGTTTTCACACTACTGGAGCGCTCACTGTGATCGCCTCGTTATCGAGTACGCTTCTGTTGGCTCACCGCCAGCATTGCAGACGCTGTCACTGTCCACATGTCTAAGTGGTGTGATGACAGATACCACGGAAATAGTCCAGAACGGTCTGTGAGCACAAAAATGACACCATTAGCCCTTTTAAATGTCAACTCACCAAGTCATGAATCTTCGCCTCAAGTTCCCTGTAGGCCTCGGAGTTGGTATCCTGTAGATCCGGCGAGTACTCAGCTCCCTGCAAGATCCTCAGCAGTCCAAAGAACTTCTTCTGTTCGCCCATTGGAGCTAAAGTTGTCGTCGTTGTTGTTGACGTGGTCGTCGTCGGAATGATTGGTGCGTCTGACGGTTCCAGGGTAGTGACGTCGACGGGCAGGGCTTCAGTTGTGGTGGTGGTGGTGGTTGTAGTGGTAGTTGTAGTGGTGTCAGTGGTGGGAATGGTGGGCAGTTCGGATGCAGCTGAAGACGAGTCACCAACAAAGAGCGCAGTCGTGAATTCAATTGAGGCGATCGTCACGTCTCCCGGCGCTTGCAAGGAAGACAGAGTTGACGTCCAGGTCATCTGTCCAGCTTCTAATGAGCTTGTCGGAGTGCTGGTAAAGTGACTAAAGCGAGTTCCGCTCGCCTCAGGAGTATGGTCAAACACTGAACTCTCTTCCCCTGCAACCAGTTCAGATGTGTCGAGGTGTATGCTTTGGATGAAGGAGATATCTGTTTCGTGAGAGAAAGCTGACGCAGAGGACAGGGCAGCGACTTCTGAAGACTGTGCCGAGGTCGACGATTTTTCGATCGAGATGCTTACAAACGAAGAGTCAAGGCTGCTCAGAGGTGCTGATGATTCCGCAGTGGAACTCACCTCATCGCCCAAAGAAGACGAAACGGATCTGCCCATCGTTTGAGAGGATGCAAAACCTGACGTCGGAGATGCAGCATCAGGGGCAAGGCTGCTTGCCATTGCAGAGGATTCTAAGCTGTGTGGCTGCAGAGAAGCTGTTTCAAACAAACTTAAGCTTGTCGTCGGCGACGAACTTGTAAAAGTAGCGCTGCTTATGATAACCGAGAGCTCTGGACTGGATAAAGCTGATGATACATCCAGTGAAACGGCACTGCTCGTCAAGTTTGACGTCGCCAGACTAACGCCTGAGGAGTCTGCGCTGCTTGTGGTCTCTGCTGATTCGAAGCTAGACTCCACCATTAAATCTGTCGAGTAGGAGCTGGTCATTATTTCCGATGATACCAGGTTGAAACCAGACACAACCGTTGTAAAATCGACAATGTCCGTCGTTTCTAATGAATCTAGACTAGAAGCCATCAAAATAGACGCGGGATCGGTGATGTGTGACTTTTCTGATGAATCCAGAACGGACGTCCACACAGATGCCAAAACAGGGCTTTGTTCAGTCGTTGTATATCCAATGCTGCTTGCCATATCGGAAGAATGTGAAGCTGTTCTGCTGATAAGAACATCAGAAGAATCAGTACCCAAAAGAACAGCTTCTGACGATCCCACACCTGGCGTTGTTTCAGTGGTTGTAGAGTCAAAACTGTACATCGTTTCAAAGAACTCTAGACTGGAGGTAACTGCACTTGATGGGTGTGTGCTGCTCACAGTTTCACTGAAGATGAGCTCGACAGATGTAGAGTCAACATGCTCAAACGCCGAGGACTCTAGACTGAACAATGATGTAGAACCAATGTTGCTCGCCACTTCTGAAGACTCAAACCTCGAGACTGTTGTAGGTGTTGATTCCTCCGCATCTGAGGAGTAGAAACTGGAAGCGGCCACTGCACTTGCAGGTCCTGAGTACTCATGAGTACTTGTTTGAATAAGACCTGTAAAGGCAGTAATGCTGACTATTTCTGATGATGTTGGAGCTGAGGTGAGGGCCTCGCCTACGCTCAAAGCGTCTGAGGAAGCTGAGGAGGATGCAAAGGTGTAATCAGAAGTGTTCAGTATTTCAGAGGCTTCCGCACTAGATGCCACTCCGACAGTGGACAATGCTTCTGTTTGAGAAGGCTTTAAATGGGACGACATTGCCGTGAATGTTTCCGGAAGAACAGTGCTCCTGAAGCCAGATGATTCTGCACGGGACGTAGGCATCTCAGTTACGGTCGAGTCGGTCACGACTTCAGACTGTGAGGTTACAAACACTGAGGGCTGTGTGCTTTCTAATGCTTCAACTGACTCAACAGAAGTCAACAAATGAGCACTATCCGAGGATTCCGTGACATCGATCATTTCAGAGAACAGACTTAAAGTAAAAGTATCCGCCCCAGCACTTTCCGTTCGACCAGCCGTTTCTGAGGGTTCCACCTTGCTCGAAATTTCAGTAGATTCTAAACTGGGCGTCGGCACAGGCTCTGAAGACGTATCACTTACACTTACATTTTCAGGTGACTCTAAGCTGGGTGAAGGAACAATCGAAATAGAAGAACCCAGACTTCCAGACGAAGAAACAGCACTGCTTGTCGCTGGCGATGATTTAACAGTGGATGTGGAAACGACAGAGGTAGAGAGATGACTGGTTGTCAAAGCTGAATGAGATTCTAAGTTTGATGTCAGAGAAACCGGCACGGAAGCGGAACTGCTTAAGAATACAAAGGATGTGACTCCAGTTGTTTGCCAGACTGATGTAAGGTCAGCCCTTCCTGTCTCCTCGGAAGATTTCATAACAGAAGCTGGCGTTGGGGACGCTGATCCATCAGTACTACCACTTGTGCTGGAAATCGTCAAGACATCCGTTGATTCACCACTGATCACCATTTCCGGTATTTCAAAACTGGAGGTCACTGGAGGAAAATCAAAACCACTCGTAGTTTCGGATGGTGTTATACTTGACGTTGAGGTATCTACGGAGTCGGCGACACCTTCCGTGTAAAAAGCTTCTAAACTGGACGTTGGAACGGCTGTTGTAACAACTGAAGTCTCAGCAGGGGCGGTGATACTGGAAATCGTCACAACAACTGTAGAATCGGCGATGCCTGTTGTTTCGGAGACTTCTGCAAGGTTTGTCGTTTCAGCAGTGCCAGTTACTTGGGCGCTATTTAGGTCAGATGTGGAAACATAAGAGGACATGTCGCTTTTCATTACTGATGTCCCCATTTCAGAAGCTCCAGGGCTAGAAATTTCAAAACCTGCAGAGGATGAGCTGCTCACGGTTTCAATCGGCTGGAGACCGGATACCAAACTTGTGTGTGTAGAATCAGCGCTCCTAGTCACCACAGAAAACTCGAGACTGGACATTAGAACAGCTGTTGTAACAGCACTGACTTCGGTGGATGCCAGGCTGGATGTCAAGCCAGACGGCACTGTATCTGGGTCGCTTGTCAGCATAGAGAATTCAAGTCTGGATGTTAGTACAGTTCCGGACTCGTCACTGGTGGTCACGGGTCTGCTTGACTGCAGACTGGAGACGGATGCATAAACTGAATCGTCAACGCTGCGTAAGGTTGCACCGGAGTCGGGAACAGAAGTCGAAACAAACATCGTAGAATCAATATGTCTAAACAGTTCCGATGATTCCGGACTCGAGACTAGGACAGCAGCAGAAGAAACACTGCTGCTCGTCTGCACAACACCTGACGAGTCAGCGCTGCTCGTTTTCTCTGAGAAGTCCGAACTAGAGGCCATCACAGAAGAGGCAGCAGTACCACTGCTCGGCGTTGTGGGGGGTTCTAAACTTGAGTAAGCGCTATCCGTGTCGGTAAAATCAGGGCTTGAGGACGTCAGAGAAGAAGAGCTGCTCATCACCTGAGAAGAATGGACACTCAGGTCAGTGATCATCACAAGTCGGGACGATTCTGCTGTGGAATCGCCCCTGCCCCAAACTGTAGAGGATTCTAAATAAATGTCGGGTCCCTGACTGGAGGCAGAACTGCTTAACGTTTTGGAAGAGTCTAGACTGAAACTAGTGAAGTTAACGGTTTGGGAAGATTCCATGCCAGTTTCAGCAGTACTTATCGTTTGAGTGGATGTTGCGGTGGATTCATCATGGCTGACAATCAGGGAGGAACCTATTACAGTAGTTGTGCTGCTCACTCTTTCGGACGATTCTAGACTCCATTCAGAACTGATTATCATATGGGAGGATTCTAGACTAGAGCTTTGCACAGAAACCGTAGAATCAGCACTGTTCATCATTTTAGAGGATTCCGCACTGGTTTCAGTTCCGCTCATAGATATCCCTACGTTGATGTCAGGAGTGCTCATGATTTTGGAACTTTCAAGACTGGATTGGATGCTGCTTATTGTTTGAAGATGCTCTGGGGTAAAATCAGTGCTGCTAGACGGCTGCGAAGAGTCTACACCAGGGTAACCACTGATTATGATTGGGAGGGATTCAATGCTGGAGTCGTGATCAGTTCTACTGCTCCTCAGCATGGAGGATTCAAAACTGAAAGCGGTATTGCTCGCCATTATGGGCATGGAGGATTCTTGACTGAGATCAGTGCTACTTGCCATTGTGGAAAATACTGCGCCGAAATTACTTCTTGTCTCTGGGTAAGAGTATGAGCTAGAGTAAAGGCTGTTCGTTAGGTGGGACGATTCTAGACTGACATCAGTGTTGCTTGTTGATTGAGAGGATGCCATATTGGAATCTGCTCTACTCGACACGTGGGTGAAATCGGTGCTGATTATCACTTGAGACGATTGCACGTAGGAATCAACGCTGTTCGAAAATTTGAAGGATTCGAGACTGTAAACAGTGCTGCTAATCATTTGTGAGTGTTCTTGAGATTCTATAGGAGAGGTAGTGAGGCCCGCGATTCGAGAAGATTCTAAACTAGTTGATGGAATGGTGTCTGCGCTGCTCATGTGGGAGGACTGGAAAGTACGTGTACTGCTGCTGACCATCTGCGAAGATTCGATATGCGACTCAGTGTTGCTGGGTGGTTGTGAGGAATCAAGAATGGAATGAGTGTTGCTCAGCATTTCTAAAGGAGAGTAGGGGCTGCTCACTGTTTGGGGCGATTCTGTGATGAAGTCAGTACTGCTCGCTGTTTGAGAGGATTCTACAGTGGAGTCTTTGCTGCTTATACTTTGAGAGGAATCTGAAATTAAGTCAGTCCTGCTGGTTGTTTGAGAAGGCTCCACAGGGGTGGCAGTGTTGCTTCTCATTTCAAATGACCATACAGTGCTACTCACTATTGTGGGAGATTCTACAGTGGGGATGATACTGCTCAGTGGTTGAGACGATTCTGCTGTCGAGAGGGAGCTGCTCACCTGTTGGGAAGATTCTGCGATGGAGACAGTGCTGATCACTAGTTTGGAGGATTCTACATAGGTGACAGTACTGCTCGGTGGTTGAGAAAAATCTGCAGTGATGACGGTGATGCTCACTGGTTGAGAGGATTCTACAGTGGGGATGGTGCTGATCACCTGTTGGGAGGATTGTTGGGTTGAGGCGGTGCTGCTCACCTGTTGGGAGGATTCTACAGTGGGGAGTATACTGTTCTCTTGTTGGGAGGATTCTACGGTGGACTGGATGTTGCTTACTGGTTGAGAGGATTCTACAGTGAGGACGGTGCTGCTCACTGGTTGAGAGGAGTCTACAATGGAGATGGTGCTGCTCACTGGTTGAGAGGATTCTGCACTGGATACGGTGTTGCTCACTGGCTGAGAGGATTCTGCGGTGGATATGGTGCTGCTCACTGGTTGAGAGGATTTTGTAGTGAATACGGTGCTGCTCACTGGTTGAGAGGATTCTGCGGTGGGGACGGTGCTGCTCACTGGTTGAGAGGATTCTGCAGGGGATACGGTGCTGCTCTCTGGTTGAGAGAATTCTTCGGTGGAAATGATGCTGCTCACTGGCTGAGAGGATTCTACGATGGGAACGGTGCTGCTCTCTGGTTGAGAGGATTCTTCGGTGGAAATGAGGCCGCTCACTTGCTGAGAGGATTCTGCGGTGGGGACGGTGCTGCTCACTGGTTGAGAAGAGTCTACAGTGGATACGGTGCTACTCTCTGGTTGAGAGGAGTCTGCGGTGGAAATGATGCCGCTCACCGGTTGAGAGAATTCTGCGGTGGGGAAGGTGCTGCTCACCGGTTGAGAGGATTCTACAGTGGATACGGTGCTACTCTCTGGTTGAGAGGAGTCTGCGGTGGAAATGATGCCGCTCACTGGTTGAGAGGATTCTGCGGTGGGGACGGTGCTGCTCACTGGTTGAGAAGAGTCTACAGTGGATACGGTGCTACTCTCTGGTTGAGAGGAGTCTGCGGTGGAGACAGTGCTGCTTACTAGCTGAGACGATTCTACAGAGGAGAGGCTGATGCTCACTGGTTGAGACGATTCTGCGGTGGGGACGGTGCTGCTCACTGGTTGAGAAGAGTCTACAGTGGATACGGTGCTACTCTCTGGTTGAGAGGAGTCTGCGGTGGAGACAGTGCTGCTTACTAGCTGAGACGATTCTACAGAGGAGAGGCTGATGCTCACTGGTTGAGACGATTCTGCTGGGGAGATGACGCTGCTAACTGGTTGGGAGGATTCTACGGTGGTGACGGCACTGCTCGGTGGTTGAGACGACTCTACAGTGAAGACGGTACCGCTGATGCTCACTGGTTGAGAAGATTCGATGGTGGAGATACTGCTGCTCGCTGGTTGAGAGGATTCCACCGTGGAGACTGTGCTGGTCATTGGTTGTGAGGATTCCGCAGTGGAGGTACTGCTCGCTGGTTGAGAGGATTCTGCAGTGGAGGTACTGCTCGCTGGTTGAGAGGATTCTGCAGTGGAGGTACTGCTCGCTGGTTGAGAGGATTCTGCAGTGGAGCCGGCACTGCTCACTGGTTGAGAGGATTCTACGGTGGAGACAGTATTATGCACTAGTTGAGAGGATTCTGCAGTGGAGATGACGCTGGTCGCTGATTGTGAGGATTCAACTGTGAGGACGGTATTGCTGGGTGGTTGAGAGGATTCTGCGGTGGGTACGCTGATGCTCACTGGTTGAGAAGATTCGATGGTGGAGATACTGCTGCTCGCTGGTTGAGAGGATTCCACCGTGGAGACTGTGCTGGTCATTGGTTGTGAGGATTCCGCAGTGGAGGTGCTCGCTGGTTGAGAGGATTCCACCGTGGACACTGTGCTGGTCATTGGTTGTGAGGATTCCGCAGTGGAGGTGCTGCTCGCTGGTTGAGAGGATTCCACCGTGGAGACGGGGCTGGTCATTGGTTGTGAGGATTCCGCAGAGGAGGTGCTGCTCGCTGGTTGAGAGGATTCCACCGTGGAGACGGGGCTGGTCATTGGTTGTGAGGATTCCGCAGTGGAGGTGCTGCTCGCTGGTTGAGAGGATTCCACCGTGGAGACGGGGCTGGTCATTGGTTGTGAGTATTCTGCAGTGGAGGTACTGCTCGCTGGTTGAGAGGATTTTTCTGCAGTGGAGACAGTATTGTGCACTAGTTGAGAGGATTCTGCAGTGGAGATGACGCTGGTCGCTGGTTGAGAGGATTCTGCGGTGGAGGCGGGGCTGGTTATTGGTTGAGAGGATTCTACAGTAGAGATGATGCTGCTCACTGGTTGAGATGATTCTGCGGGGGAGACGATGATGCTCGCTGTTTGAGTGGATTCTACGGCGGAGACTGTGCTGGTCGTTGGTTGGGAGGATTCTACAATGGGGGAGATGCCGCTGCTCACTGTTTGAGAGGAGTGTACAGCGTGAATGGTGCTGCTAACTGCTTGAGAGAATTCTGCAGCGTGGACGATGCTGCTCACAGACTGAGAGGATTCTACAGTGGAGAGTATGTTGCTGTCTTGTTGGGAGGAATCTACGGTGAATTGGATGCTGCTCACCGGTTGAGAGGAGTCTACAGTGAGGGCGGTGCTGCTCACTGGTTGAGAGGGTTCTGCAGTGGAGTCAGTGATGCTTATCACTTGGGAGGATTCGAGAGTGGGAACAATAGTGCTGGCTAACTGGGGGAGCTCAGAATTTGACAAACTGGTTTCCTGCACGTCGGATGCAGTGCTGCTTACCATTTCAGACATTTGAACGCTTGAACTGCGGAGTCCTCCATCGGGAAAGACGGGAGACGTGCCATCGACGTCGCTTGAGATGGACAACGAGACAGTGGATGATGACAGCTGCGCGACGTCAGTGAGTGTAAGATACGTGTCAAACGAACTGTCACTAGAATCCTCAAAATCCAAACCAGTCCCTGGTGAGGATAATGTCAAGTCACTCAGCGCAGGCGTGTGTGCCTTGTCTGAGATTGACAAAGAAGCGGAAGATGGAATCGTGTAGCCTGACGTAGCAAAGTCGTCCGCAGAAGCATCGGTTGACATTATCTGTTCCGTTTCATAAAGTGACGATAGCAATGTTTCACTGCTAGACACAGTTGTAGCATATCCTGTACTGGGTTCATCTGAAATGGTTTGAAAGTCGCGTGATGTTACAACAAGACTGGACGTTTCGTACTCTGAATAATCTTGGAAGGAAGAGCTGAGCTCATTTGACATGAGCGTGGACATTGGACCAGCATCGCGATCTACTAACGTTGCAAAGATTTCTGTATGGGCTATACTCAATGTAGTGTGTTCCAAAAAGCCCGTAGAAGAAAAGACACCGTCGAGCGATGAGTATAAGTGTGTCTGAATGGATCCCGCTGACGTCGCCAGGTTCTGTCCTAAGAATGTGGATGTTGCTTGGTCTGCCTCATTTAAGGAAGAGCTAGAGATGGTTGGCTGTGACGAGGGTGACACGGTAGCATCTGTTGCTGCAACATCTGTTGCTGCAACGTCGTCACCCAGAGACGAAACGGTGCCAGTTAGATGGGTCGAGGATGCCGAAGCGGAGCCCATTGATGTGAGTTCATCTCCAGCTATTTCTGTAGACGAAGCCTGATGTACGTCGTACAGGGAAGAAGTGATGTCAGCTGATGTCTGGGAGGCGCCCGTAGATGTTGTGCGGCTTTCCTGAAATGCGAAAGTGGGTGTAGATTGGTCTGCGTCATACTGAGAAGAGATGAGGACTTCTAATGGGGATAGCGATGATGAGACCAGATTTGTGGACGCAGCGAGGTCATGTATGGAGCTTTCGGTTGAAGCTGACTGGCTCACGTCATCTGAAGAAGAGATGTCAATAGATCGGGACGACAGTGTGGTGGTGACGACTGTTGACGTTGTGGGGCCTTCAGGCATGCTGCTGGACGCTGTCTGATCTGCGTCAGTCGGGAAAGATGACAACGCGACAGAGCCTGTAGGAAACGATTGATCATTTGACGAAGTCGAAAGAATACTACTGGTCAAATGCTGATCGAAAATGGAGGTACTGAATGTGGGTTGACCCACGTGCGTTTCTGATGACGATGCGATGACGTCACTAGGGGTGGAGTAGAGTGCGTCACGCGGAGACGACGACTGTAGTGCGCTTACTGACGCCGCAAACTCCTCTTCAGTACTGCTGAGTGGCTGCTCCACGTCACTAGGCGAAGCAGACTGAATTGAGTCGGCTGATTGTGACAAACTTGTGTCTTCCGAGGTCGTGGTGTCTATGAGGTCACTCTGCGTCACCAGCTCCAGATTGGTTGACAGAAGAGCAGTCCATGATTCGCTACCAGTCGAAGACTCCGAATCCATCAGAATTTCTGCAAAACACAGAGGGTTGATCGTATGATAACAAGTATCCGCCCTCCATCGTCTGTCTGCCGTGTATGACAAACATTAACACTGACATTTCCTCGGAAACTACCAACAGCAGAGGCACCAAATCAGTGTTGCCTTATTAAAAGATATATATGCCCAACATGTGGGAGAGACTTCCGTGCCCGGACTGGACTCATCAGTCACTTCCGAACACATCAAAAGCAGGGTGGGGGTGGGTGGGTGTTTGGGTGTTTAACGTCCGTTTCCACCACGTATGGGTGTTATCAAAGACGGGGCAAAGAGAAAAAGGTCAGCACAAATATTTGGCCCCAATCGGGATTCGGGATTCACAACCCGAGAATTGAAAGTCCAGCGCTCTAGCATTCGGCTCGGCTCCCCACATCAAAACCAGCACTCCTACAAGAGAAGTCGTGGTCTTCATCGAAACCGGTTGCCAAACAACAAAAGACATCATTGTGAATATTATTTTAAGAACGCCTTTACGTTCGTGCACTCTTTGAGTCAATAACGTTTTAGTTGTAGTGGTCAGTTGCCAGTACTTCCTTTTGGGTGAGCGGGTGGGTGTTTGGGAGTTTAACGTCCTTTTTCACCACGTATGGGTGATATCAAAGACGGGGCAACGAGAAGAAGGCCAGCACAAATATGTGGCCCCAGCCGGGATTCGAACTCACGACCCGAGCATTGGGAGTCCAACGCTCAAAAACTGACAACAATGAGTTCAGCTGCGTAATCAAGAAATCCCGTAGGCAGCATACGATTACAAAGAAATAAAATGTTCTTACCGACTAGTTCCGTGACGTTCGTGTCGATGCTGTAGTTGGACATGCTAGCAGCCTGCAGGAACTGACTGGTGATAAAGTTGCTTGTGAGATCGGACAAGGTCACGTTGCTGGAGGTCGTCGTGCCATTGTCCGATTCGCCAGAGCTGAAGGTCACTGTAAACTGGACCTTGATGCTGCCTTCGCTGGTAAGGGAAAAAAAAAAAAGATTTAGACAAGAGCCCCCCTCTCCCCCCCCCCTCCCCTTTTCTTTTTTATAGCGTGGCTTTGAGTGCGAGGTCAATGTGAAGAGAATGAGTGGTTTGAGTCTGAAAGTGGCTTGTCCTCGAGGAAGGTAGTTCCAAAAACATGGCCGCTGAAAACACAAGAAGTGCAAAAACTTTTTAACTGGCATTCGGGACTCTGGCTTTGAGTCCAGCGCTCAGCGAGCTGAACTATCCAGGCCTCCAGGACGCTGGCTTGAAAAACATGGCAATGATGATAGTATAGCCGAAGCAAAAACTTAGCTGAGGCGGAACCGGGACAAATTTCCAGTCTGACTATGTGGGGAAATCTCTCACGCATTTCTTTCTTACCTGAAATGGTTTACAGACGCTCCAGCATAATGGTAAGCTACTGTCGTCATGCTAAAGATGTTGTCGAGCTGCAAACGAAACCAATTCGGACTGAGGTATCAGTGTTAATCTTCAAAGACAGTTACGTTTTAGTGAATTAATAAAAGATAATGTGTGAGGAGTATGAAAACATCCAGTACTAGGGTGTACAGACGGGCCAACAAAGAAGTGCCGGGAATTGAAATAGCGACGTGTGCATTGGCTGTCCAGCATTCTAAGGGTGAGCTATCTCGGCTCCTTGCGGGCAGCTACTACTACCACTAAATTAATGAATTTTGGCAGTTGCAAGAAAGGAAATATTCAAGTATTCCACTGTGTTTGTTTCAATAATTTTATCCTTGGAGGAGCAGCCCCAAGACAGAAAAATGTAATAATATATAATCAGCTTGAACACGTGCGCACAACAAAGACTCTGACGCGAAAGGAACAGCCAGTTTTCTTCTTCTACGGTCGATTTGACTGGTTGCGTCAGATCTGCAGCCCGGTGATTAAGTTAGTAACTCATTTTACATGCATGCTAACCAAAAGAGAGCATCGGTCAAAATCGGTGGTCTGATAAGTAGCGCGTCGGATTTAGCCGCTGCACTTCTGAACGGCCGTCACCAATGTCACGGCGATGAAGCGTGGGTTTGTCCCCAGGTTGAACTTGTGATATGTGATACCGGGTTTTCCTGGCTGCCGGGCTGCTCAACGGGGGTTTCTCTCCGGGTTATCTGGCTTTCCTCCCCCAACAAAATTCTAAAAAATATAGGATAGGTATTGGGTGGCGCTGCACCGCGGGGAGGCAGCCCGAATTTCCCGAAAGGGATAATAAAGTAGTAAAAAAAAAACCAAACAAACAACAACAACAAAAAACGGTCTCACCATGTCGGTCACTTGTCCCTCCAGATGCTGGTAGAATGTGGTGTTGGTGTAGAGGAGGTCGTCGTGCCAATGATAACCGTCCACGATCGTCAGCGACCCTGTGAATGTCAGTACTTCGCCGCCACTCGTTACGGATCGCCTTTTTCGCCGACAGCCCGAAGACCTTCCGGAGCGAAGAGAGTAAAGTTTAGGTATACTGTTCGCCGAAAGTTTCGACAAACCTAGATTGATGGAAATCGAAGGCATCGAACATTAAATCCGTGGCGCTTTTTGCCTCCGTCAGCCCGAAATAAATTTCGTCCTTTCCAGTAAACAAGGAGACACGAAGAAAAACAGTTTCTACCTCATTGCCCTCGCTCTTCTCAAGTAAAAATAACAACCCGATGAAGCATTTAAACATGGCGGCTGCAGCTCTTCGTGATATGTGAAATTGACGACTTTTTTTTTTTTTTTTTTGGTCCAATCAGTATCGTGTATTCGTGGAACGACTTTCCACACATATTTACCACCCCGTTGCAAAAGGTGCTACATGTACAAAATAATTTTCCTGAAACACACATCGTTGTCCGGTTCATTCTGTAGACTACTGAATCCTGTCTTTCAACCTTATGTTTTTATTCAATTTTTTTTAAAGCTGATTGAGACTTGTCATGAACGTGAAATTATGCTGTTTTAGACTGTTAGTTCGATCAACAATCACTAACTTCACCGGGGGATGGGGGTATGTTCGGGGGTTTAACGTCCTTTTCCGCTACATACGGGTGACATCAAAGACGGTGCAACGATGAAAAAGTCAGCACAAATATTTGGCCCCGGCCGGGATACGAACTAACTTCACCGGCTGTGCTGCATCAACACAACATTTCACTTCACAAACCCATCACATGCAGCTGCCACAGGTCCTATTATTGGGCTGATTTTCAGACTCATGACGGCCCTGTCGCTGTTGAGGACGATAGGAGGGCCACCACCATCAAACTGCCTCCAGCCATCACGATCCGATCCTTTGCTGACGTCCAGTTGCGCAACGGGCCGGGAGCCGGTCTGTTCACTGCGCGGCAGCAGGCCAGTCTTTTCGACCAGAAGAGCAGGTACTGTTTGTGTGAAGAAAAACAGTGTTTCATCTACTGCAGGTTTACGAAGATGAAAAAGTATTTTGATGTTCCGGGCTTTTTTTCTTCTTTTTTTTTAACCTTCGAGCTACAGAGTGGCATGGTCCATTGATTTTGCCATTGCGGATGACGCTAGTCCATCATAAACCTTACAGCGCATCAGAAATCGACGCTCTATCATTTTTTTTTCTTTGTGTGCGAATTTTTTTTCATAAGAAAACAAGTACATAATACTGATGAAAAAATGTGACTATAACAATGTAAAGAAAACCCCATTGAACTCCCATAGCTCATGATTTTTTTTTTTTTTTTGGTAAGTTTTACAGTGTACCTTTTCGTTGGCCTGGAAACCCATTAACGGCACTACATATTGTGGCAAACGGAGTTGGAAAGTACAGTATCAACAATTTAAAAGATTGAGTAAAAACTGATGATGATTGGTAACTCAACGAACTGCTGTCTGGTAACGTCGCACGAGAACAGAAAATGTGAACAAACAAAGCGATTTCTACAATACCAGCGAAACATGTTCAAAGAAATTCGGTTGTTAGACCGCAACAGACAATTAATTTGCTTGGAAAACTTCACAAAAGGAAAAGAAACTTCAACCTTTATTAATTAGGAAGCAAAAAAATACCTGTAAATGCAGCAAGCAGAATGCTCAAGAGAGCTGCCATGTTGTCACCTCGGCGTTTTCTCGTTCAGTGGTGCTGTGTCTGTTCCATACGACCATCTGATAACCTTTATCCTGGGCAAGCCTGATCACAGACTTAAATATTTCATCCAATGAGAACGTCTCTCACTTCTTGCACCACGTCCAACACGACATTCAACGGAAATTGGTGGTCCGTTCAGTTAAGTACAAACAGACCACTACCACCTGCCTAAGCTCGTTAAAGATTTTCACTGAATGATAGCAAGAAGAGGTTTGCTTGTAACACTGCGTAATTTATTAACGATTTTGTGTCCAGGTAAATTCCCCTTACTTACCTGTATTTGTCGTGTACGTTAATGCATTGGGCTTGCCAAACGGAATCACCTCCAACACACATAATTATTGATAACTACCCTGAAACAGTTCATTCACAGGACGGCCGGCACAATTACGAAGTTCCTACCCGCACTAAATCTACGACATTCGACGCAGGAGAAAAATGTTAAACGGTAACCCCCCCCCCCCCCCCAAAAAAAAAAGTCCCTCCGCCACAAACATGAAAAGTGTCCGCCGTTGTGTAACGTAATATTCTGCGATTTTGTGTCCAGCACAATGTGTCAGTTTTCACACTGCACGGTTGGGACTCTTTCGCTGTCTTTGAAGCCCCAGACCACAAAGGCTGTGAACAATCTGCTATCTCCCTTTGCCCGGTCGTAATTTTGAATAATTAGGGGAAAACTAGGCGGCATGGATTAGTTTTTTGTTAGAACAGGAAACCTGATGGCTTTGAGATATGTGCGACAGCTAAATGTCATAAACCGATAAGGCAGGATGCAGTATCTCTTGAATGATTTTCCACGACATGGAATACTAGCGTTGTTACACCAACGTTCCGCTTCACGGCACTAATTTCTATTATGGCGTGGACGACCCGACGTGATTATACGATTTTATTTATGCTTTGCTTTTCATGGCATGGAAGGTCATTGTGACCTGTCAAACCTCCATGACATAGAAGTCTTCGTGGCCATGGAGTACGTTGTGCCATATAACCTTCCGAATATAAAGGTTTTTGTGGTATTTGGTGGTAGCCTGATTTCATTGTACTGGCAAAGCGGTTCACTTTATTATTCCGTCTCTAAATACGCCAAAACGTATTTCTCCACCATCCCACTTGTCTCCTTTTTGCGTGTGCGCACGCGTGCACACACACACACACACACACACACACACACACACACACACAACTACCTTTCAATCTATAGTTTGTTAGCAAAAGCTAAGTTTTACTTTATTCTAGAAAAAAAATACAAACAGAAAATGGAAGCAAACAGAATCCAGACATTGGGTGACATAATATTTTTAAAAAATCTTTATATTCACTATTCAATTTATTCTGCTTACAATATCTACACTCAGCAACATTCAGCTGTGTCGAGAGATCTTTGACCGTTGGAGTATTGTTCAATGCATAAAGGATAAGAAATGCAATAAAACTAGTCTTCATGCACAGGTATATACACTGTATATTCCATCTGAATCTCAAGTAACTTTGTGACTGCGATAAACACATGCAAAAAAAAAAAAAAAATTTAACAATTTTGATTTCTTCTGCACGGTTATTATTCTTAGTCAGTAAAAAAAAATACACACTTGATTTGACAAATTTAAACTGTGATAAAACTGATACATTCACGTAAGGTGTATACAGTCTCATTACAAGCAGCTGCAGGGGTGTCGCCGACTCTGTTAATGGTACTGTGAGCGGGGAAACGTGCTGGATTGCTTTGGGAACGAAAAACGGTTCCATGACCACCCCCCCCCCCCCCCCCCCCAAAAAAAAGCAAAAAAGAAAAAGGCAGTGGTACAGTAAGCGCTGTAGTGATGTACCCAGCAGCAATGCCTCTGAACTGTAGTCTCGAGGGTCAGTGCTGTTCAGTGGAATTAAACTATGCTCTCATTCAAATACAATGTATCACATAGATGAAATTCTGCAGAAAACACTATATATATATGCATGGGGTATCCAGAGTATTTTACACAATTGCCAACATACAGATTTCAGCATTTACAGATGCAACGTTGCATTGTATAATGAACACAGATGAGAAACATGGAAGCGGAACCAATCAACCCTCTGGTATGATATATGTAGTATCTTTGCCTTGAGTACAAGGCTTCATTTTTCAATGTTTGCACTTGATGGGAAAAAACAGGAGGGGAGATGGTTAGAAGAGGGTAAGTGGGGCAGTAACAAACTTATCAGTGGAAGTCCTGCTAAATGGGATATCTTTGATCTTTACAGAAGAAGAGGGTAAGAGGTCAGAAGAAGGTAAGTGGGGCAGTAACAAACTTATCAGTGGAAGTCCTGTTAAATGGGATATCTTTGATCTTTATAGTTCACCAGAATTAAATTTGGGTGACATTTTCTGTCAAAAAGAGTAAACATATAACACTTTTAAAACTGGTACAAGTAGTTGAAAACCAAAATCTGAAACAGGAGGGGGGAATCGAGACTAGCAGCAGTGTGCTAGTTGTATCCAGATCACCGAAACATATGCCTGTTCATGTAGCCCATTTTATACATTCTACTGATGCATCCTGTCCTGTGCCTCGAGTGTTGTTCTGGCTTAAGAAGGACTATAGGCTGAGGTAATAATAATAATGATGAGTATTGTATAGGTGCTTTACCCAATTTCATGAATCGGCTCAAAGCGCCACGAACTCAAGCCAACACACACGCTCACGTGAATCGCACATTAACACATTACAATCACGTGGTGCGAAGGGTCAGCTCAGCTATTTGAATTTCGAATTGCACTTATTTTTCAAATTTGGTGGGCTGAACATTTCCAAAGCAGAGGGGGAGGAAGCCGGAGTACTCGGAGAGAACCCCCAATGATCGGCCCGAATGAACGGTGCCATATATATATATATAGGAGAAGGGAAAATTCTTTGCCCTGAGTGGAACTCGAACCCCTGACCTCTCGCATTGGTGACAAGTCTCTTAACCACTAGACCACCGACCGCCTATATCCCATAAAATCCACCCATCAGGCCACCTAGAAACACATTAGCAGGCTAAGTACCCTGTAAGTGAGTAAACCAAAGTCTCCTTTCAACAACAATGGTGGGCATGAAAAGTGAAAGAACTGACATTACAGAGCTTCAGATTGTTTTTAAATGTCATGGGCCCAATGACCCATGGCTGAGCAAAATGAGGGGTCAATTTTCAAAGTGATGGGTCATTGACAAAATCTTGAAGCGAAAAAAAGTCAGAGGTGTACTAACTTTATTTTGTCCTTCTTGAAGAGGTAGCGCCTTTTTTTTTCTGCGCCCACACTTGAACAGCTTTATCAAAGGGCATGTTTTGGAAGTTGGGTCCGGCATTGTGTGTGTGTGTGTGTGTGTGTGTGTGTGTGTGTGTGTGTGTGTGTGTGTGTAGGCCAAAAGTGCGCGCGCCACACTGGCGCATACACATTAACTCTTGCGCGTCATTTTGATATTTTACGCGTCAATGGCGCGGGCGCGCCGACAATCTGAAGCTCTGCATTACAGTGTTTGCTTATACACATAAACTGAATGATGGTCTGAATATGACCGGTAGTCCTTCAGAATCATGTGGATAGTCACTCAAAACAGTTTCTATAACACAATGTTTATTAAAATCCTAATCACACATCACTATCATTATTCTAGGTAATCAAATTTCAGTCCAGTAGATCCTTGATAGCTTGTTCTTGAGCTCTGAGTTCCTCCATCCGAAGGCCTATTGTTCTGACGACATCGTCTTTCTGATCCTTTTCAAGTTCTGAAAGTAGGGCTTCGTATGCTGCAAGTGTGTTGGAAACTGCCTCCTGGGCATCACTCATGTCATCAGAGAAGTAGGTAGTGCCAACACTCTCCCTCTAAAACACACAGAAAAGACAGATCACATGGAAGAGTTTTGTATTTTGCCAACAGCACACAGGGTAAACCCTTGATGAATACAGATAAAAAAAACTGAATACAGAATACTTTATTGATCCCAAAATTGGGAAATTGCAGTTCTGGCCCGCATACTAGTAAAACACACAACTGATAAACATTATAATAAATGAGACTACAAAAATAAATAAAACAGTCTTGACCAGTAAAATTACTTAAAATCAAAAATAAAACACACTATCAGTATCACATAATACAATTTCCAGTCACATTCAACACTCATTGATACATTCATTCCGGCATTCACTCTGCACATTCACTTGCTCTGCTCTTTCTCTCTCTCCTCAATCCCCACACACACCCCTCTCTCTCTCTCTTGTGCATTCTGCTTGAGTTGGCCGCTCTAAAAGCGATGGGCAAAAATGATCTTGAATATCTGGTAGTCCTTGCTTGAACAGCAAACTGGCACAGCTCATAATCTTGCTTAAAGGAACAAAGTATTATTCCTGCCTTAATAAGTAAACAAATACATTGAAAGATTTGTGCTACCTGCAACATAAATTTATACATGTATACATGTACATAAACAAAAACTGTGCAGATAGTTTGTTCCGTTTGCTACCCAGGATCTCGAGCAGTTACAATGAAACAAATCTGGCCTTCACTTATGAAAAAGAAAATTCATACCGCATCTCCTAGAAGTTCTCGTGCTTCTGCGAAGAGGTCTGTAAGTTCTTCAACTCTTTTTCTAACTTCTTCTGGTTTCAGCCTTGCCATTAGACCTGTGGTTGTTGTGACGTAACTTTGGACACCACCTTGCGCCGGCAGACGGTGTAATGTAGAAGTCTGCAAGGTTGATCTGTTGACGTGAGACATCATTGCACACACACTGTGAGGCTTGGCGGCAAATGGTTTTCGGTTTGCCGTGCTTTTCGAGGTGGAGGCAACACTCACACTCACAGTCACATGTGTTCTCATGCAAAAGAAATCTGCATTCACCCGTGCATAAAACCGAAACCCGGTCGGTACCGATCTTACGCATTTCCAGAACATGTCTGCAATGTGCTGTGTGCTGACGACGAATTCTATTCTAGCTGATGCTTTCTTAATGGCTTTGCAGATAACGAAACTAGAGACAGCACTCCTGCACGAGCTCGGTGCCCTCTATTTACACCGGAAATGCTGTTGTGCACATGCTCGCTGAGGTAGCGCGATGCATCATGGGCCAGTGTTGCAGGGAACCCATGTTTCTTGTCGTGTTGTAGGTGGTGTGGATTTCTGTTGAATTGGAACCTTTACATTGAATTACAGGTTTGTTTTGTGATTTCTACTTATACAAGATGTTGTTTGGTTGGTGGTTACAAGATTTATATTGTGCCTTCTCGACGATAAAATCAGTAAATGGTGAAGTAGAGCGAGCCGCTGTAGATTTGAAAACAAAGTGTTGGCAGATTGCCTTGCCTAGGACACATCAGAGTTATCAAATGAATTTTCGTTTTGACAATGAATATTGATGTCATCGAAGCAGTCTTTCAATATATTAAAATACGGAGACAAATTTACAATGCGTTAAGTGGGTAAATGCGGCTTCTAAAACTGCAAACATAATGGTGCCGGTGCGTCGCGGTCTACCGCATGCACGTGGACTCAGCAACACTGGCGTTCATTGGTGGGCAGGCGAAAACAGTGAAAAACACACAGCGAAACGCATGTGACGCCCACTGCAGAACGTGCGAACTGGATGTTTGTGCAGTTTTACAATTTTGGCAAGATACGCGAACCTGCAGAATAACCCTGGCATTTGAATGTTGACGTTACCAAACTGAATGATCTGTTACTGTTAAATTATTTGCGGCCCTGATGAGTGAAAGGGGTCCTACTACTTAGCGAAAACTACGGAAAACAAAGGCAAAAGTAGTAATATGGCGGAGGTTTAGGGTTAGTAACAAGTGTTGAAAAAGGTTTATGGAACTTAGAAAACAAAATTTGAATGAGGTTCAGGGTTAGTAAGCTAGTATGAAGTTTAGGATAAGTAGTCAGAATACAGAGGTTTAGTGTCAGGGGTCAGATTTGGGCTGAGTTTGGAACATATTTTTTTTTTTCAGAAAAGGCAAACATATTTTAGATGTTTCTTTTCACCATTGTTACATTTGTGTGTGATTATTTATTCCTAACCTGGCGCAAGCCTGATCCCTGACCCTTAACCTCAGTTTCTGACTTCTAACCCTAAACCTCTTGTAACCTAGATTTCTAACCCTAAACTTCATTTAGACTGGGTTACAAGCCATTAACATCCTTCATCCTACTTTTGTGATGTCAAAATAGTAAAATTTGTCAAAGTGTCAGATCTATCTCCATTGTCATAGAGCAGTCTATATTTTTTTAAGGCTCTTGGGCTGGAAACATGATGAGTACACTTAGACACAAGTTTATTGTAGAATTTACAAAATTAATGATAATGCTTGAAGAAGCAGCAGAGTGTGCATTTTGTGTATCATAAGATTTGCTTTGAAGATTTTCATACATTAAGCATTACTGTTCCAAGGGCTCGGATATATATCAGTCATAGTCTGATTATTAAAATCATGATTATGTCCTTATGCCATGGGTCTTGTCAGGACAGATGTCCGAATAAACTTAAAGCTTCGCTGTTGTGGTCTTGTGTCTCATGGATTTCCACTCAACATGAACGTTGTCAATTCATACCGACAAAAAAACTACCCCTCCCCTCCCCCCTGCTTTTTGCTGTGTGTGTAAGAGTGTGGCTCTGTGTGTTCAGGCAGAGTCGTATTGATTTTGGGATGTCAGGGCACCATGTCCTATTACTTTTTGGTGTCCAGAATATTTTGTCATATTGTACATGTACCTTTAACCTTTTCTTGGAACATCACTGGTTAAGTGTGAGTGACAAACTGACAGCAGACTCGAGCAGACTCGAGCAGAGTTTTGGTGCAATTTGTTGAACTGGCCACTTGATTAGTGGTACATGCTGTCTTGTGTGCTGCCCTATTGCCAAGTACTATGCTAGTTCGTCCCTTAAGCATTATAAACTGTCACACTCACAGTTCAAGGCTCGAGCTAGTTTTGCATAATTTGTCTGTTCAAAATGGGGTGTGCTGGGGGTAGAGTTAAAGAAAAGCAAGTAACCAGTTGTCATCATGAAAATACCTTTTTCGTTTTTGTGCTCTGTTGTACTTGTAGTGATTGTATTCTGATGGCATAAACTGATTAAAAACTGTCTTTACAATTGCAGACTAACCAATGTTATGCCCAGTGCTGCGGAAAATCTTGAGGCGATTGAGTCCACTCTCAAGGCATCACTGAGCCAGGGGAAGCAACTGGATCAGAATGTTGTATCCGCTGCACAGCGTGTGCTTCTGCACAACATTGAATTTGTTCCTGCAACCAGCCCACATTCAGTGCAACTGAGGTATAATACATGGTGTACAAGTGTAGCTTTATTTCTTGCAGGTGCTTACCTGTTCGTGTAACTGGCTTCTGGTGGTTTGGTAGACGGTGTGAATTCTTTTCGTGTTACATGTACTTCTACTTTAGTTTTACCCTTAACCATTATACATTGAATTGATGAAGGGCTTCGCAATCATACCCATGTCATTCATCAGTTACAGACCTCTTCAATTTTCAGGTGATCACATTCTCAGAATCTCACCAAGGCGGATGTATACACTGATACGGTGTGTCCTGTGATTTCCGTGCCATAGATGGGACAGGTTCCGGACAGATTTTTATACACTCTTTCGGTCAGCCAGGACGTTTGCCCTAGTTACAATTCCCATTGATACGCAGCCTCATTGAATGTGCAAAACATTCCGTGCAGTCGGGATAGTGTATAAGTATTATTAGCAAATGTGTCCGTTGATCACGATGTCAGCAGTAATCATAGATAAATCTAACTCAGTATTCAGTGATTCAGTGATTGGTGGAGACGTTTATAAACTTGTACCTTATTGGATACTTTGTGCACCAATCAGAACTGCTTTTTTCTCTCCCGTGCACACATTATCAGGTTCTTGATTGGGCGGCTTAATCGAGTTAATGCTCCAATGAAGCGGCAGATAGCATTTAAATTGCCTTGCACAACTTGATGAAATACGGGTTCGGGGCGTTAGTATAAATTGCAGCACCGTCCAAGAGTTTCAGCTTTCACAGCTACTACATTCACAATGCTACTAAGGTCGCATCGGAAATATGGCTATAAGGCGTCCAGAACACCCGCTGCCAAGATGCGTTCACCGGCGTATCGCAAGTGTAAAGACGCCAGGTGGTATTCATTTCTATGAGACTTCTGTGTGTCTGTGATTGTGTTGTCAAAGTTTGAATGTTTCAGTTTAACAAATGCTGTCTAGTAATAAGCATACATACATGTTTTACACTCTTTATGGACATTGTGTTTTCTTGTTTCAGCTCTCTGAAGACCAAATACGTCCTACTTCAGCCAGGGAAGTCAGCCCAGGGGAAGAAATCTGACAAAGTTGGTGGTCAGGGAGATCGAGGAACGCCTGTTTCTGCTGGTCGTTCTAAGGAGCATGCTGTTGATGGTAAGATTAAAGCCAGCCAGCAGAAGTGGTCCCTACTAAATATTGTATATGGCTGCTTTGTCCTGGGCACAGAATTTTTCTTTTTTATCACATACAGGCATGAAAACTTTTCAGCCGTTTCCGCCTTCTCCGCCGAAATTTTTCGATATTTTTCAAATCTACGCCGTAAAAAAAAAATCTCCGCCGAGTAAAAATTGTCCGCCCCCCAAAAAATCCAAGAACTCGGTCTCCCCAAGCGGTCATAAACTGCATCGCGAACTCGATCCTCTGTCGGTAGTATTCACAAACGGCTAATTCTCATACCGTTTACTGCGCACGCATTCCTTTGTTTCGCAACATGGCGTCGGGTGAGAGTCTGCCGCCAAAAGAAAAAAAGAAGAAATATGCAAACCGTTGGAAGAGTGAGTGGTTGGAGAGAAAGGTGTGCGACCAGAGGGTTGGAGATGCCATCCGAAAACTGACGCGATAAAGACGATCAGCTGGAAGTTTTCTGCAATCTGCGCCAGAAACACGTTCATTTTGGGAGTCGTGGCTTTGTTGCGATTCGAGACCACATCGAGCGCCCTTCTCATCAGCAGCGAGTCGCAGCTTTGAAAGGAAACGCAGATAACTGGCGTCCCAACCACTTTGTGGCGTGCCTTCCAGGGACTCTCACTAGTCTCGGTGTTCATTGTCAGTCATCCGGTCCGCAGCTGCCATCCATGCCGTCCTCATCCACATCAAGGAAGCGGAAACGGTTTGGTCCTGATATCAGAGCCTTTTTCAGCAAGACCGCGTCAGGTTATATTAACTTTTGAAAGTGAAGTGAATTACTGTCCCTCTTTCTGTGTTCAGTGAACAGTCAACGCAGGCTGGTTGAGTGGTAGTGGTGATGTACCTTTCTGCTAAAATTAAAAACCTTTCTGATGAGTTCTATTTTCCTGTTGTTCTGTGTGCATGATATGAATGGTTATGAGTTCTGTGGAAGGGGAGTGTTTAAGGGAAGATTTGGTGATTTTTAATGCGTTTTGTGCCTGTTTAACTTGTAAAAAAGCTTCAGCTTCAGGGGGCTCCGCCCCCTGACCCCCGCCGGGGCGTCGCCTCAGGACCCCACTGGGGGCCTATGGCGGCCCCCAGACCCCCACCAAATCTCCTCTTTTTTTTTTAAAATCTGTTTTCATGCCTGCACATAACGTAGCAGTTTTCCTTTTTGTCAGTTTGTCTGCAGTTGCAGTTATCATTGGCGCATGGCTTCAGCCGTACCACCCTGCAGTAAACTTTCCTCTTTGTTTTTCCCTGGATCAATTCCAGGCAATGATTTTATGACAATGGATGCATGTCATGCTGGATAAGTAATTTATCTTAGAGTTAAAATTGTAGCTGTATGTAAATAAGTTGCGTAATTTCCACAGCCACAATGAATGGGCCAGGAAGCAGTAGTGACCCAACCATGGGGGACAGCCTCCCCAGCCCCCGTGTGGTGATCTACCCGCCCGAGCGCGTCAAGCTGGAATGGCGGCAGATGCACAGGATCGGGGCTGGGCTGGTCAACTTGGGCAACACCTGCTTCTTCAACTCCACGCTTCAGTGCCTCACATACACCGCTCCACTGGTCAACTACTGCTTTTCTGAGGAACACCCCAAAACTTGTGAGTCGTGTGTAACTTGTTCAAACTTACAGTGTGCTGCCCAGCAGAGTGACAATAAACAACCGCATGCTTGACTGGAAATTCTGACCAGGTGCTTTGTGGTACAGAAAGTTGGGGAAGAGTTGTCGTTGCGCAACCTGTGCACAGTTTTTAAGGCGAGGGTTTAGTGTGTGAAATAAGCAGGCTGGTATGGCACAGTCAGTATTGCTGAACTGGAAGGCCAGGGCCTCCTTTCATAGATATGCTATTTTGCATCCCATGTACGCATTTGGAGGTGGGGTTGGTTCTGACTGAATCAGTAGTGGTGGTGTACAATCTGTGTGTGGTTTGGGATGCCAGTGATTTCTTTTGATTGTGAAATAGGCTTGCCATCTACAGCTTGTGCAAACAATTTTAGAAGGCCAGAATTTCTTTTTGTGGTGAAATAAATGGTACCTTCACAGTTTAAGTTACTTTAACTCATTGAAATTTCTGTCATGTTGCAGGCAAGCAGCAGAATTTCTGCCTCATGTGTGAGTTGCGTCGACACATCAAATCAGCCTTCCAACACACAGGCCATGCGTTCAAACCCCAGATGATGCTGCAAAAGCTAAAGAGTGAGTGGTGGGGGGGGGGTTTAAGGAGTTCTCGTAACCGCTTACAAGTTAACACCGATCAGTAGTGACTTCTTTGACCTAATTGGACTTGAGCCACAAAGGGATTTTTTTTGGCACCATTTGAGACAGCTGTTCCCATGGTCAGCTGTTTTGGCAAAAAAAAGTAATCACTAATACTAATAGTAAACAGCATGGTCATAGGCTTCCTCCTTCAGACTTGGTCTTGCTGAATGCTTTTATGATGATGTTTGGTAAAGCTTACTTAGTTACAGGGTTTATGTTCTGCAGAGGTGTCCAGAAAATAGGGGAAAAGAAAACCAGCGTTAAACAAGGCTCCTTCTTTGTTGTTTTGCAGTGATTGCTAAGCACATGCGTTGGGGCAGGCAGGAGGACGCTCACGAGTTTTTGCGGTACCTGGTGGATGGACTGCAGCGAGCTTGTCTGAACGGCCTCAAGTAAGCTCCTTACTTTTGCCAACAGTGTTCTTTCATTTAGTCTGCTTGTACAACTGACTTTGGGCTGTTCAGGGCTATTCTATCCTCCTCCTATTCTAAAGTTCATTGAGTCGTCTGTTTGCTGTTCAGAATTTGCCTGCTGAAATGCAATACAATTTCCTCGGTTGTCATTTGGTTTTCTTTCCGTTGCAGGTTGGACAAGTTCAGCAAAGAAACCACGGTCATCAACCAGATATTTGGGGGCTTTCTCAGGAGTCAAGGTACCATAACCATGCTTGTTGGTACATGTTTGATTTTGTAGGCCATTGCTGTTACATCAGGTATATTTTTTTGTACTTGCTGACCATCTTAGAAAATATTTCAATGAGCATGACATAAGTAATCAATACAGGTTTGGGTTTTGCAGGCCATGAATGTGACATCAGGTATATTTTTATCGATATCGTACTTTGTGACATGAAAGTATTTTACTTTTAGCACTACTGCAACAATGGTGGTGATCAACATAATGAATGATTTGCTTGGGAAGATGAGGTTACATGCCATAGTGCATATATCGGCATCGCGTATGTCAGTTGAGATGGATAAATGCTGATTGCATGCATTGAGCAGTTTGTCCATGACTTTTTTATCTTTAGTAAACAAAGCTGTCGTTACCTTCTGTTACAGTTCAGTGCATGAAGTGCTCAGCCAGGTCAAACACCTATGACCCCTTCATGGACCTAAGTCTTGACATCAAGGTGAGAAAGTTTCTATCTCAGATTCAGCATATTCAAAGAGTGACTAAGTGTACAAGTTTACATCGCCCTTTGCTGTTTGCATAAATTATCTGTGCTGGTATTGCACCATCAGTGCGCAGTTTCAGTCATGTTGTTTGTCGTGACGATGGTTTCGGGATTCGTTTAGCTTGGTCTGTCGTCATATGCTCAGATGGCTGACACGGCATGTCTGTGTACAAGTACAGTGGCAGCTGGGATGAGATGAGAGGGGTGTCGTCTTGAGGACTGCTGGTTCTGGCTTGTCTCCTTTTCTCTGCAGCTGCTGTTTTAGTTTCAGGCTCACCGTGTTAGCGAGAACTAGCACAGCTCATGACACATCTTGTTGCTTTCAGAATGTGTACACGGTTGAGGATGCCCTTGCCAAGTTCGTGAAGGCGGAAACCTTGGACTCGGACAATGCCTACAAATGTGATAAGTGAGTTTCTGTCAAGGGGAAGTGTGACTTGTCGCGTATACTTTTGTATACCTAATTCGGAATTTGCTTCTCTTCTTTTTTTTTTTAGAACATTCAGGGAACATTCATGAATATTCTCTGTATTACTAATAGTAATTGAGCTGTAGATGTAACTTTGTTTTGTCAGGCTTCACAAAGTCATGGTTTCAGAAATGATTGCAGACAAAAGTAAGCTTTTCTTAAAATATGAAAATGTTTGTCTGATGCAGGTGTCAGCAGAAAGTGCCAGCCCAGAAACGGTTTTCAATACACAAGGCACCCAATGTTCTCACATTACAGCTGAACAGGTAGGTTGCACGCCATCTCTGTCTCTGGTGGGGTGATGTCACCTCGTCTTTGAGGAATGGTGACGTTTCCATGTTTTAGTTTAATTTGGATACATTTTTGTGTGGAATGTAGTTGGTAGAAAGCTTGTTGCCTTCGTGAGATGTTGAGTGGACTGGTATGCTTTGTCTCACTGTGCAGAGTTAGAGAAGAGGTCATTTGCTGATTCGGAAAACGTCTGTTACAGGTTTGACTACCATCGTATGGCTGGGAAGATCAATAGGCACATTCAGTTTCCAGAGAAGCTCAACATACGACCGTACATGAGTCAGAAGCAGGTCAGTTCTATTTCTGTCTGTTGAAATATTCAGATGTTTCTTACTGCATGTTTGATTAAATTTAAAGCACGCCTAATCAGTGAGGAGCAGCAGCAAAAGGAAACTAAAGATAAATGTGGTAAAATGCAGCTTACAGAAGACATGTTATTCACACATGGAGTGTGATGCAATTGCAACTTTCCAAGTCTTCCTAAATTGATGTGTGGCCTGATAATGTTGAAGCATCAAGGATGTTGAGAATTAGAGTTACTTCAGAGTAGAGTGACAGTTTGTGTACTTGCTTGTTCCAGACCTGTCTTCACTATGCATTGACCATAGAAAACTAAGTAATTTTAGGCTTACTACGCAACTACGCATTTAATTAGCCCACTACACAATTTGTTCCTAAAACTACGTAATTTAGCGGTTAGCGTTTCGTCAAATCCGATCTGAACTTTTGCTCGCGCTGATTCAGCTTTTTGAACGAGCCTCATTCAAAGTTTAACAATGTATAAATACCTGGTAGAAAGAAATTTGGCTTAAAAAACAAACAAAAAAAAAACATACTGAGATACTATGGTAGTACACTGTAACCAGTCGAATCAAACAAGCCAAAGAGTAGAAGAGTTGATTTGTAGCTTAAGCAACAAGTTGGCACATTTCGGTTGGGATACATTAGGACTACTCATTTGGCCAGGAACCTACTCGTTTGGTTTTTGGCACTACTCATGTCATGTTTGGTGGGTAGGCAGGTCTGTTGTTCTAATTCAGTAATCACTAATGAGTGTTTGTTTTTTTCATGTGTTGCAGGGTGAACCAATCTACTACTACCTGTATGGAGTGTTGATTCACTCTGGCTTTCACTGTAACTCTGGTCACTACTACTGCTATGTCAAGGCTCCCTCCAAGACCTGGTACCTCATGAATGACTCCATGGTAAGTAAACTCAGCCACCTCCACATATAATTCCATTCACTTTCTGTAGGTTTTGAAATCTGAAAAGTCAAAAGTGGTGGTCGTGTGCTGAGTGTTAAAGCGTGTCAGTGTATTTGTTAGCAGGCCTTTCGTGTTAATAACATGATTTCTTTTTCTTCGAGACTGCTGTAGTTTAAACAACAAAGAAAGAAAGGGTGGGTGGATGGGCAATTAATTAACTTATTTTTTGGTGGTTAAAGAAACAAGGCTTGTAGTTGTAGTTGTAGATGAACGCTGGTTTTGAACAGGTGTATTGCAATACATGTGCAAGTAAACAGTTAGTATAAATAAGCAGCGCTTACGATAATGTGGGGGGGGGGGGGGGGGGGCAAGTACATAATTATTGATACAGCATTGCAATGGCAGGCTAAACTGGTCAGTAATTATGATAAATTAAAACTACAGAAGTGTGAGAGAGAGGTTGTATATGTACTCACAACAAGGGGGGAGGGGGGATCTCCGCTGGGTTGTGCTAGGCCCTGTCAGGGAAGTAACATGTACCTAAGAACTAAAAAAGAAACTAAAAAGAAAACAAAAAATGAACTAGATGAACATTTGAAGTATTACATGTGTGTTTTGCTGTGCAGGTGCAGACAGTCCCAGCTTCCCGTGTTTTCCAGGCCGAGGCGTACTTGCTGTTCTACAGTCGAGTGATGCCTGTCAGCAGTCCAGCTGGGAACAAGGTAAGCACAAGATGCACTTGTCTTCTCCCCTTTAGGCCGAGGCTGTTATCTGAATTTTCAGGTCTCACAGTCACAGGCTTCTAAATAAAAATAAAATAACAGTTCCACAACAGCAGCTGGGAATGAAGTCTACCAAGAGATTATGTTGCATGTGCTTGCCCCTTTGTGATTGAAACCTGTTTTGCAGTGCCACTGTAATGTTTCAATTCAATTCAATTCAATTCAAACGACTTTATTGTGTCCATCAAGAACAAATTTGTCTTTTGTTCAGGGGCATGTAAAATTTATTAAAACAAAGGGTTAATATTTAAAGGCAGCCTCACGATGTATAATAATATATAAGACAAGCAAACCAAAAGTGATAAGAAAGGACACAATACATAAATTTGATTCACCACTAACTACCAACCAACCAAACTGAGCCCACAATACTGGTGGCTAAAATAGAAACCACGGTAACTAAATACACTCAAATTCCAATACTATCTACATACCACTTACACCACCACCCTCCCCTCCCCCTCCTTCATCACATGTCACACGCACGCACGCACGCACGCACGCACGCGCGCGCACACACACACACACACACACACACACACACACGCACGCACACACAGCTCTCTCTCTCGCGCGCGCACACACACACACACACTGTACATGTATAGCATTTTCTCTTCTAATAAATAGTAATAGTATACTTCTGAAAAGTGAAATATACTATGAACTGGACTGTATTGAGTCATTCAGTGTTTATTGGAATATGCTTTATTTTTTTTTACCCTCATATGTTAATTGACACCAGCATTTAAAAAAATATAAGTACGTTGTTTGATCTGTCTGTGTAGGCATCCTACATTGGACCTAACAGCAATGGGCTGGTGACCGCAAACAAGTTCTCGGGCATGAACGGCTCCCACAGCAAACTGGTGCAGAATCACCAGACAACACCTGTCAAAACAGGGAGCGATGTTGGGGTCCCTGTTTCTCGTCAGATGGTGTCGCCAGGTTCTGCAGCCCCTTCCACTCCATCCACCAGCACTGCAGGAATTGCATCGTCTTTGCCACAGAAGCACAAAAAGATCTCCTTTGGCATCAGCACCCCAAAGCACTTCCAGCCAGTGCAGCAGCAGCAACAGAACATGATCCATCAGAAACAGGAGGCCAAGTCCTCCGCCAACGGGCCTAACAATCCTCGCATCGTCATGCAGATCAAGAACGGGAAAGTCACCACCATCGAGAAGTCGCCTGATGGCAAATCGAAAGTGGTGAACGGCGGATCAAAGCAGCAGTCCACATTGGTACCTTACGACGATGATTCTGATTCTAGTGACGATGGAGCATCAGGTGCCTCTAAAGTTGGTGAGAAAAGTGGCAGACAGGTGAAAGATGTAGGGAGAGAGAACAGGGTAGCTGAAACGAGTGCTAAGGTCCCTCAGGGTAGTTCATTTTTGACTTCCACCCCTGTTGCACGCTCGCCCAAGAAGGAAAATGGTGAGCACCGCGAAGGGCATCACAAAGCCGGCGCACCAGCAAGTGCAAAACCTGGTGGCTTCGACAGCATGTTGTCTCGAAGAGACCTGACTCTAAAACTGAACAGAGACAACAACCCGAACGTTCGAAAGATGTCCATAGACGTGGCGTCGCCATCAAAAGTGAACGCCACAAGTAGCAGCTGGCACGTGCAGATGCAGGATTCAGCTCCCAGTCCTTCGCTCGGATCCTGCTCCAGCAATAACAGCAACCACAGTATCAACTCCACAACAGAGTGGCATGTTCAGGAGCTCAACGATTCCAAACCTGCTGCAGACCGAAAAGTTCAACACGCAGGCTGGACAGTCACTGAGTCCCCGGCTGCAGAGAAAAAGGGCCCTGCCGTAGGGGACTCACACCCGCAGACTTCTCTCGAAAAGGAGAGGGTTGTCAAGCATGAGAAATTAAAGAATGCGTCGTCTTCTGGCGACTCTAGTTTTCACCCAAGAGTGGTGACGGAGTCTGGTGATGCTTGGAAGCCCCAGTCTTTCACTGACAAAGTTGTAAAGGAAAAGCAAAGTGTCATGACGTCAGGAGGTGACGCTGGTAATAACCATGCTGGTTTTGCTCACTTGCCTGCCAAAAACAGCTCCCTCTCAGAACTCAAGAAAGGGGTATCGGATGGTGCTCAGTCTTCCAAACTGAAGGAAGGTGTGAAAATAGACCACACTCATTGTGCAAAAGAGTCGACAAAAACCGACAAATCAGGGATGAACGGCCAATGGGTAGGCCACTCCGACAAACAGCCCTTGCTTTCACAGGACAGTCCACCAGCAGAAGACAGAGTAGTCCACAAAAAGCACAAGAAGAAGAAACACAAACGAGACAGGGAACGTGAACACTCCAGAGTCAGGTACGAAAGCCTGCAGGAGAGTTACAGTTCTGACACAGCGTCACGGCACAAGCACAAGAAGAAGAAACGCAAGTTCCATGATCACGACAGTTCTGACACAGATCGGCGAGAGAAGAGGCGGAAAGACAATGATGCCTCGGACTCTGACCACAGGCAAAAGAGGCGAAAGAATCGTCACGATAACTCAGACGATGAGGGCTGCTCGGCCAAAAAGCGACAGAAGTCGGATTCGTCTGACTCTGAATATATGTGGGAAGAACGGACGAAGGAAACTTTGGAGGCGCAGCATTTACAGAAGTCAAATTCTTCCACTGAAAGACTAGGTGAGCATCGTTTTCTCTTTGTATTTCATTGATGTGTGTGATTTTCACCCACACCTTTAAAGCGTAATGACTAATAATGATACCTTTGTAGCCAGGATAAAACAGTTTTTTTTTCTTTTTCTTGTGAGTTGACAGATTATTGGTGGTATTAATACTAATATGTTTTTTTAAAAAAAAGTGTCATTTGTCAAACGTAAATCTGAAAATTTATGGTACTGGTAGATAGCACAGGATTTAGATTAAAGTAGGCGTTTGGTCGCATATCATCATTATCCTGTTTGTCTGCATGCAGTGCCTACGCAGGCGTGGGACCATCATGTCAAAGACAGCTTAGGACACAGCCGTCACAGCAAGGATGACAGTCAATCTGTGAAGGCGACCTGGGACGGCACTCGCAAGTCACAAGTTGTGGATGAGCTAGAGAAGAGGACAGCGGGTAAACTAAACTTTCTTTAGGCATATTGTAAAAAAAAAAAATTATAATCATTTTGTTTGTCTTGTCTTTTTTACAATGGGGATGGTATGCACACGGAGGGACTTGCTAGTCTCACTGCAAGAAAGTTCTTGGCAAGAAACAGACTGGGTAATTTTCTGTCATTTGGCAGTTTCCAAATTTCCTATCCTCTCAGCGCAAAAAACAAAACAAAAAACAAAAAAACAACTCTAAATTTCAACCAAAGAAAAAGAGGAAACGGTTGCACACACCGTAATGTATCATGATTCATGTAATGCCATATATATGGGACAGTCTAACTGGTGCGTAAGTAACTAAGTTTTAAATACTTTTATTATGCGTTGTTTTGATGTGACCAGTGATGTCGTGGAATGGTGGGAAGAGCCAGGCGGACATTGAAGCAGACAAAGAACGAGACCGCCAGAAGAAGAAGGGCTGGTCTGATCGTTACGAAGAGGAAATTGACCGTGGGAAGGTTAGTAACATTTGATGATACCGAGAATGTCTAACTCTCCGTCGTCAAAGAGTTAACCCACGGGGTTGGATTTTTCATACACTTGCCACAGAAATCAAAATTAATTCAGAATGAACGTTAAACATGCAAAATAAATATATACAAATAGGATACATGCAAGTGTCACAGTTGTTTTGTTGTGTGCCATGCAGGTGAAAAAAGTGAAGAACAAGCACCATGACAACAACCACCATGCCTTCAACCTGTTCCAGAAATTCCAGAACTACCAGAATCAGGTGGGACAGGTTCTTTAGTGCAGTTTCAGGTGCAGGTTGTTGGTACACGTGATAGTCTTTGACGGCAAGTGCCATTGAATTGTCGATCCCGGCTGGGGCCAAATATTTGTGCTGGCTTTTTCATCATTGCCCCGTCTTTGATATCACCCTATGTGGTGGAAAAGGACGTTAAACCCCCAAACACCCACCCACCCCCGCTATTGAATTGATACAGGGTTTCCAGTTCCACATGGGCAGATGGCTTGGCTGATACTGTTGTGTACTGAACAATAGTTTTTGATGATTGCTAGTGGTCACAGGCTACCGTTCCAGTCCAGGGCTAAAGAGACCGTTCCATAGGAAGGTTGCAATAACTGTTTTCAAGCAGCTGATGCTGGTTACAGATCGTGTATTTTGGTTTTCCGTGCCTAAGCTGAGTACATATTTTCCCCATTTTATCTTTCAGTTGTTGTGGAAAGATTTTCTGTTTCAGTCAGTTGTTCACACATGTGCTTTTTTTTTTTTTTTTTTTTTGGTACAGTGGAGGGAAGGCCATGACACCCACCACAAGTACGATACTCACCACAGCAGTAAAACGCCTCCGCTGAACCGGTCTCACAGCGACCAGGGTGCCTATCGCCACGGCAACGGTTACAGCCGTGACCACCACAATCGCAGCAACGGCCACAGCAGTCACTATGGCTTCCACCGCAGCTACAGTCAGAGCTATCAGAAGCGACATTGATGTCAAATGATAGTGTCAGCTAGATAGGCAGTGCGAGTACTGTGGAGTGCATCAGTATCGGAGTTTTTTGTGTTCTGCAGAGTGCTGCTTGTGCCAGTGCTCTTTAATACTCCTAGTTTGTGTGAGACAGAGTTTTTATGCTGTGAATGCTCTTTTTGAAGATGGTAGGATCACAGTGACACAGAAAGATATCTCTCGATCTGTTAAAAGGAGGTGAGAAATGTTCTTGGTGGTGCAGTTAGCTGAATGCATCAGTCTCCGTTTTTCACACACCTTTCCCCAGTTCCAGTAGGCTTGCAAACAGGAGCTTAGGTATCTGCCTGACTTTTAAATATTCACAAACTAATATATGGAAAGCTGTTGAATGGGCTAATTGAATCTTTGCTGTGCCAACTTGCGTTTTGCGCCAGTTTCACCCATGAGCGTGCCTGTGTGCTCGAAATACTCTCTCGATGATTAGTACAGCTCTTAAAGTGATCCAGTGTTGTTTACACTTTGCGTGAGCGGTTGAACATTCAAATTCTACAGTTGTGGTTACATTACTTGAGCACTCTGTGTGGTCACAGTGCTGGCATTACAGACGCTGTCACTGTCCAGCTGTCTTAGTGGTATGATGATAGATACATGTACCACAAAAACAGCCCAGAACGATCTGTGAGCATAAACATGGTAACATTTGCCCCTTCAAAGGATAGATGGTATTTTTCATATTTTGCATTTGTAGCGAGGTGAGGATTCGAGAGCAGGCTTTTATTGGGTGTAGGAAGGGGCTTGGTCTGAAGCCGTTGTTTTCTCTTTGGAAAGAAATCAGCATTATGTACAAAAGTTTTTAAAAAAATTTTTTTTTTTTTTTTACTCAGCATTAGCCGTTCGGTTCCATTAAGAAATGTTTTTAGATGTTACTATCTCTTTGAAACAGCCCTTGAGAGGTCCTTCAGCAGTCAGTGTGGTGTTTGGAGGAGGGATGGGAAGGGGGGATCTTACTGCCTGTCAGTGTTTTGTTACCCCGTTTCAGCTTGTCACTGCCATCATTTGTTCGCCGCTTATACTAGTTGAGTTTGGTGATAGGCGTTTCCAGGATATTCTGGAGGTAACCATTTTGGCAGGATCCACAAATATTTAGTCCGCCGCCTTCCCACCCTGGCTGTAGTGTTGTCCCCGGTTTCTCAGACGAGAGATTTTGAGTTGGAAAAACTGATACACGTATGTAATTATTCATATTCACCCCCAAAGACAATGAATGGATACCCGTGATGAAATGGAGGGCAGTGCCACTATCAGTTGAATGCAGTGGCAGTGCCATTTAGGTGCAGTGTATGCCTTTATGTGTGAGAAGTTTAGATTTTTTTGGTGATATTGTATGTATGCCACACTCTTTTGAAGGATAGATAGTGGGGCATGGAGACTGTAATCACCAAAAGAGAATGTTTAAAAAGTGTTGGTTTGCATTGATATTCTTCAGAAACAATTGTGAGGTGCAGTAATTCCTGTTTTGTAAATAATGATTTATTTAATCCCTTTTGTATTCTGCTGAGTGTTTGTGTCCGGTTGAAATGTTTTTCTTTGCATAGTAAAATTTGATTTGCGTTATGATATGCGCTGATAAAAACAAGAAAGGAGAGAGAGAGAAAAAAAAATAGCTAATATCATTTACCTCTTTGTTTGACCAAAAAAATCGACTTGACATTTTAGACATATATGAAATTTCAGATCTGAGATTTTGTAGTACTGTGTTGTACTTTGCAGGGAGACAAACAGTACATGAGTGTGTGTGGGCATGGGAGCATCTGTGGCCATTCCTGCATGTTAGGGCTACTTAGAAAAAAAAAAAAAAAGTACCTCGGATTTGGGTTTGGATAAACTGCTTTGAAGGTGGAGCGGTTTTGGTCAGTATTCTACCTGCATCACACTCACAGACACTGTCTTTTGACGCAAACTACCTGTTGTGGTACAGTTAGAGCAGCTTCATGTGATGTGCAGGGTTATGTTACAAATACTTAAAAACAAAAATGGAACAAAACAACAGGAAAAAAAACCCCTGAAAACAGTGCAGTATGTAGTGATGTAGTGCAGCTTTTTGCAGGAGACTTGCAGTGTAGAAATTTGCAGTAGTGTTTTTGTTCTGAGTGTGTGCTGAAAATGGTATCCAAGTTGTCAGATTTGTGTTCGTAGCACTGCTGCCGCACCCGATAACTGTGAGGATTAGATGTAAGATTGACAAAATATGCCAGTTTTCCTGCTGTTTTGGCTGATGTGTGTGTATACCTGTGCTGTATCACTAGTGCCTGCATCAGTTACAGAATCTGAATGGCTAGGTCTTCATTGAAAGGCCTGTGAAGAAGTCTGATTTTCAGTGTAGCTCTGTTGATACATGACATAAGACACAAACTTCTGTGACCAAATTGACGTCTTCACTTGTGGTTCACCACCGTATTGACTTGTTCAGAGGAAATGCTGAAACTGAAAGATTTTTACCTGTCATCACAGTTAGAGGTGTGGTTTTTGTTGTTCTTGTTGTTGTCAGTTTTTGTTGTTGTTTTTGTTGTTGTATGTTTCATTTTTTTGTGGTGTTCGTGCAAGTATTACTAAATGTATTTAAATATATTATTTGAATAAGAACAGTCTGTAGGGAAAAGGACAGATCTACATGTAATATGGGTGGGGGGAATTGCCAAGTCTTAACTCCCGCTATGGCCAGTTGTGAAGAGAAATTTATCTAAATGCACATATATATATAGCTGGTAGAGAAACATAAACACCACTGCTTATTTCATTCCATTTGGTGAAAAGAGACATGATTGTATGATAATTTACATCATGGCATTATGATGTTTGTGAGAGATTTTGTAATGTGTGTTTTTGCTCTGTAAAAATGAAAGCATTGTGCTGTGCATGTACAGTGATTACCGGTATAGCCCAGACCCTTAAAATTGTGCATCTTTGATGATGATGTAATCCAAGAAGCAGAAACTGGTTCTGCTGTATGGCATAAATGTTTGTGACTGTGTTATATTCAGACCAAAGTGAAATGGTTATGACATGAATACTGTGTGATAATTGTTTTTGTACATCTCTTGGTGGATGAAAGTGCAATTGTTGGAGACCACACAAGGAAGATGAGTAGGCTTTTTGGGTTTGTAAATTTATGTGTGTGTGTGTGTGTTAAAAAAACATGTTCAGCGACTTCGTACCTGTCATTTGTGGATTGTGCGTTAGTACCGGTAATAGGCATATCCTTTGCTGATTCCCTCTTTATCCCCCCTCCCTCCCCCTCACAAATTGACTGCAGTGCTAGATGTTCATGCTTATGCTGGAAATTTTGTAAAGGAATTTGAGAGAGTATTTGGTTGTGGCTGTTCTCTCTCACTCTCCCACCCCCACCTTGATTTTTTCTTTTTTCCCCTGCTGTGTCTTCAGTTCTGTTAATTTGCTCTGTTGCAGCCCTATGTCAGGGGTGTCAGCTGTATCTAGATTAGCATGGTACCTAATTACATTGATATTTAAGTTGCATTAATGTGATTGTACAATGTATGAGTGGTCCACCTGCAGTAAGAACTACTTGTGGCACTGGTTGACTGTTTGCACCCTCTGAAGGCAGACAGCATTTGTGATTGTGATGAGCACTGGCAAGGTAAAGATAAAGAGTGCATGTTTCACCTTGTGTGTGCAAGAGCATTTCGTGTAACAGTGTTTCGGCACAGACACTTCCGCTTGCACTTGGCAGTCAGCTGAATGAAGAAAACTGCTGAGGGATTGCTAGTTAATCACCTTCATTTTCTCTGCTACAAAATCGCTATATTGGCTGCAGTGAGTGTGAGTGGTTGGTTTTCATGTAACAACAGGAATTGTTTGAAAGTTACCAGTATTTCATTCACTTTGTTCTGACTTGTTTTTTCACATCCACATATTTTTCCCATGAAGATCTTTTGTACCTGCTCCTTTCATTCTGTCAATGAGAGAGCACCGTGCATTGAAGGTGCATTGCATTATTCGTTCTCATTTGTTGTTTCGAAGAGGAAGACTGGCTTGGTGTATCGGAGTACTTTCCTGTGCTGTTTCTGTTACGGGCCGTTGTGAAATTTCCTGTTTTTGATATGTGGTGTTTAGGCAGCAGGTTTTCTACTTTCCACCTTTCTTTCAGATGGTTTGGGCAATTTTCTTGCAATGTTGTATGTATCTCTTTTTCATAGAAGTGCTGATGATGGAGATCTCTGAAACGTTTCGCTGTAAATCAGCAGCGCATCTCTTTTGGGTTTGGACTCCACAAATCCTTCCTTACTTAGGCCCCTGGCTCCCTGTGGAGCATAGGCCATCAACCACCCTTCGCCATCGCACTCGGTTCTGGACTGCTCTTGCCACTCCAGTCCAGTTTGTCCCCTGTTTGCTTAGCTCCCTGTTTGCTTAGCTCTGTCTCTGTGTCCCGCCTCCAGCTGTTGCGAGGCCGGCCTCTCTTCCACTGCGGGTTCCGTGTCAGGGCTTGGCGTGTGGTCCTGGATGCTGGCTTCCTGAGGGTGTGTCCAATCCAGCCCCACTTCCTCCACATGATCAGATCACAAATCCAATAGAGCCAAAATTTGTACTGTAAGCCCTTTTCCAGCTCTCCTTGAACACATTAAGACCCCTTCAAGCAGCCAACTAATCTGAAAGAGTTAGCACTGATGGTTTTTTAGACTTTATTTTATTTATTTATTTATTTTTACTTGATATGCACTTATACGTCTGAGGCAGGTATAGGGACTCGATTTTCATTTCTCTCTTACAGAACTAGCCATCATCTGGTCTGCAATAATTGCATTTACCTTCAGTTGTACAAATTCAGCTGTTTTTATTTTCCTCCAGGTTGACATAGTCTGTTGGCGAAAAAATGTAGGTGTTTTTTCTCCCCGATTTCCAGCAAACGATGCACTTTCCTTGAACATTGTCAGGGGAAAAAGTGTACCTGACTCAGACACCCAACCAAATTCCGATTTTGTCACCTCTACCCTCAGGGTGACTAGTGAACCATGAAGAAATACAAAATTCAACCCCCAAAAGGCCTCCATGATGTCACCCGACCTATGTCCATTGTATTCGGCATGTCCGATATATATATAGTGACATCTGAATGTTGCACATGTTCAGTACCCCTGCCATCAAAGCAAAAGCAGGGTCCGTATAGGTCATGGAATCCTGGAAAAGTCATGGAATTTGAAAGTAGCTTTTCCAGGCCTGGAAAAGTTATGGAATTTTCTCAAGAGTCATGAAAAGTCGTGGAATTTCAGAATTTTGTGGAAGCCATTTTGAGCCAGACAATGAGACGGTCAGCTTGGTGATTACTCACTGGACTGTTTGCCAAAAATACCAACAATCTGCCTTCCCATAAGGCTAATGGCTGACTCTGAACATTGGTCTTGCTGACTGCGATAACTTGGATAACCTCAGAATTTCTACCCTCGCATGTGTCAGTGTGAAAGAGGGCGAGGAAGTTGTCATGGAAAACAGGAGAGTTGGCTTGGAAAAGTCATGAATTTTTGAGACAGTGAGCCTGTATGGACCATGAAAAGGCATGTTGTGTATACAGTGTGTGTCGCATGGTTCGGGGGCAGTTCCGTGATTCACCTACATCCAGACATGGGGCCTAGTAAACAAACTTGAAAGAAAACAAAATATGTCTAGTTGGGTCTCTGAAAAATTTTGGTGCTTATAATAAAGTGAGTAGTTTCAGAGAAAACCTTAAAAACCTACATTTTCCAGCAAATGGACTGTACCACAGTTTGTATGAAACTGTTATGTGCTCAGCAGTGTGTGTCAGGGAGATACTAAGCAGGAGTTTTGTGAGTCCACAGGTCTAGATCTTTGCTCAGTTTTGTATTTTCCACTGGGTGGAGAAATCGTTTCATATGAAGATTTGTGCTGTGTGATGTCCGTGACCGGTTCCTTGCCGTTGTGATTGCCAGTATGGAATGTCCCGTGTGTTTTCTACAGTTCAAAGTACATGTAAACCAATTAAATTTGTTTTTGTTGCAACTGTGCAAAGTGTAAGTAGGTGTGGATAGACTTGTAAGTACCGGTACTTTGTACATCTGTATGTATGATTGAATGGTATGCAAATTCATGGGTCATTATGTAAATAAATGCACAGTCATGAGTCTCCGTGTTGGAAAATGGTTATGAACTCACTCGATCCGTCTCTCACACTCACGCCACAACACAGCACAAGATGAGCGAAATGGACGACGAGTCACTTTATATTCAAACTCTTACTCATCATCAAAATACTTAGAAATATTCTGTAAAATAATGTACAAATGATGGTCTTGATGGGTATACATTAACATTCTACACCCAAGCCAAATCAAATTCTTTCAACATTCTGACTCAAAGGTGACTAAGCCCTGAGCAGACTGTTACAGCAACATTTCCTTGGATTACACGGGCTAGAATTTGCTAGATTGGTCTTGGTTATTTGAATCAGACAATGAACTTTGCCATAAAACCCTTCTGACAGTAATTCCAGTATACATAACTGCAAAGAATGAAAGGGAATACAGTTTTTCTTCTGCGTACGTCCTCTGTAAATGTAAGCAGACATGTTCTGTGGCAAAAAAGGCCAATTTGTAACGGGTATTCCGGCTGATTGTGTAAATCTCTCTCTCTCACAGTCACTTAAATACAGTATAAAAGTGTTAAATGTGCATGTATTATGATCTGTTTACACTGTACAACACTGGCAAAGCACAACTATAATACAAAACATTCACAAGCATATAGTGGGTAGGTGTAAAATATTTACAATAAAGGGGTAAGTCTCACATACTCACGCTCAGCACACGCACACACAATTATATCCCTTTATCACATGCAGACTCAACACAATCTGTCACCTTAGTGTCTACACAAGCTGTAAACATTGTTGTAGGTAGGCACAGGTAAACTTAAAGAGCATAACAGAAGTGCACATTTTACCATCAGCACTGCCTTTCCTCTCAAAAACGAAATGGCAGCTATCTTTCCTGAAAACACTCACACACGCACACTCCCCCACACACACAACCAGGAAATCTTGCTATTACAGTATTGCCCCATAAACAGGGCAAACATGCTGACAACACTGCGTACCAATTACCGATATCACACTTCTTGAACCCATTCATCCTCTCACAGTTTTTCCTCATCATGACTAGAGAATACAATGAATACAATAATGAAAACCAATACCCAGTTGACTGCAGTCATACGGTAAAAACACGACTGACCATCAAATCCATTGTGAAACCTTAGCATCTGTATCTGTCCTTTCTTATTTTACAGTCAGATTGGCGCAAGAAGCGTTCCAGGGAATTTTCAGAAAAGATGCGTTGTGTTTCTAGATTTTGAATCCTACTACCCAAGTAAGTACTTACAATAACTAACTGCACTGCCATTTTTTAAACTAGCACATTATTTTGGCTTTTTTTGCCTTTTCTTGTAGCAGTGCCTACAAATATTTTCATACTAAAAGGAGAGTCCAAAGAATCTACAGAAAAGTTCTATGACAGTCGAATACACACGTGCGTAGAAAATGGTGCATTACATAGCACAACATGCACAAAAGGAATTCATACACAGTTCAGGACTCAGGTCAGCAAAACTCACTTGATCTCTGTTGTGCACCACCTCAGGTCTGAGTTGGATTTTTCTGGCCAAGTTCTGAACTGTACACAAGCATTATAATTTATATACCCTCTTCCTCCACTGGTAAGGTTACAGGCATAATGCAGGTTGCAGGTTTGGGTAACCATACTGTACATACAAAAACACAGGGACCTGTACACACACAGTCTTGAGGTACTCTACTACAGCCACAGCAAGGCTACACTAGTGCATCAGCAACCTGCACAAATGTGCAGCACTCATCACAGACAGGAAAAAACCCAACAAACAAACTGGAGAAACAAATAAACCTGCAAAGAGAACTGGACATTAGCACAGGGTTCACAGGGCAAAGTCTGAGAGTGAAATAAACTCAAAATGCTCACTCCAGTCAGCTAAATGTGGTGAAAGACATCAATAGTACACTGCACACAACGGAAACAGTTACCAGATTATCCAAAGGTCTTCCCCTGGCATTTTTTTTTCATTCTTGCTTTACAGGTGACTACATCAGGATCACAATAACAAGCATTTAACTGTTAACGGCATAAAATGTACAGGAATACATTCATGTATGATCTATTCACAGTTAATATTCCCCTTTTAGCCTCTTTGAGTGTTGCCACCAAGAGATCCATAGTTCCAGAAGAACGTTGGTGCACCTGTTCAAAGCATGTTCTTGAATCTCATGCCATACTTTGGCATCTCTGTGCCTGACGAGCAACATTGGCCGCAACACGCAAGAGGCTAATTAATGAGAATGAGTTTTATTTACAGCAAGATGTTTTAACCTTCCGGCTACATCGCTAATAAACTTCTTAGTCCTACGTCGTGTGAAACAACTTACCCATGGTTTTTACATAGGTAATTTTCGACTTATTCCTAGTCCTACGTCGTGGGAAACAAATTACCCATGGTTTTTACATAGGTAATTTTTGACTAGTCCTACGTCGTGGGAAACAAATTACCCATGGTTTTTATATAGGCAGATTGTAGCTTATTCCTAGTCCTACATCGTGGGAAACAAATTACCCATGGTTTTTATATAGGCAATTCACAACTTATTTTTATTTATTGTTTAATTACTCTGCTAATTACAAGTTAAACAACACAATTTTTGGCATGAACATAGTCAAACCATTTATTGACAAAGTCATGAAATTTCAAAGGTGTGACCTAAATATTGACCGAGATACGTTCATCTAAAGCAATGTGTGTGCAACTTTTTACCCACGACGTAGCCGGAAGGTTAATGAGAATGAGTTTTATTTACAGCAAGATGTTTTAACAAGAATTACACTGATTTGAAAATTTGTGTGGTACACACCTGATTCATCCTACTTGAAGGAATTTCAATGTGAGGTTCGTGACGCTGCCTTTTTCACAGGTCCACCTACGATTTTCAGATGTGTTTTAAAAACTGAAAACATTGGAGCTACGATCACCTCTGCCAATAGCACACATTACGTCACAGCTTGATCAAAGTAAAGGCGCCTAGATAGGTCAACTCATGGAGAACACAGCAAGCACAGAAAAACCAACCATGTGGCAGACAGAGGTGGCACATAAAGCATTCACTGTGGTACTCTGGCGTTTTTGAAGCAAGAAAGATGTTCACACTGAAGGAACATACGGATGATGAATCAGTACATGATTAGTACAAAGGTTATACTGGTCATACGGGATATAGCATGGATTAGTGTATTCTCGTCCTTGTTCCCCAGAGGGCATTGGTCCATAGTCAAGGTGAGGAGAGGAAAAGTTCATCACTGCCCATTGTATCAATTCAAATGAATGATCAAAAACTCTCTTCTCTGTAAGATCCGGGAAATTTCTAGAACATAGAAGTAAGGTGGGAGGGGTGTGAAATAACTGAGGGAAAAAAAAGAAGGGGTCAGATGAGACCAGATGTCAAATCCGCTGCAGTGAAGTCAATGATGGTGTATGAGGCACACACATAGTTTGCAGCAAGATCTTTGCCAAGTCTCTCTGTCTCTGTCATAGGCGCGAGCACACACACACACACACACACACACACACACACACGCACACACACACACACACACACACACACGCACGCACACGCACACACACACACACACACACACACACACACGACTAGTACAATGAGTACTGACAACTCCACCTTATAATGTAAGGAAAGAGAATGTCTTCAAAATCCTACACTTGTTACACAGATCTCAATGTCATCAAAAATCACGCAAGCCATCAACTGATAAAACAAGTTGTGCACTCACGCATCCATAACTGAACAGGTTTGATGTAAGGAAGCGGTAAGTCATCAATGGTAAAGTGCAGAACATTTCAGAACAATGCAACAAGGTAAAAAGTCCCCTCCTTTTTTCTTTTCTTTTTTTTTCAGGTTCAAATTTGTCATATCAATTCACTAACTGCAGCAAAGGTTCACTATTATTCTTTTTTCACAGGATAATCACCTGCCAAATAGGTAAGCTTATACATTATTCCTCTCAACAACTTAAAAAACAAAATTAAAGCCTGATACATCTATACACACAACTGGCTAGCGCTCTCTTTCCCCTACAAGTAACGGAAGCAACATACGCATTAGATGTAGGAAATCTACTGGGAAGGTGGCACCACTGAATAAAAATCAGAATCTGAGACCAGCCCTTTGCTTGAAGTTTATACATGGAGATCATCTTTATGTGTCAATGGGAGGGGTCCGAGGGCAGTTGAATAAGGAGGGGTGGGTATTCACTGCCAAACAATCTTTGCAGCTGCTAAAAGGTGGTATGAAAAGGTGGCACACTGAAGACCTGCCAGTGTATTTGGTTGGTGTCATCTAATTTTGTGGGTAAAATTTCTAGTGCAGCTTCTCTTGCTCTCTCTCGCTCACACACACACACACACACACACACACACACACACACACACAATGTGCACACACACACACACACACACACAATGTGCACACACGTGCGCACACGCATACACACACACACACACATGTGCACACACGCACGCATGCCCACACACACACACACTATAGTTACCTAAATAAAATAAACCTTTCTGGTAATTGTCACGAGTCTTGTGAAATGACGGACACCCCGCTAGATGCTTCAGCTGGCAACAACAGATTTCATCAGGTTCTTTGCTGCCAACCCTGCTACTGTAGAGTACAGTTACATGCATCCTCACTGACGTCCAGTAACATATCAAGCAAAGACAATATATGCGGAAAGGACACAGACAGGTCTTGAGGGCAAACATTCCACCCATCTTCCAACAGTTACTCATGACAAGAATGAGACAAATGTGTTTCCCTAGCAGAAACTGTGGCACTTTTACATAAACATAATAATCATCTCTGTGCATCCCTTGTCTTCTTGGGTTCCAAAGGATGCTTGCTCTCTGACTAGCAGGACAAGACTTGCAGCCCAACGTTTATGAATCAAAACACCCAGTAATGCTAGTGAGGACAGCAAAACTTTGTGGACATTTCATTCACAGAACAGTATTCATGTCACACGTGGTTCATGTCAGCTTGTGCTGAAGTTTCACCAGTACAAATCCTTGAAGCTGCAAGGTACTGAGAATCCACAGGTCATCTGCTTGTTATCCAACTGCTCCTTGCGTGGCTTGTTCCGAATGTTTTCCAGCCCTGAAAAGTGGAGCCATTGCACAAGAGACTGTCACTCTGCACGACCATTGTTGGATGCTGCGTTGTGTAGAGGAATGCTCGCCAGACTACAGCTTGTGGCTCGAGGTCAAGACCAATCCTTAGTTAGCTCTGCCAGCATGGCCTGTGGCGTTCTTGCGGCGAGCAGCCAGCATGTCATAGAAGGGGTTGTCATTGATGCTAGCCCTGAAAGAAAAACATACATGAGTCTATTTTTGTGTGCTTCTCTCATGTTCTATTCCCTTCAAAGAAAAAGTACGAGCAGAAAGGAAACACTGAAATTCAATTTACAAGGCAAGAGAAATCAGCATATTTGCACTTTAAAAATCATTTCTAACTGATTTGGCGGAGGAAGGTGCGTAGTATCAGAGGGAAAAAAACTTTTACCCAACCTGCAGCTGCAAGGAAATCAGGAGAAAAAAAAAGCACATGTCAAATGTACTACTGGTACTTACTTGATACAGTTAATCCAGTCAGCTTTCTCTTCAGGAGAAGCTGCAGACATGCGGTATACATTGTGTCTCCCTGAAACAACAAATATTCACACTTACAACATTACCTATTGTGTCTTGCTGCAAAAAGTATAGTCACGTAATGCCTAACAAGGAGTCCAAGTTCTCACCAATGCAGATCTAAAAGACACAATTAAACTGAAACTTTTTTTTTTTTTTTTTTGGAGGAAATGAGGACTGAGAGTTTTCATGAAAAGTACAATTGCACAGTGTGTTTTACTTTAATCCTTTGCTTGGCAAACACAAACTGCAGATTAACTCCAGCTTAACCCATTCTACACTGACGCTACATGTACCATGTTACACCTGGCACCAGCTGCCTGGATCCCGTGTTGACATTACACCATGTGGACCAAATGATTTTATACTTAAGCGACGTGTTATCTAGATGCTGTACCTTACTTTGACATCACCTTCAGCTGGTTGCCAAGGAATCTTAACAGCAGACACGTTGGAAACGGAGATAAAATGTAAACAAACTATTATGACTATAGTTGTAGCTCAAGGTGAATGAGTTAGATGTAATTTTTTATTTTTTTTTAAACCTGCAAAAAATTCTAAGACATCTTCGGGTGGTACCTGTAATTGTTTCTCACCTTCAACGACTTTGCCATCAGAGTCCACTTTGCAGGCTTTGATGACCTCATTGCCCGAGACAGCGTACAGCTCAAAGCAGTTCTGGCGATTTGATTTCTCTGAGAGAGGTTCTCGTACCTGGATGTTCTCCAAGGGAATGATGCCTTTAGGTTCTTTGTCCTGATGTTGAAAAAAAGAACAATTCCTAATTATGTAACATCAATTTTGACTTCAAAGTTTCAATATCTAACTTTCTAACAACAAACATCTAAATTCTAATAAGCTGGGAAAGCACAACTGTAATTGTAGGTTGAACTTTACTAAACAAAGACCAATGGCTGTTAATTTAACACTTTCAGCCCTGCCACCGTATCACCTATGGTCTCGCAGACCCTAACAATAATATGCGTGCATGTGACCCATACGCTCTGCACAGTGGAAGATTCCCCTAAAGGATGGATCCAATACTTCTTGAGAAATAGGGTTTTGTTTGCAAGACCCCAGCTTTAGATCTAGCACACTTGAATAACTCCCAGGCACAGAGCGTTATCGCTACTGAGATTCCTTCAGGGCTGAAAGGGTTAATGAACCTTTTTAGCAAAACAACCTTCTATTCTCAACAGTTGCATTTTCCTCAAAACTGCTTTCCAAGCAGCATCCAAGACTACATCTACTGTAGAAATTTGTTTGGGTGAGGCGCTCAACAACGTGGAACACACCAAGTTGCACCATGTACATCTCAACATCAGGAAAAAGATTGTTGTTTGCTCTGTCTTTTTGCACAGTACGTGCTGTAACCAGTAACTGACCGTGGTGTACTGGAAGTAGTACAGACAGTTGTCGTTGAGAATAAACCACCGCCGCTTCCAGTTCTTGTAGCGTCCTCCTGCACACAGAAAATCATGAAAAGGCATCAAGCAAAGGACAATGGTTAATAGTATGAGTATCTTTCACAACACAACTCTAACCTCTACAAGAGTGAAAAAAACGTCATGTGTAACTGTGGCTTATCTTTCAACTGAAATGATGTTTTTCTGAGGCCCAGTGTGCATTTTCACACGGTTGCTGCAGTACAGTCCAAGACAAAAGAAGAAATGTCAAATGAAAGAAAGGTGATGAACTGACAGTTTTAGAATTCAGCAATATGTGTGTATGTGTACATTGTACTTGCAATCTCATGCTAGCAGTCTTCTCTGTGCAAGCAGGAACCATGTTTTATGGCTGTACCTTTGAGAGTGTGCGTCACTAGTCACATATAACATCATAACAAAATCTGCTGAAATTTAACCATGACAGAAAAACATAAAACCCCTTCAGTGAACAGTTGTTCTAAGTTGCAAGCTCACAATGGAAATGAGACATCTGCACCACTCGTACAGTGGGACAAAAACTTTGACAAGCAAAAAGTACACACAGGACACCTAAATCCCTTTCACAGAAAACTTGCTTTGTAGCATGCTTAATTTATCAGCACTCAAGCGAAAATTAGTCAGTTCAGACTTACTGAAATTACAACACTCACACTGATGCCATATATACACATATATACGAACACACTTTTCTGAAATATCTACTCGCTATCTCTTTGTGAAGTCGCAGCACGACCCTGAACAATAATTATGCACAACTGCAAACATTCATTAATGAATTTTAACTGTTCAAAAATGGATACAGTATTACAAAAAGAAAATCTTCAGTATGTTTATGCACAAATGGCAGCATATTTACAGGAAAGCTTACCATTCAACGGGGGGGGGGGGGGGGGGGGGGGGGGGGGAATATGTAAGGAGAACCAGAACATAATTGTCAACAGAATGTGTAACTACACTGTACTGCGCTTTTGAAGAAACTGTCTCTACTGGCCAAAATCAACTCTAATGCAAAGAAATACTGGAAACTTGAAATAACGACAACATTCTAAAACGAAGAATTCAAATGCACTGTACATGTTTGTACTTGTGCCAAACGAAAGAGAAGTAAATGATTCTATGGGGATTTACACTATGAACAAATGAAACATTACAAGGAGGCATCAAAGTAATCATCTACTGTTGACCCAAACTTACACGATTGTAAACATTTCTAACATTTACGCAAAAGAAATTCCCATAAAAAAAAAAATCTCCAAGGCCTTTTCAGCAATGATTTCAGCTTCACACAGCAGAACAGCAACACAACCACCAACAGATCTTTCATTTCCCATTAAGTCTTAATCTTTCATAATAATAATACTTATATGGCGCCTATCCCTGGGGAGCAAGATCTAGGCGCCTTACAATCTAACAAGATGGCCACTGACCAGCCCAATATGTTGTTTCCATTTAATCACCTGCTGTCGTCACGGTCGTTCTTTTGTAATGCCATGTATTCGGGAGGACACACACACACACACACACACACACACACACACACACACACACACACACACACACTACACTCTCTCTCTCTCTCTCTCTGAATGGAAACAACTGACCGGGCTTGTCAGACCAATCTTGGTTTTGGAAGAGAGACGTCAAGTTGTTTTCTTTGAAATCTATGACGTTTTCCTCATTGGGATGACGCATAATACATTTGACGTAATAACTTTGACTCGGATACAATTCTTGCAATGAAAGCAGCCCCATGAAAATTGAAGTGTTGCTGCTGCGCAGTGTAAAGATCGAATTTATACCGGCTCAATGTGTTTAACAGACAAGTCTGCGCGGCGAACGTTTTTTCACTATGTGTTATGTCTGCTGCGCGCGCGCGCACACAGACACACACAGACATACGCGCGCGCACGCACGCACGCAGACTTGCGCGAGCCGCGTTTGTGCATGTGCTCCATTGAGACCTATGTGGTGTTCTCTCACTCTACTATGCTATTGAGTGAGAGTCAGTGGGAAAAACAAAGCTCACTACATCAATGAAACTCCCGCTTTCCCCGTGTACAAATAGAGAACTTCCGAAAAGTGACGACACACCCCCACGTCAATCAAACATGACGTCGGCAAACTGACGCTGATAGTTTTGCGTCAGTGCGCGTGTGCCTTTTCTGCGATGTTTGTGAGGCGTGTGGCTTGTGTAAAGGAAATGTGCTTCGAGTACCAATTTTCGAGTCAACTGACGACAACGGCTGCAGTGAATTTTTCTAATTTTTTTGTATATTTTTTATGGCACCCCAGGCTCATTATCTATGTATAGTAGGAGCGATTTTGAGATCTAAAGTGTGTTCACCAGCACTTTCATCAGGTACGGCTTACGCCAAAAGTATAAAAGCGACAACCTCCAAAATTCACTTAGTTGAGAGTCCGTATTCATGCTATTCATGTCCCAAAAATGGAGTGGTTTAGGTAAATATTACGCCTTTAAACGCCAGAAAGCCACTTTTTTTGAAAAGGGCGATAACTCGCAAATCATGTGTGCAATCGTACCTGGATCGGGCCTTCTATTCAACAATCTTGATTCATTTAGAAACCCCAAATTTGAAATCGATCGGTTCAGTATTTTCGGAGAAATAGGCATCTGAACTGGGTTCACATGCAATGTCAACTCAGGCTCGGTTTACATGAAAACTATAAGAGCGACCATTTTCTAGTAGTGACTCTGTTCAGAGTCCGTATTTAAGCTATCTACTGCCAAAAAATTGAGTGATTTAAATAAATATTACGCCTGTAAACGAAAGACAACCAACTTGTCTCAAAAGGGCGATAACTCCCAAATCACTTAAGCAATCATCACACGCTTGAATCGTCTAATGTAACATTTTGATATATTTGGATACCCCAAATTTGAAGCCATTCGGTTGAGTATTTTCGAAGAAACGGGCCTGGACACAATTCACACACGCACACACATCCGCACAGACGGCACTCACTGAGGAGGAGAAGTGCGTTCGGAACACCATACGCGTCAGCATCGATGACGCAAGTTTTCTTACGTCATTGTCAGAGTTACACTCGCAAAATCGTCTCTGCGGGAGATCGGCAGTGACGTGCGTTTGTACCACAGATGCTTGCCTATGAACGTGGAAATTTTAGCCCGTCCTATTATGTTGTTTCCATTACTATGGAAACAACATAAAAATGGAAAAAAAAGAAGAAAAAGTAATCTAATGTATACATGTACACAGGTCTAGAATCTTGCTCATCCTGTCAATACTACCCAGGAACACTGAGTAGTACCCAACGCAAAACGGCCAATGAAGCTACAGCACTGCTGTGGGGTTCTTGTTTTGCCTTTGTTTCTTTTTATTTTTTTTTTGCACAATTTTAGTCTGCACGCCCAGCACTTCCACAACTGCACCACCAGAAACTCCCAGCTTCTTTTTTGTCAAAATACAGTTCACCTTCACTATAATGCACTTCAGTATTCATGTACTGCAAAATCAGTCATACCACATTGAGGTTCACGTGTGTGGCTCACAAGAGTAACATTCACAAAGTCATGTCATCAGTGTAACCCTTACGTGAAAGATGCGGTCCTATTTTTTAACCCCAAACACAGCGTTAATAAACATTACGCATTGTAGTGAAGGTGAGCTGTACTGTACAAAACACGACCAGGGAAACACAGACAACCACAGCCACCGGGACTTTTATTCACAGAGGACGGCAACATTTTCAAAAATAACAATCTGCATTCCCTGGAAAAATGGGATCGAAATTAGAAAAAAACAACAGGAGGAACTTTGAACCAACAGAAACCAAACAAAATGGAACCAAAACGGAGAAACTTACTGAACCTAGAAGCCCCTGCATTAGTAAAAAGGAAAATTAAAATGAAGGTGTTAGAAAAGTATTTCACAGTGATCAAAGAAACATACCTCGAGTGAACAGATGGCACAGTAAGAGAGAGAACAACTCATAACAAAAAGAGTGAAGAGAGTGTGAAAGTCATTCTAAGCATATATACAACAAAGTTAGAGGGAAACGTATCAAACATCAGCAACTTCCATGTGGATGACCAATGACCATCATCACAAAAAAAAAAAAAAAGAGAGAGAGAAAGAGAGTACCCCTAATCACCACATAAAAAGCAAACAAATTTCTAGCCTTCTACCCCCTGTCTGACACACTGTGTCAAAACTTACAAAATAACAACTAAATCTAAACAACCATTGAAACCATGTCTAACTTCATTTGTTATTTTATCATCAAAGAGACTGACACCAGAACATAACTTCAGTAAAATGAGTCAGCTCAGGATCTAAGAGGAACTCGCAGGATATTTTGAGCATCTCCCATAACCTCCTTCAGCCAAACCTTTTTTTTTTTTGACTGCCCCAACTCTTTGCCAGTTCCAGTGGTGTTCCTCCCAAGCCGTGGGTGGAATCCATGGAGCTAGGGCAATTTTTATTATGCATGATGATGGAAATGAGGATGATGGTAAGATGATGCCATGGAGGTCCGTGTGGTTTGGGACTGCGGGACAGGGCCGCATTCCATGCTTCCTGTCATAAATATCCCGGCATTAACCAGGCCTGGGAACTACGGCACCTGCGGTGCCGGCCGTGTAATCTTCCACATCATAAGACGTGTCATACCATGGGAAGCACCCCCAAAGTCGCACCCGTGAAGTGGGTGAATCTCGGCTGTGTGGCAACAGCCTCCCCATTGGGTCCATAGCACACCCGCTCTGGGTAGGAGTTGACCTAGGTAGGAAAAATCCCGCTTGCCTTGGCTGGGACTCGAACCCGGATCTCCCGGTCCATGGTCCGAAGTGCTAACCACTACACTACGAGGGCCGGTCAGCCAACTGTTTCAGCTTCTTCAGTTGCTCTTAGGATTCTGAACCCATACAATCTTCCAGAAATGAATCCAAAGCCTGATACCCTCTACTTTCCCTGACAACATTGTTCATTCACACAGTGGTACACATATAAAGTATCTGATTTCTATCAGACAACAAAATGCCAGGTAGAGGAAAATATGTGTTTAGAAGTATTTGCAATAAAAAGAAACGCACAGTGATGAAAATGGGGGTAAAGTGAGGGGAGGAAAACCTATAAACCATAAAACCAAAGGTGCCATACCCTGCTTCATGAGCCATCCCTCCTTGACAGGGTTGAAGAACGTGTGCATCAAATCATTTCCATCATCCTCAGGGATCTTGAATGGCTCCTTCTTGATGTTCTCATACAAACTCTGTAACACATTAACCACAGTAGGATGATATCACAAGCAACGCTTCACAGAAATTGCTCAGAAAATTGGCTTGGGGTCCTGTGCAAGATAGCAGATGATGAAGCAAGGTGATCAAAAAGAAGTGGCATTTTGGATCTCAGATCTTTCACTGGTTTTAACAGGCGACATTAAACATGTGCTGTAAAGTTTCTAAGAGGGGAATTTGCGGCTGCTTCTGTTGTAACTAGATAAGCGCTGCAGCTTTTATAGTGGCCACAGGCTGACAGCTGGCAAGGAGTGAAGATTTGCAAACTGTCTTTGTTCCGGTGTACAATCAGGCTGGGGAATTTGCTGAAGGAAACACAGACTGAAACCTAGGCTGGGGTGCAGCAGTAGCACACTACTATGGGACCACAGGAGCAACACCCCACTTAAGAAAACAAATTTTAGCACTTTTAAAGGCATTTAGTAGCCTCTACTGGCACCCAAAAGCTAAATTTATACCGTCTTGCTACTGACATGCAAGCCTCCAAAACTGAAGTCCCATATACATGTATTATGATGCATGACTGTGTGTGCAACCTTTTCCCCCCTTCCTTTTCTTCTGCTGAAACTTGGATTTTTTTTTTTTTTTTTTTTGCTGAAAGGATAGGAAATTTGGCTGAAAATTGCAAAATGACTGACAATCCCCCAGCCTGTACAATATCATACTACTACTACTAATAATTCTGAGTACTGTATAGGCACTTTACCCAATTTCATGAATCGGCTCAAAGCACCGCGAACTGAACCCAACACGCACGCTCATGTGAATCCCACGCATTCTCTCATGCACTGGATACTGGATATAAACACATTACAATCACGTGGTGCGAAGGGTCAGCTCAGCTATTTAAATTTCGAAATTTCGAATTGCATTTATTTTTCAAATTTGGTGGGCTGAACATTTCCAAAGCAGAGGGGGAGGAAGCCGGAGTACCTGGAGAGAACCCCCGACGATCGGCCCGAATGAACGGTGCCACATACGAGAAGGAAAAATTCTTTGCCCCGAGTGGGACTCAAACCTCTGACCTCTCGCACTGGTGACAAGTCTCTTAACCACTAGACCATCGACCGCCCCATGAGCTTCATAAAGAAGCACAAAATCACATTCACTTCAAGCTTCAACAATCCAACTTGTTGACACTGTTATCTTCAGCAAAAACATGGCCTACTTTTTCCTCATGTAAGTGGTTACAAACAGAGTGTAATCAACCTACAATGAGTAGTTCATCAGGCAGGTTGCCACCGTCGTTTATCCCACGGTTCATCTGAATGAAGCGCTCCACTGTGGGTTTGTCCTTGACACTGGGGTTGTGCAGGCTGGTGTTCAGCATGATGATGGCAAAGGACAGGATGTAGCAGGTGTCTGCAAATGAAATGAGGACATTCAGAGACAAACAGTCCTACAAGATGAAACACTGTAAGACTGAACAGAAAGGGGGGGGGGGGGGGGAGGGGGGAATCTCCCAGGAATGTACACCAAAACAAAATCCAGCGCTAAAGAAGTCCACCATGACAGTCACAGAATTATGTGTGTGTGTGTTTTGTTTGTTTGTTTGTTTTTCTGTGCAGCTGGAGGTGCAGGAGGAAAAGAAAGTATAATTGCAAATTCCTTTAAAGGAAAAAGCACACCCTACATCTTCCAGGGTGTTCTGTTACCAACCTCAACTGGTCATGAGGTGAATCTGGGATCAGACTCAAGAGTCATGGTTTAAGGTTACACAGTCCCCGTCTTTGAAATCACCTTAGGGATACTAAATAAGGATGCATGTACTGGCTTCTTTCGCTCACCTGTGCTTGTGAAGACACCAGGGTTCAGCTCACAATACCTGGCTGCAAAGCATTCCATCATACGATCAATCTTCTGCGCTTCTCCAGGCAGACGGAAACTCCACAGGAACTGCCTGAAAATCCAAACCAAGGAACTTGTTAGCCTCTCGGACAATATCACTGCAACTGATCTCCTGTGGCACCAGTAGAGAAAGCAACAGAAAAGTATGACAGGTTAGAGAACAAGGCAGACAGCTTCAAATGCAGGGGATGATGTTACTATTACAGTATTTCAAATGGCACATCACCGAAGTCCATACGAAGCAGCAAGTTTCATCAGAAGCAGATGATTGTAACTCACCTGAGAGCCTGCACCAGAATCATGTCAGAGAACTCATGTAGGTTGACAAACGCCTTCAGGACGGCCATATTGAAGTCATTCCTAAGGAGACAAGATAGAACACCAGATTAATTGAAAGGCACTCCTGTGGAACAAACACAAATCTAAGGTTGACAGCTTTCCATGAGGATAAGCGTGCTTTGAATGTTAATACAGATGGAAAATTATTATAGGCAACACGTGCACACGCACGCGTGCACGTGCACACACACACACACACACACACACACACACACACACACACACACACACACACACACACACTCTCTCTCTCTCTTTACTTGCTGCCATCCTAAATCAGTGACACAACTCTGATAACATTAACCTAGTCACTGCAAATACACTCATGTATGCAACCCTTGCAATACCACATCAAAATCTACACTTAGCATGAACCGCTGAACTTACTTCTCTCCCAGATAGTCACCGATGGCGGTCTTGTTGAGGCCTTCTCCTTGGAAAAGGAAGCGTGCCACATCTTCCGGGGTGTTCTGTACCAACCCATTGTTGATGAGGTACTCGATCCCCTGCAACACACAAACACACAGCACTTCAGACTTCAAACGTCAACAGGAATTTAATCTAGTTTTTTTTTCTCTCTCTCTCTTTCTCTCAATTATTTCTGCTGTTGCTGCCGGATACATGTACATGCACTGTCAAGACTTTGAATGAGTAGAGACGATTGTCACCCATCCTTATCATAGTGAGCCTGTGATTTGTGAAAAAAATGCATAAAATGAAAGCATGCATACATGCATTCCTTTCTGTATTTATAATACATGTACACAGATTTACGCATAACTCTGGGGGCATGCAAACTGGATGTTAGGGCCACACATGCATCTGTGAGAATGTGACTACTAAAGAAAATACCCCACACCACCAGACGAAGATAATGACATTACTTAACATTATTATTTTGTTGTTGTTGTTGTTTGTTCTGGGGTTTTGTTTTGTCTTGGTTTTTTTTTGTATGTCTGGATTGTGTATTTATCTGGACCTTTTGAACAGACCCGCTAATACACTGCAGGCTTTCTCCCCCCCCCCCCACACCCCCTCCCCCCAGTAAACGCATATCAGATGGAAGAGATCTTTCCAACATCTGTTGACCTGAATGCCAAGCTCCATCATCTCACAGTATTATAATTTTCACTGGTCTCTCTCTCTCTCTCCCGAATGTCCGAACCTGCGCAGCTAAACCTAGGCCACTAGTATGACATACAGTGCTGAAAAAGATAGCCATATGTAACGTCGACACATACATCACCCTTGGCTCTAGCCTGCTGATAAAATGTCGCCTCTTGACATTAGACCGGTGATAAAGGTACAATGATAATCCTGTTGACTTAACGGTCCCGTACAAAGTTCTCATTCACGAAAGGCCTGCTCCTTTGGCCACCGCCACCCATCACTGTTGCTTTTAGGATAGAAGGGGAAAAAGAGGGCAAGTGAATGTCACCTCTGTGTTTGGATCCAGACATCTTAGACGCTGGGAAACCAAAAATAAACCCTCCCACCCACCGCAAACCATCAAGATTAACCGCACAACCGCTAGGATAAGTTCAAGTGGCTGAGTGACTGGAGAGAGCGTGGCATCTCGGGTCGAGCTGTTACAGTAAACCTACCGGCTGCACCTGTTCAAAACATACATTGTGGAAAACCTCAACACTCCGGGGTTTTTATCCATATATTTAAGTGTGTGAGTGAACTGTCTGTTCATTCGGCAGCTTTGTACTTCTGCGCTGCAGCTAACTTTCTGAAAATGTATGACATGGGGGCAGCACAGAGGCTACTGTCACTTATAAACTGTATAATATACACACTTAAATGCCCAATCTTTATGATTTCTATGTTCACAGATCCCTCTGAGCAGTTTCAGTGGTGTCATCACACCACTTAGAAACATGCACGGTGACAGCATCTCAAATGCTGAGCCAACAGAAACGCACTCTGTCACATGGCTAACACACTGAGCGTGAGTGTTGTGCCGACACCAACCACGTATTCACGGAATTTGAATGTTCAACCGCTCGCTCAAAGAGTAAACAACACTGTATCATATTAAGAGCTGTAATAATCATCAAGACAGTATTTTGAGTGTACAGGCGCACTCGCGAGCGAAACCGTTCCAAAACATAAGCTGGCTCAGTAAACATGGAAATATCGTGTTTATACGTATGGGGATTATGCACCACGTCAATCAAGTGATTACCCAGTGATTAACAATTAACAGCAAATTAGGACTTGGGAAACATGATTATTCTTTAGCACAGACAGGGGTGGGTGGCAAAGGCAATGGCAACATAGAGGAGTGTAGAAGCATTACAACCATAGACATTTCTGTACACTCCACAAGTAACAGAAAATATTTCAGTCCATCCACCTCATGGAAGAGACTGCACCCTTTAAGTAAGTCTACATGCTGTTTACACATGCTAGAAACTGTAAGCGGTGGGTATGATGTTGGAAAATTCATCCACTCAGGTACAGATCCATCTGCATTGCCAGACTGCACGGCTAGTAGTCACTGTTTACCCTCCTAGCTGCCTCAGCCGGCGGATTTAGTGGGGAATCTATCAACCTGGTGTCTACGTTACAGCCTGGTGCTGGTACAGCAATCACATGCTTAATATGCGACCATCAGTGACGTCAGTACGGGTTCATGGCATACGTGCTCTATGACTAATCTCTATTTTCAGCGACAGCGAAAGAGAGAGAGAGAGAGAGAGGGAGGGAGAGAGAGTGGGGGGGGGGGGGGAAGAGTGTTGGGGAGGTTTTTTTGGGTTTTTTTTTTATATTACTTTTGTTTACGTAAAGCATCCGAACTAAAACTTTAAAACTTTTAAAACTTTGGTTCAGATTTATGCAAACACTTTGGCCGCTTCACCTGACCCTTGGTTCCAAGCGGAGCACAGGGAGAGATAATCCTCACCCACTGACGGCCCCGCTTATCTCATCCTTTCCTTTCATTATAGATTTTGGAAGCAAAAATGGCAGCATGATGCCGAGTCTCGAACTGGCTTCATCCAACCTCAAGAACCAGAACACGGGCAGAACATATCCTTCATCAGCTAGATGGGCATATCATGTCTTGGATAAGAGCTCCCATCAAGGGGCTCAGGTGTAAGGCATTTACCGGTTCCTCAGGTAGTTCTGTACACCTGAGCACTGAACCACCGAATATTAAAAAGATAAGGGAACAGCAAGCGGCCAAATGTTTGGGCCAGGTCTGCCTTACGATGACGAATTCGTTTTGACAGGCACACAATCCTCTGAGGCATTGTTTACAAACCAAAGTTTTTTGTTGTTTTTTTTTTTTTTTTTTTTTTTTGGGGGGGGGGGGTCACATTACACATAATCCTGTTGTTACCAGTTTTGATTAAAGCAGCTTCACTTGCTACCATGAATCTTGCAGCTCAAGCAAATGGGAAGACTCAAAATTTTCTATTCCCTGATCACTTGAATTTATCAAAGTAAAAAACAACAAGAAGAAGAAACCAAAAACAAAACAAAAAAACACCACCCACTCTCTTCAATTCTTGCTCGCTCAAAATACAATAGACTGTGTTTTGTCTCCCGATATTCTGTGTTTTAACAAGCAAGTTTTCTGCGCTACTGGTGGCAACTTTTGAATGTAGATGTCTGAACAATGACAGCGGTAACAACGAACGCGAAACCTCTGCCAACAAGGAAAGCAGGAAAAGGGGTGGTGGGTCGTGGAGGTGGGAGTGGGGGAGAGTTGGGTTACGGTGGTGGTGGTTGGACAAACCCCTGGGTACCCGCTCCTCCCTTTCTTCACCCACCATCCCGTTCATCCGGTTATTTTGTTGTTGTTTTTGCCGGCTGCCACCTTAGGAGTCGACCCAATTTGTTACCTCAGGTAAAAAAAAAAAAAAACCCAACAAGTTCACAAAAACGCCGGTGACCTGCTGATATCAAAGACAAGTCTAACTAGGGTAGGAAACGGATCCCAGGCACCGGCAACCGGGTCCAGGCCCTACATGCAAGAAAAGCAATTTCCTGCTCCAGCAGGAAACTCATCCCCCTGCTATCTTGCCCCCACAGCGACTACGAGATTGGCCGGGGCTATATTTTACTGACGTGCAAAACGGTACCTGAACCTACGAGTTAGAAGTATCTCAACCCTATCATCAAGACGGTGGACGGGCGTCGAAACTGATTACTGTGGTTAATGTGCAGACCTAAGACGAATAAGGTTCCTTTCTTCTTCTTCTTTTTTAAGGTAGTATGTCTGGGAGCGTTCTTGTTTAGGTGGTACAGCTCACTTGTTTGGCTTTAATGGGTTTTTTTGTTTTGTTTGTTTGTTTGACAAGATAGACTCATCGCGTTATTAATACTGTGCACAAATGAGAAAAAGAGGGGGGTAGGGGGTTCAAAAGAAAAAGAAAACTGTTTTGAATTCTATACAAGCATATAAACCAATAAAGTGTGTTGCTTGACCTGCCAGTGACCTGAAAATGTTCTGAATTCCTTACAAGCATATAAAGTGTGTTGCATTGACCCGCCAGTGGCTTGTTGAAGTGAACTCTATATGTACACGTACGTCTGTTACTTTTCGGAAAACAAATGGAGGAAAAAGAAACCTGACAAGTGAAAATGCCGCTGAAGAGAATCCTCCATGCCCTGCCCTTCCCCGACCACCCTCCCCCTCTGTAAACTGGGGCGGTAAATCAGGGCAACTGGAAGCCCGAGGGCAAAAAATCGGAGCATCTGTCTTTTAGAGGAGGGTTCTGACCTAAGTTTAGAAAGCTATCAGATGAACTGAACCAAAGAGTTAGCGTGTTTGCGTCCGTCTGCAGACTCCTCGGTGGAACCGCAGCGAGAACTCCAACGGTATCTTCTTGATACAACAGCGCATGAAAAAAATCTAAGGGGGTTGGAAGGGGGAGGGGGGGGGGGTTGGAGGGAGAAGGGTGAGGGCACTATGCCTCAAACACGATTGTGAGATAATTTCTCTCGAGTAATGAAGCCGATACAATAGATACTTCGTAGACAAATCAGCATGATATGGCTACAGCAGTAATTATGTCTTAATTTCATGTGTGTGTGTGTGGGGGGGGGGGGGGGGGTCGTGCGAACGCAGGTTACATGTGGCCGTAGAGTGGCCGCAGGTTACATGTGGCTGCATGGAATGCAATGGGTCACTCTGGTCCTATTTAGTGAGTGAGTGCCCACTCACATCACAATAAATCAAGTAAACCGGTTGATCACACACACACACACACACACACACACACACACACACACACAGAGTAACAGAGAAGAGTCCCGGGAGTAACGTGCTGAGGCTGGGGGTGACTAATGACGCAGAAGTGCAAATGATGTGTGAAGGTAACTTCTGCGGCAAGAGGGTAAAAGAAAAAAAGACACCAGCAGTCCATCAAGGATAGTGGCTTAGTGTTCACTACGACCATCCGACAGATTGATGGCCAAAACCTGCCTACGCATGCGGCTCACGGCCTCCAAAGCTCGCCCCCCAAAAAACCGGCACTAGCGAAGCACTTCAACGACTGTTCCTCTGGGACGTCGGCCTCATCAGCACTTCTAATCTTGGTCGTCAAGAAGCGCGCTAAATGTGGCGGTCGTGAACGCCATCACTGACAAAAAGGATCCGTCCCCACGGGTCTATTCTCACTCGGGGTCAACGCCCCTGCCTGCCATGTTTAGGGTTCGACATGCAAAACGTAAATGACTTTCCCCCCAAAGTGTACTTGAGGGACGGGGAGCGTGGCCTGATGGGAAAAATCAAGGCCTCGTCATTAGCGGGAAGAACTCGACAATCTGACACTAATCTTGCCAGTAACGGTGGCCATCAACAGACACACAATTACAGAACATTACGAATGTGCGACCCCTCCCCCGGGCCATGGAAATAGCACTCGAAACAAACGTCACCTTCAGACCTTCGAACTGACGGTGAATTAATTAATGGAAAGCCTGTAGTCTTAACCTACCATCTTCGAAATAGCGGTGGATAAATGGAACAGGGCTTAACTTTTAACTTACGTCAAAATGGTCAATGACTCAAAAGAAGAAAGTGTATAGCATTTAGTGACTGTTGCAGACACGTTATGCTAGGGGTGTCGGGGGGGAAGGGCATGCTCCCCTGGATTTATTTTTAATCAGACTAAAATCTGTGCAGTTTGGTGCATTTTGGCATAATGTTATGTGCTTCAGAGAACAAAACACACTTCAGGGGGCAGAATTTTTTTATTTTTTTTTAGCCATAGGTGGAAATCTCCTTAAAGGTGGAAGATTTCAAGCCTCACGGAAAGCCCTTTTTCTTGTAGTTTAGCCTAAGCCTGCTTAGACCCCCTCCCCCTCCCGCATTCTTTAGCACGACAAGCCTAATGGCCATACTGTGCTAATGTGCTAATGGCTCACTACTGCCAGGTCGCAGTAAGTCTCAAACATGCGAATGATCCATCCTTGACGGATTGCACTCGGCGTGTCGACAGTCACCTCACCACATGGTGCGACTGACCAACCCCCCAGGCCCCGTCAGTGATCAATCCCGGATTACGCTGCGGTTAAGTCGGCCCAAGACCGAGCAGTAGCTGCAGTAATAATGGCCTGACAGGACCTACGTGACAAGTACATGACGTACATCCCCCACCTACAGCAACAGCACGCAGCTGGGAAACATATGGGTCTCTGTCACGAGACTACTGAAAAAAAATGTTAAACCGTTTGGTTAAAGTGAAAAGCAGACAGAGGACGAGTTGGTGGTGATGGTGCGAGTGAAAAACGAGACAGAGACGTCACTAACCAATGGGTATTGTATACTGTAGACCGTCTGGCCGGAAGAACTTTATCTCAATCCACTCTTCGACGGATCAACGCTAATTGCTGTCAATTGGCTAAACCAACCCCCCCCCCCCCAAAAAAAATAAAATAAAAAAAAAATAAAAAAATAAATAAAAAAATAATAATAATAATAAAAACAAATAAATAAATAAATAAAAAATCGATAATTATAAGCCTCCTGTGGCTAACTCAAACTCAAAGCCGGGAATGCAGGACCAGCATGAATGAAAGACGAGTCTCCTTGTAATTGAGTCTGCCAGCTGCGGCATGAAAAAAACAAACAGAAAACCCCTGTATCTGCTGTTGTGTTGTCTGAGAGAAGACACCGGAAATTAAAAATTAAACTCTAGAAAGATGGCATGTTTATTCTGAGACCCAAGACCCCCCCCCCCCCCATTCCCCCATCACTACCTTTCAACCCAATCTGACACCAAAGATTCGCTGATTCTTCTAACCAAAGACGGACGCAGTGTTCCCGATTATGCATAGGTGTGCGTATTTGTACGCACAAAACTCTTAAATTGACGCACAAATTTCAGAACTGTGCGTTTCTGGTCTCGCCGTGACAAACAGTATTTTTCCAACTCTCTCCCGAAAACAAAACAAAAAGCGATCTGTAACTAACAGCGGACACTTGTAGCATCGCATTTCTGCTAAGCCATTGTGGGTAACAGACAGAATCTGATGTATGGACTCCCAAAATTCACTAAAGGACCCTCAAAAAAGAAAGTCCAAAACAGTGCTGCCCGTCTTGTGATGAAAGCAAAAAAATCCGATCACATCTCCCCAATCCTTAATTCCCTCCACTGGCTACCCGTGGAGTCCCGAATTAAGTATAAGGTAATGTGTCTGTGTCACAACTCCTTCATGAAGACCGGCCCCGCATATCTTGCTGATTTACTGACCACATACAAACCATCAAGACAGCTCAGATCCTCTGATGACAACCGCATTCTCCGTGTTCCAAACGTCAAAACCAAGTCATTTGGAGAGCGATCTTTCCTGTACCAAGGACCAGCCCTTTGGAACACACTGCCTCATCAACATCAGACACACAGACTCAGTCCGCAGCTTTAAAACGTCCATTAAAACACACAACGATGAGTGAATAGCGGACACTGTGTGTGTGTGTGTGTGTGTGTGTGTGTGTGTGTGTGTGTGTGTGTGTGTGTGTGTGTGTGTGTGTGTGTGTGTTCTTTTAGCTGTTTCAGTGCTTTTTATCTTCTAGTAGCTTTTTAGTTTCTTTTAGTTATTTTAACTTCTCTGTAAGCGCTTAGAGCTCACAGAGAATAAGCGCAAATAAATATTCATTATTATTATTATTATTATTAAAAACAATGAGAGAGGGTCTTAAGGACCCCAGTATTTTCGAATCACAGAGAACACTGGGACGTTCATGAACACTTTCTCAAATCAGTGCTTCGTAGACATCGTCCACAATGCTGCATACAACTCATAAGACATTTCTAATACTCTTTTGAACAAAATAACCAGAGTCGACAGTAACGCGTGTCTGAGACAACAATTCTTCACGGGCGCTTCAACTTCCACACAATGAGAATTGACGAAACAGCACGAGATGCACAGTGACAGGACTGACAGCTACGAAATGAGACCGTTCGAGCATTCTTCCAGCACCAATTACCAACAGACAGCCCCATTTTCACGGCCCAAGGCACCCATTAGTACCGTCGATTAAGGGGTGAAAAACCGGGGCCGGGTGAGGTGCCTGAAATAATGAAGTAAGTAAAACTAGGCTGCCTGCGGGTTGTGAGGCACAATAAGTAAAGGAAGAACTGAAGATGAAGTCCTCTCTCCCCGGACACCCCCCCCCCACCCCCCCGGTCATCCTCTGGCGGTTCCAACTGTGCTTTTGTTTAGAGTGTATCCATTTGTCTGCTCTGCTTTTGTTTGTTGTCTCAGGCTGATGTGGCTTGGTGGTATTGAAAGCTTTTAAAGAAATTAGACGTCTGGTCATCGCTTGGAAATAAGTCTAACAACCAATCAGGCTTGCGGGAAAAGAATCAACAAAAGGCTTTGTTGAATACCCTCAGTGCTGCTTCAGGAAGTCAAGTCACATTAGTATCGGGGCCTGGAGAATGGATCTGTTGTTAACATTCGGATAATGTGTTATTTATCCTGTCATTCTTTACCGCGGCATTACGGAAGGCTGATGAAGGCAAGTAGCCATACAGTGTGTGTGTGTGTGTGTGTGTGTGTGTGTGTGTGTGTGTGTGTGTGTGTGTGTGTGTGTGTGTGTGTGTGTGTGTGTGCGTGTGTGTGTGTGATTAATACTATTTATTCAAATAACACACACATACACACACACACTCACGCACACACACACCGCGTTGGCCTGCACCTTTTCGCTGCAAAAAAAAAAAACCCGCCTATACGAAAACAATGCTTTACGCTGTAAGCCCTAAATACCCACACGCTCTTCCCTATAACCCGATGATGACTAGTCTGGGACAGCCAACAGCAATGGCAACAGTCCAGGGACTGGCCAAGAGGCCAAGAATAGCTCCTGTATGGAGACCGAAAGCTCAATAACTCTGAGTCAACCCTACTACGCCGCTTGATGCGCGCATCTCAGGGTAAGAGATGGGCAAACAAACTCTTGGACTTGACGTGGCCAGATCCCCCATTCCCGCAAATTGCACACACCATCATCTGGGTCATGATCTTGATGACAAGATTCATCCAATGAAGCACAGGAAGACCTGTTACATAGAGCACCCGCACAGCTCTCGCCCTGTTATTGCTGAACCATTAAAGCGTGATATCCTCTTGAGAGGAAACCCCACCCAATCTCTTAATCAAAATAAAAAAATAAACAAATAAAAACTTTTCCAAACATTTTATTGAATTATCGGGTCGCTTCGCCACTTAAATTTCTACACACACGATGTGTCCACGCAGACACGTTGCCACCACCAACTCACGCTCCCTACTGCATTTTTACTACAGTAAAGTCTGATATGTTCTCTTCTCCTTTCTTCTCGTCTTCCTGTCCCCCTTTCTCTTCCTACCTCTTTTCGTCTCATTTAATTTTTCACGTCAACTTCTCCGCCATTTATTTATGTTAACTGTCTCAGATGAGCACGCACATTAGTTTTTACTTGTGCTCAGTAACAATGCTGTTTACTGTTTGATGACGATCTTTGCATTAAAAAAAAAAAGAAGCTTAAACCAAAGGCGTGATGGCTGATCGTGTACAGTAAGAGTGTAACTTTCAAAACGACAAAGAACGACATGAAGGGTGTCAAGTACAGTAACTCTTGTAACTTGCAACTGATTCAGGCCCTTCTAAGGGGCGATCGCGGAAGGTCAAACTGCAAGTGATTTTTACGGAAAGTGTCCTACATCTCTTGAGAGAAAAAGCAAGCAGTTCAACCCTTGCATGTTTATAACGACTTTTTGGAAAGGATCGCTCAGTTAAAATAGAACTCGTCGTCTGTTCTTTAAAATCAAAAGGAGGAAACCTTTGCACGTGGTATGTTTACAAATGGCCACAGAAATGTTCTGGCTTTGGAGCACGGGATATTTCTCGTGAGATCACATGATGCGGCGCTGAGAGAACTCCGCACATGTACAGCATAAAAGCTGGCTTTGAAAGAACGGTACACCTAGCGGTCTGACGTTTGACGTCACATCTGAAATGACCACTGATTGATCGAAATGTAGGTAAATAATCATCTGACACACTTCGTCTACAGCTCTGATGTTTCTCCCTCTCTCTCCGGCATACTATCAGAAATGTGTGTGTTCAACAAACACATACTGGACAATCTCTCTCTCTCTTTCTCTCACACACACACACACACACACACACACACACACACACACACACACACACACACACACACACACACACACACACGTTTGCACAAGGATGATGATCAAAGCTGTTCCGACTGGCGCTACAACGATAATCACAAGTGTATCCTTTCCAAGAACCACCACTGCAAACGCTTCTCCCAGGAACCCATCAACATGTTTATTTGAGCAGGCCGCCAGCTATATTATATAAGCTGCTAATGCATTTTTACCCTTTACACTGCAGGATTATTTTAGTTCGAGCAGCAGCTTAAACACACGGAGGCTCAGTAGTCTGCCTGCCAGTTGTTTTCTCTCAAAGCCTAATGCTCTCAATGTCCGGGGTAATTGCTGCTTTCACTTCTGCTGTAGGGAGGGGGGGGATGACCCCAGCTATCTCCTTCGTTATCGCTTCACGTGCATGACCCATCTCTTCCCTTCCCTTCCTTCTCGTTGTGTGCCAGACACCGATAAGCATCAACACTGTTTTGTTGAGTGCACCATCCCTTCTCTGTCCCCAGGGTTTTTGTTTCTTCCTTCATTTTTCTTTTGAAGGACATGGGTGTTTTTTTTTCGCAGGCACTGTGCCCCTTTTTGTTTTTCTTCGGAATTAAATGGGGAGGGATTGGAGTGAGTGGTATATTCAATATCTTGTCACGAACAGAGTAATTTGTAAAACTGCTTGCAGAAATTCCCACGTCCACCAAATGAGAAGTCTGTAAACACTCCGATCAAAAACTGCTTTGGTGAATGATGCTGAAAGACGATGCCCATTAGTACAGGTCACATGGTGTCAAAAGCGGTCAACATAAAGGCCAATTCCATTTATCTAACCACCACTGACTCATACTAAGGGAAGGACCTAACCCATCCACATTTCAGTCGAAATTGCCCCCCCCCCCCCCCCCCGATTGTTACCTAGAATCATTACTTCTAGGAAATTTTCTAGGTTAGTCACTTCATTGGTCAGATCTAGGTACTGTACAATCTGACCCGATACACTAGACGGAAATGCCATGCACATCATCAGTATGTCTTTCCACGTTCTCTGGTAATACCCACCAGCTCTCTGTATCCACCTAGTCACTCCCCGCCCGTCCCCCGGGCTGTTATCGTGGCTGGCACAGGGACCAGAACCCGCGAGTGACGTGTACGTCTTAAACAATCGACCAGAAGGACGTACTAATGGTACTCACCTTCTTGGGATCCATGTTGAATTTCTTTCTCCCGATGGAGATCTCCTTGGCTTTGGGGTCTGGTTTGCTGCACGCAGAAGAACGGGAAAACGCATAAATTTTGTGCGAGACACTGGAAGGAAGTTGATAAGATGAGAGAGCGTGTAGTGTGTATGTATCTGCAACTCAGTTAGCTCTTTGACCTTGCTTGTTTGTATAGCACACAGGCAATGGGGGGAAAAAACAAAAACGAAAACAAAACACATCATGCACTGCAAATGCTATAAATGATAAATGATTAAATCTCACTGTATGTTTGTTAATTTATGGTTTTGTTTTAATTGTTTTGTTTTCTTTGTTGGGTTTTTGTTTTGTTTTGCTTTTCGGTGTGGGGGTGGGGCCGTCTGTTCTGTGTTCATTAAATTAATGAGATGGCCATGAGTGAACCTGGTGGAACATGCCGCCCAGACCAAATAAACTCCGAACGAAAACACATTTATGGCACCGGGAGCAAACGCAATGTGAGTTAATGATTGCCCATTGTCTGCAAATAAAACCGTGCACGACAATGGCGTCAACAGCCGGTAAACGAAGGCGCATGCGACGAATCCATAATGTGTCACAGAAACCTGCACTGAGTCACACTGCTGACTGTTGTAGCTATGCTGTAACACGGAACTTCAACAACACCAACGGGACTGCAGAGGCACAAAAAAGGAGACCAAATTACCAAAGATAATTTTAACTGTTCGTTATCCAATGATAACTCAATTTCCCGCCATTTCTGCATTATTCAGTAAGTGTAATTACCTTTGATCTCGAGCTTACCATGTCGACCTGCTCCGACTACATACTGACGAGATGATAATATCACGTGATAATACACGCTATATAACAGCGCGCAAGGCATCAAAGAACCTGCTGCAGTGTTTGTCGATGTCATGCTGAATTACTCAGTATCACGTTATTGTTATTGTCGACCTGCCCTCACAAACACGATACGTTATTACGGGCCGCTGGAAAAGGCCGCGGGTTTGTAGGGCTGAAGAAGATTCGCCCCTGCAATGCAAAATGTCAGCTCCATTTAATTTTCCATTTCCGCTCATTCTGGGCGCAACCGGGGTCCTAGGGGCTTTCATTTCCTACACAGACATCGCAGATGTGAAATCCCTATGAGGCAGAGTCAGCCGGGGAAACTGTGGTAGCCTGGGAAACACGGGGATCAAACATGAGGTCAGAGAGATAACTGCATACGCACGAGGCATAACTGTATGGGTCCACGTACACATGTCTGTTGAAGGAAACACTAAAAGAGACAACAACAACAACAAAACCAGTCCCTTGCTTTTTCCGTGTGTGTGTGTGTGTGTGTGTGTGTGTGTGTGTGTGTGTGTGTGTGTGTGTGTGTGTGTGTGTGCGCGTGCGTGTAAGCAAAACAAGTTGCCCCTTTGGCTTTATATGAGGAAAGAATACAGGCTCGATCTGTGGAACGAGTCTTGCCATGTATCACCCGATTGTGAGTTCGAATTATAGTTGGACTCCAAGTCTGTAAGATACACATTTCGGCACTCGTGTAAGTTGAGTGCCCCTGGATTTGGGGAAATCCACCTCGAGGTCGACAGGCGAAAGGCTCACATGTGATAACCGCGAAACGCCATCAGGTTTTCCACTTGCATCCCTTACATGTTCAGTTATAAAATATGTAGGTATACGTAGACGCGACCACAACGGTCAGTCCTTGCAGATCTATAACAATTAATGATGTGCAGGAGGTCATGACATGCGCCGAGACATTTCAGACATGTAGCTGATCGTCGTCAATAACCACGAGCACGTTCTGCCCGTACAGATGACTCGACAGAGTTCGTTTGTGAAACCTTGAAGACCAAAAGCGCTGTAGATTTTTCTGTGGGCGCTGAAAGAGCATTTTTCACAATGACGCATAACTAGCTGCACGGTACGTACAGCAGTCTTCCCCCTCCCGACTGACTGTCGTCCAAGAAAAGACTGATCGACCGAAGTGTCTTTTTCGTGGCTCGTCTGTCAGTCGGAGCTGTCAACCAACCAACAGAATGGTTTTTGTGCAGTGCGTCTAGACAGGATACATTTTCCCTGTATGTCTTTTCATCGTCTTTGACCTTAAGCAATGTCGGGTCCTAAACAATGTCAAGCCGCACGCCGTTCGAAGTCACGCCGGGTCGCCGGAATCAATGTGCTGCGGAATAGCTGAGAGCTCGAATAAATCATCGCCCGAATAAATCATAACATAACCCAAGTACACTTCTATTCTATGTTACTTGTGCAGTGTGTGTGTGTGTGTGTGTGTGTGTGTGTGTGTGTGTGTGTGTGTGTGTGTGTGTGTGTGAGAGAGAGAGAGAGAGAGAGAGAGAGAGAGAGAGAGAGAGAGAGAGAGAGAGAGAACGAAACTTTATTTTTCAACGGTAGAAATTGTAGCACACGTGCCAGTTTATAATCTGCCGTTGCTAAACTACAAAATGTACAACAAAAGAAGAGACAAGGGGACTCCCCAAAAACAACAACAAACAAACAAGAACACAAAACAAAAAACTATTAGACTACAAGTAAGATAATATTAAGTCAGCGTGTGAATAACAGCCTGACGTGTACATGGCAAAATTACATGTCATGCTTTAATACGCTCGACTACCTAGAGAGAGAGAGAGAGAGAGAGAGAGACCCCATAGAACTTCTTCCTTTTCCTAAACCAATTCCCTTCAAATAAAAACCACACCAGCATCTAATGAATCAGGATCCGGAATCCTCCCCCCCCCCTCCCCTCAAAGCCCAATCGAACAAATGCAACCTCGAAGAAAAACTACAGCAGTAACACTAACAAACCAGTTTGGGGAAAACAACAACAACAACACACAAACAAACAAAAATAAAAACATTATTCCCAATACTGATACAAAATGGCCGAATCTCGTATGCATGGCACTCTGAACCGTAACCTTTCGAGACCATGTGTCAGGCTCTTTGAAATGGCAGAAGGAGATCCAGCCAGGAAGGCGGGATCAGAGGGCTGACAGCGGACTTCCACGCGCAAGGAAACACGCTTGTACGGCCCAACTTTGCAGGTAATGTTTGTGCCAGATTAGTACAGTATCCGGCCGGATTTCTGTCTGATACTAGTGCTCACTAAGGAGAACCACCTGGGTTCGGGTGTAACTCCACATGTATGCGCGTGCGCAACTACCTGTGCTCAAGTACGTGAGAGACACCGTCCCTAATGTGATACTGATAGGTAAACGCTGTACACCATCTGGCACAGCGCATCTACTGGTATTACGAAAGACCCAATTCACGCTTATGCCAGAACCAAAACACGCGTAGTTAACACTCTTTTAGACACAACATCAAAAGCTCTATTTCAATTTCCTCGATTGATCTGGATCCAGATTTCCGTACACTCCACTGAATTTGTAAACAAACGTAAATTCAAGGAGTCGCCGTCAGAAATCGATTAAAGTTGCTGAATTCTTTCCCTTTTTTTTTATTTTCTACTCATACACGCTGACGGTGCGATAAAAATACGATGGGTCTTGCAAAGCAAGCTTCGCAACTTGAGCATCGGCAATCTTGAAGAATAGTATACGAAATTCTGACGTTGTGCCCATGTGATCAGCAACCAAAATGGCGCATTGGATTTGCATGCATGCATGCACTTGTTAAATGAAATAAATTATTTGCACCCACATGGGGGGAAGGAGAGGTCAAAGTGAGCAAGTGAGGGTGTCTTACGTCTCTTTGCATCGAGCAGAACCGAAAGCACCCGAAAAAGTGCGTGCACACAGCTCCCAGAATTTCGTATACTATTCCGGCTTCAAGATTACCTGAGCATCATACGCGCACATGATAAAATCGGTTTCATTTTGCAATGTTGCTACACACCTAATTGAAAAACGTGTAGGGAAGACGATTCGTTTCGATAAGGTTTTTGGCCTGTGCACCACACGGCACTGCTCAGAGCTGGCACAGCTTCAAAAAAACAGTAGACATCAAAAAGCCTACACCAGCATGTGTTCGTGACAGCTCTGTGGCCTTGAGTCTGTTTACGCTGCATGCTGAAGACACAGGTCCATAGTCGGCCAAACCAAGGAGATCAAGTATGAATGTATGCATCGGCAGCTCTGCCGTCTGCACCGCGCCCTGTTGCAGGTAATTAAATTTATTACGGTACAACTGGCAATTGCTCCGCGGCGAAGAGAAGCCGACTGGTGAACGTGTCGCTTGTTGTTTTTTCTTCTTTTCCTTTTTTTTTTTTTTCTTCTTTCTTTCTTTCATCACCGAAAGTATTTGACGGTGCGTGAGTGTGCATCCCAAGCAGGTGAAAAGTAGCCATTAAGGAAGTCAACAAAACAGGCCTGAGTGCAGCATACACAAAGACAATTATGCGGGAAAGAAATTCTCAGGAATAGGAGTTTTGCATCAGTGTTGGAGTCTGAAAGCGAAACAGGAAAGCAGAGAGAGAGAGAGAGAGAGAGAGTTCCGTTACCTCATTCTTTATCGGCATTTTCCATAATTCCCTGTGAACATTACTGCAACATATTCCATTCAAGTTCATACACAGGTATGTAATCCTGCTGGAGAGCACGATTCTTATGTACACTCCATTGTCGTGAAGTCAATACTGATGATGACGTTTCAGTCTGGCACTGAGGACTTGAAATAAAACGTCAACGCCGGAACAGTCGACAGTAAGCGGCGTCGACCACAACGCTTTCACAGATGTGCAACAAAGCAGTAATCCAAGCAAACTGACAAGGATACAGCAAAAACTACTTGTCCGTCGGTACTCCACGCTACTGAAATGCCCGCAAATGCTAAACTGACTGGGTTCTCAGGAAAACAACTACCAACACAAAAGCTGGAAACGCCGTGTTGCAATTTCATATAAACACGAGACCACTTCAAAGTTTGTAAGTATTTCCACTTGAATTTCCTATCCTACGTGACAGGTCTAAACATACGCGGTGATCTAATCACTCAGCGGGAATGATTAGTCACTGCCGGTCCGGCTCATCATCTCTGAAGTGTCGCTCGCGCCAAACCGTGACCACCACACCATGACAACGCAAGCAGCGAACTGATCCCAACAACCGGATCCTGGTCACTGTTTCGATCCGGAAAGAGCAGCCACAAATCAAACCAGCCCTGGAACTCCGGTTAAAGTGAATGCTGCAAGCACTAAATCCACAGTGGAAACTCAGAATCCTTTATCGTTACCACAACCGGGAGTCTGGCTGTGAAGAAGACACCGGGGAGGTGAGGAGAGGGTTCGCTGCCGATAGGACGTGCGTGGACAGTTCAGGGAAGGAAGGGGCTCAGCTCAGCCCCTGTCAAACGAATCGAGCCCTTGCTGATGCGGCACGCTCTGCTTGAGGATGAAGAAGTACGGGAGACAGGAGGGCCGCAATAACATCCTGGTCCAAGTTTCATTGTCGCGCACATCATATCATGGGGCCGTCAGTGAAGAAAAACAACTACGTTGCGCTAGTGACGTTCCACGGTGACAGGAAGATTCGGCACTGACTTACAGTCAGAGGTAGTACTAGCGCGGACGGCACAGCAGTTGGAAACACATGGTGCGCATCGAGTAAAGAGAGAGGCAGTGGCGGGGAAAGAGGAAACCCGCCAGTTCCCTCCCAGCCCCCTCACAACCTGTGGCGCGCAGCCGGTGCTGCTGCTGTTGCTGCTGACGCTGGCGTGGCAGTGTGGCGGCTGTTGCTGGGCTGTCAGTACGAACAGTACAGCCGTGTGCTGGTGATGTGGGGACCGACTTTGAAGAGGTACAAGGCAGGGGATTTAGAAGGGAGGCCCGGAGAAGGTCAGATGGATAACGGTGCTTATGTACCACTCCGCTCATCACAGACTTTTGACAAGGGCGGTAGTCGATGAGGGTGGCATTGAAACCGAGGGCAGAGCACGGAAAGAAAAAGCACTCGCGAGTCCGACGGAACCTCATGGCAGTTACCCACCCCGGTCTCACTTCCACCACCACCCCCCCCCCCCCCGGCCCTTCCCCCGAGCCTCTCCAACCTCAAGTTCTCCAGGCTAGCAGGGTCTCGCGACACCCCGAGGACTCGCGACATGACGACAGACAAATACTCCTCCCGCCCCCCCCCCCCCAACACACACACCCCTCCACATCGCGGCCCTCCCGCCCATCAATTCTCTCCCTACTCCACCCCGTGTCTCTTCCCAATATTCGTCCCATTTCTTCGTGTCTTGGAATAGGCGTTTTTCGATAAATCATATTTCCTGACCCTCGAGTCCTTTTCAGCAGGCACGCTTGGGAGAGCTAATCAGTAGGCGTTTAGACTGAAGAGTTTTTACTTTGAGGACAGACAGACAGACAGTGTGGTAAGAGGTTCACCAGGAGCGTGGGCCGGCACGACCTGTGCCCAACTGGAACACTAACTACGTCAGTAAAGGGCAAAAGAAAAAGTAGATTTCCGACAGAAATCCGGGGGAACTGACTCCAATTCTGCAAAACTATTTGTCATCATCAAATCTGCCTTCCGGATTCACTGGGCGGTACTGAGTTGTCCGGTTCCAGGCCCTCGGATACCCCAAACAGATCAATAGACCCTCGGATACCCCAAAAAGATCAATACTGACTGATTGACTGACTGGAAGACCCCCCAGCAAATCCATTTACGGATACGGGATAGTCTGAGGGGTGTTCGATCTATGAAATAATGGTAATTGCGTAGAAGGGCCATCCTCCACGCCGGCTTCAACTTTGGGGCCTGACCGGAACGGAAAAGGTGAATCGCTTCTTCAGCAGCTGCGCCTGATTGACTATCACTGCCGCTATCTGGACAAAGGGAGTCGCCGGCGACATGATTTGAGAAGCACTTAGACCCTTTTTCCTGATAACGGTAAGTCGAATCCAGAGCACCTCAAGTGCCGTTTCAAGCCTGCACCTGACTGCCGTGGAAGACGGTCATTACGCAACCAGTACTAAGCATTTCTGTCACTCTACAGCAACTCCACCGGAAATTGCCATCACGTCACAATGGCCAGGTTAGACAATACGGAAGCAGCAGCATTGAGTTGGTATCTGTTTACAGCGAACTGTTGTCGTCAAACCGCATGATGAAGGTGATTCACTAGCGCCTGTGTGTGTTCCTGTGTCGCACTGTGCTGCAGGACGTAAGTACGCCCCTGGCGAAGGAAACAATACCGTGTCATGATCCATCTCCTTCCTTGTATACAACACGAACGTATCGGCTGACACCAGGCAGCTGGCCTCTACATGGTGTGACGGCGTGAAAACAGTAGGGCCGACTTTCCCACCAGTATACGCACACACAAAAAATCGCCAAGAGTGCGGTGAATAGACGGTGTTGCAGGTTAATTGAAAAAGCTCTCCAAAACCTTTTTCTCCAACTTATCAGTTGGCGAAAGTGATAGCAAAATGAATAGAAACCGCGGCCTTATGAGTGTCCGTGACGATTTACCTAAGCATAAGCACAAACAATTGTTTGTTTTACTAACCAGGACCAAGGTATGCCGCCGCCAACCGCGCCGACCCTTAACATTTGTCCGTTCCATTACCTGCAGTTCTGTTAAAGACCAGCCATTCAACAATATAATCTTCCGACCAAAAACGACAGAGAAGAACCGCCGGATGCTCTCATGAGATACAGAGATAATAGAGAGGCACGTGCTAGCTAATAAACCGTCCTTCGTTAGCGGCATGCACCCCCCCCCCCCCCCCCCCCCCCCCCCCTGAAAAGCAGCCAGGTGGCGGGCCTTTAGGTAGTCGTCTGCTTGCAGCGTGCAGCTAAGTCAAAACAGATACGGCCCCTAGCCTCGCAGCTTCCGGCACCGGGCCAGGTGATGGAAACAGTCGATGATAGTTCTGACAAGTCTCGTGCTCGGGCTGTTATTGAGTTGGGCCGGGTACAGGCAGACGGAAGCTCAAGGTGCGTCTTTCATGGTTATTGTTATGCAGTGGACCAATCAAATTACAATAATTCATAATACAAATTTAAACAAACATCTGCAAAGTCCACTTAAACTGATTAATTAAAATAGAACACTGACTGATTTAAAACAAAAATCAATTTAAATATTTAAAAAAAAAAAACCCTCGGGGCACATCCATCATGCTAGTAGTGACTGACTTCAGACCTAGCCACTACGTGTTAAACGTCACAAAGGCATAAGACAAACACACTGCTGTAGTCGTTGCTGCGCTGCTTGTGCTAAAGGAACACTGACTGTGGCACCGCCATATTGGTAAAGGGGGGGGGGGGGGGGGGTGTTACTTCTCAGTTTTCATGAACCAGGCTAATCTTCAAATCACTGACCATAAATACATCACCGGCAAATTGAATTATCAACCCCTTGAGAACCAGCCGGATGCATCATCGTATTCTTATGATACATTTGTATGTGCACGTGACGCGCGCAAGACGTGCACAGCCCCTGGAAGACGAGCACGATTATGAAGCGATATGTTTGGCGCGTTATCGCCCCCCATTCTGTCTGCCCCTATCTAAATTTTGCACTAAAAATGTAACACCTTTTGGCACAAGACACACGTCTTGCCTGCACGTGATACTCTCTTCTGTTCTCGCTGCTTGCGTCACTGTTACGCTCGAGAAAAAGTCTTAAAACAAGCTGCTGTCTTTGCCAAGACTATAGCATTTCACAGAAAACGCGATAATTCAACGATAGGCACGGACACTGATAGGTTCCTGTACCGTGCCAGCCTACGTCTATTCATTTTTCTGTGATGAAGAGAATTCCAGATGCGCCGCTGCCGGCCAACAAGACTGATTTTCAAAGAAATCGCAAGAGTGCATTTTTTTCTTTGCAATTACATTCACTTCGATGCGTGAGCCCTTAAATAAAGATTCAGACAGCCTGCTCGGTAAAAGAAACCGCAGTGAGACAGAGGGGAAGAGACAGACTTGAGTGAAGGGTTCCTGATTGAATCGACCAGAGTCTGTCTGAACATGACAAGTAAAAACGATTGCTCCCATATTTACAAGCCGGTGTACGTGTTTCGGGTCTGATCCCGCCCGCCGCCTCCTCATGCTTCCTTCACCAGTTTCCGAACGACAGAGGGAAATACCGGCCGCTCGTGTTTGAATTTGGACTCCTCGAAACAATAAGGCTTTCTCGAAAGCTGGTACCGAGTTTCGAAATAACTGGCGGACGCTGAAAATAACTCTAACAATGGCACACTGTGTATAGCGGGCGCCGGAGTCGTAAATAAATTACACAGCCTAATCACTGTGATTGTGAGTCAAGTCGTGCGATTCTGATACATGTGCCAGCCTCTACTGCCCCATCCCCACCCTCCATCCCGCCGACAACATTCCTACAACCCCACAGTGCTCTGTGCCGGAATTGTTATCGGTACTTTGTGAACAGTCCTGCAAACAAAGCAACAACACTTACTGTTTCTTCCGCTAATAGAACAACGCGACTACTTGGAAAATTACGTGACTGAGACTACTGAAGAGTATACTATGATGGAAGTTCGTGAGTAGAGAAAGGATCTGACAGCGGCCACGGTGTATACCTATGTTCGTCAACAATTAGAGGACGGAAGCTTTTCACCATGAGTTAACTGCCACTCAGCTACCGATGTACGTAGTCGTCGGTATTGCACAATTATGGCCGGATGCAGAATAGTAAATTATCATAATGATAACTGGTGTGTTGTTCGTTGCTGCACAGTCAGATACGTTGTACGCTCCTACTAAATCTCGCTATAAGGTATACTCGGGGGCAAACTGACCACAAGAAAAATGCCATCGTCTCTGTCTAAAAAAAGAAACGCTGCAGCAGCAGGGACAACAGAGTGCCAAGTCTGCAAGTGTCACTGACCCGTGAGGGCTTCAGCCATAATAAGGCCAAATACCGTCCTTATCGACAGCGTCCCCTCAGGCTCCTACCACGTCTACGACTCCCCTAATTAGCCAGGACTTAAAGCCGCAGCCAGGACCTCACAGGCTCCTCGACCCGGGCGTCTGATACAATCGCACCGCAGTGACACAAGGGTCATAATTTGAGGCACGGCACGGCCCTATCTCTCCACCTTTGTACACTTGCACCGGAGAAAGAACTCCTGCAGGGAGTACCCTGAAAGACTGTGCTGATAACTTTAATGTATCACTAAGAGGCGAGAGAAGGGTTTGCAAGAACCATTTATTTACCCCCCCCCCAAAAAAAAAAAAAACCAAACAAAACCAACAACAACAACAACAAAAAGTTTTAAAAATGCAACAGCGCTTTGCAAATGACTGCACTGCAAAGAATCAACAAGATTCTCAAAATTCATGATGAAACTGAAAAAAAAAAAACCCAAAAAACGTGATCTTGGATTTTCTCCATAGAAACGATTTTCAGGCTCATGAGATTCCTATGCATGACTGGATCTCAAAAATCTTGCCAAACACCGACTCAGAGAAGAAATGATTTTGAACTCCATCTTCTTGTGTGTGCCTTGTCACGTTTGTTTCTGACGAGGAGTGTTGAACAAAAACTCTTGGAACCAAGAAAGACCCCAAATCAATTTCTGGATGCGTGCAGTGAGTGTGAAAAAGACCAAGCCCTCATTATTCCAAAATGAAATCAAGTGTGTGTTGATTGCAAAATTCAGATGGGATTTCTACCCCCTCCCCCCCCCCCTTTTCCCTTGAGAAGCTGACAGAATGAGGGACTGTGAATAAATTGTACAGAATTTTCTTAGTTTTGGCATGGTGGGTCAGTGCAGCTATACCAGTCAACCGATGAGATACTGTGTATCAGTAAAGATAACCCATAGCATTACACACTGATAATTAATCTGAACGTGCACTGGCAACCAAAGAAAGAGTATTATCATATATACATGTATAGGATATGTGTGATATGATATTATATCACTGCTACAGATACTCAAAATAGTGCCATTGAACGGTGGTAGCTAGCGGACAGACGCCCGCTGACTGACCCACCAAAGCTCCAGAAAACGAAAAGGTTTCATGGTTTTCTGCAACACTGGTAAACAGAATACTCAATCAATAAATCTTACAGATCGATAAACACAGTCGGCTTGGAGCAATGCAGCAGCACATTTTCTTGGCAGAAATGTGGGCACCGCTCATTAAAAGTTTTCCTGTGTTCCTGCCTGCTAGCCGTTTGCAATGCTTTTGCATTAGACGGACATGCTTAATGGGCTTGAAGCCCGAGAAACAAACACCCAGTTATGAGCCTAGTCTGAGAGAAAAAGAAAGAAAGAACGGGAGAGAGAGAGAGAGGGGGGGAGGGAAGTGTGTGTGTGTGGGGGGGGGGGGGGGAGGTGGCATTCGCAGCAGGCAAAACGCCTCGAGAGAAAGCACCAAGAAATGGCAACCGGTTGTGCGGGTCAGTAACCCTGCGTTTGCTCACAGGGAAGAAGGGAGCCAAGGCGTCCTCTGCAAATGAATTACCAATGGCTGGCCTTTTACCGCTCAGGTTCTGCCAGCTACCACTTGGAAAGAGGAGCTAAAAACACTTGGTACATAATATTTAACTACTGACGTGCGAAGTAATGCCCAAAGAGACTTCTCCATATGAGAGTGCCGGTAAGATGTGAAATTAGAGAGAGACAGAGAAAAAAAACAAAACAAAACAAAAAAACCACAACACTGAACATGAAGCACAGTTAATGATATGCTTTTCAAACTTCCTAATCACACAGATCTGGATTATGCCAGGCAGATTTCACATCAGCTTATACAATTTATCTTTATCCACAAGCAACTGTCATTTTCAGACCAATGTAAAACCTGCACACTGTCAGTATGCAAGTGTTTTGTTTTTGTTTTGCATTTTTTTTTTTTTACATAAGAAAGAAATCAATGCTTTATAAACAGTTTTGATTTCATGTATTGTATGATTGTATTCGTGACTCAGTGAGGGAATCTGAGGACTTGCCTGTTCTGGCGCAGTACTGTCGACATTTGAAATGTTGAAAAAAAAAAATGCAAATGTTAGTCGAACAGTAAGGAATGCCAAAAAAAAGTGAGGTGTTCAGATTGTAGTTTTTTTAAAAAAAGGACAAAATTAACGAACAAGACCCCTTCAATGTAGGTAGTTTTCGGCTGGAAAGTGCCAGATGTCATCAGCTACCCGCACGTTCCCTCAAACTGAATAAACTCCATTTCAAGTCCTGACACTGGCGCCTGACTTGTGTTGAGTGTGGAAAACAAGTGATATATGAATGCCTGTCACAACTCTTTCGGGGAACAAAGGAACTGGCTGAAAGCTTGTTAGATTCGTAAACTGATCCTATTCAAGCAGCGGGGAGTTGTGCCTGTTAAATCATAACCTCAGCATGAGCCAGAGAGAGAGATGGGGGGGGGGGGGGTGTCTGTGTGTGTGTGTGTACGTGTACGTGACTGTGTGTACTGGGGCAGGAGGGAGGAAGAAGGGTGCACGCGCGGGAGGTAACCAGTGCTGGCGGAGCGGTTCCACCTTTTCCTAAACAATGCAAAGAGTGTTTCCATTGTGCAACATCCTGCAGCCGCAGTGCACGCCCACGGCCATAATCCGACAGAACTGGAAAGCCAATTTCCAGAACGGCAAAGCTGTTTCTGAGTCACTGATCCAATAACGTTAGCATCCCCCTCCCCCCCCCCCCCCCCCCCCCCCCCCCACACACACACCGGATTTGCCAGCTGATAACAGACTCTGAAAATTGCATACATGTATGTGACACACCACTGCCCGGAACGAGTGGTGAAACAAGAAAAGCTCCATCTGACAGGGAAGTTAAATTATGGCTAATTAAATATGAGTATGACTAATGATTATTATTCTGGGGAACACCTCAGAATTATCAATTAAGCAGTTTGCAATCACGTCAATAGCATCAAACAATCAACTTTCTCAGTACAAGAACTCGCTAATTCTTTCCATTCATCTATTTAAGCATTCAATCATTCATAAGCACAACACAACTGGGCGTTCATGAGAAGTCTTGGCCGGCTGGCCTCCCACTAGTCCCAGCCACACTGGCTGATTGCAAGCATGTGAAGTTTCTTTGTTGAAATGTTTCTGTATCGCTACCCTGGAGACAGCTGGTCTGAGAATCTCCCAGCAAAACACCAGCTGCTGCTGTTTATTAAGAAACAGTTACTATGCTCAGCACAGGGGGGGGGGGGGGGGGGGGGGAATTGAGCACGGAAGGAAGCAGCCTCCCTCCGACTCAAAGCTCCCCAGCTAAAAATGCAATCGAAGAGCAGGAAGAAGCTCAAGAAAACAGTGTAATTATAGAATTCCTTCAAAACTGTGGGCTACTGATCAACCATCAATGACATGTATAAATTTATAACTATAAGTAAAGGCATTACATTGCTTGCTGTGTGACACATTATGGAGATTACTGCGCATAAACTTTCTGTCTGGTAGTACTGGTACCCTGGCTAACGTCTGGCTGGATTTGTTTACACTCATTTAGAAGATTAAGAGAAACACAGATAACCCAAGCAAATATCTCACAAGCGGTTAAAGTAAAAAAACAAACAAAATCAATGGCATTCAACACTGTGTGTGTGTGTGTGTGTGTGTGTGCACGCATCTGTGCCTGTGTGATATGAATGGAGGGGGTGAGTGCAAAGGAAGGAAGAACCAAGAAACAAACTGCTTCCCTTGTTGTGTTCTGTGAGATAGAAACAAGAGGACAGGGTGATCAACTCACTTGTCATCCCCAAAGTCCATGCTCTCCAGCTCATTTGTGACATCCTCAATCTCCCGTCTTAGTTCCTAGCAGAATTGAAAATTAAATGGGTATAGGCTGCATCTCTACAAAGTATACATGTATATATATATATATATAATATTATTATTATGTAACAGACTTGTCAAAGAAGTATATAAATCTCCACATCTTTCACAACAGGTACTTTGATGTTAACCCCCAAATTACACAGTGAACTACTCAACCCTTCAGGTGCCATATGGCTAAGGGTTAGTCCATAGGTCGGGGGGGGGGGGGGGGGGGGGGAGAGGAGGGGCCTTATCTTTAGGAAATTGAGATTTTAGAAATTATAGGTGATTCGACTATCTTTAGTGGTAGTACTTGTACGTTAATTGTAATTGATGTGAGTCCCTTTTTAAAGGGCTAAAACTACTGCATGATAAGAAAAGAATGAATTAAAGTCTAAGCCAGAAATCTCTTGGTACTATACACTGTTCAGGTTTACTGCAACAGGCACATTAATTATAATTTATTATTATAAACCAGGTGGACACTACTCAAAGTCACGTACTTTCAGTTTCAACAAAAACAATTAATTACTAGATCTACGTGTTTCTAAACACTGCAGTATTCGCTTTAAAAAAATAAAAAATAAAAATACAAGCAAGAAATTCTGTTTGATCTCACTTACCACCTCACCTCATTTTTGGATGGGTTCACAGATGCCATCAGACAAACTCTAAAAAGTTCTGTGTATTATTCTACTTTGACGATTCCTCACACTCCACTAACTTCCCCCTCATGAAAGTGTCAGTACAACACACGAATGTTACTAGAGCCAGAAGAAGGCTGAGAAACTTTAGTAAGTGGTACTCGGGAGCTGGGAAAGTTATCAAAGTCTGCTTTACTACTTCGCGGTACTGGTCAAAAGAATTATCAACTCGTCACAAGGTACCAACTCTCCAAATACCCGACAGCATTCTTTTTTTTTACGGAAATGGTTGACACTTCTCCCCTTCTCTCACAATCTGGCTTGGGCATTTCACAAGCCCTGCGTCATAGTTCACACCACAGAGTCCTGCATCACCCAGGAAGCTGATTTACTCAAGGGTCATCCCCTCACTGGCTCAAAAGCCATTACGTGGTAAACACTTTTAAAACCACGTCAGGGTGACTTACATGCTGACACAGTCAACACTGTTAAACTAACAATACCTGTATTTCAGTGAGAAGCTGTTTTTTCTTTTCTTGAATGCTGTGAAGCAGCTGTTGTTCATCTGGCGTCAAATCTGAAAATTGTGACATAGCTTTAATTAGACACTGTGAGCTAAATAGCTGAAAAGCTCTTGAAAGTGAATATCAGTGGTTTTGTGAAAATTGACACTGTAAACAAAAGTCAACAGCTGAAAGGTTCTTGAAAGTGAAAATCAGTGGTTTAACTTTAAGTTCATATTATTCAATTTATAGTCCACTGTGTGTGTGTGTGTGTGTGTGTGTGTGTGTGTGTGTGTGTGTGTGTGTGAACGATGGGCATCACAATCGTTCCTGCGACACACAGAATGCCTATCTGCATTACTAAGGATGACTAAAACCAAACGATGACTCATTGTTTTGATTCAGATTCCTGTCAATCCTAATGAGATTGCAGCGTTTTCCAATGAAAATACAACAAACATTAATGGTATACAAAAATTGAGATACATGTAATCAGCAAGTGACGTGATTCGGCTTCACTGAATTAACTGTGGAGCATCGGATTCGACAATGTGCCAACGAAATGTCCTCTTGTAAACCAAGTGCTGAATCTGATGAACACACCCACTGTGCACTGGCGTATGCAAAGCCGCGAGAACTTCAGTTTTCACCGATCTGAAACGGCGGGTATACATATTCCTTTCGATTTTGGTTGTAGAAAATATAGAAGAAAACAGTCTACCTTCAAGGTTAAAGCCTCCGCTTCCAGCCTCCGTCATCCTGATAGCTGTCTTATCTCTGTCACTGCCCACTTCCGTCACTTTCTCTCACAGGTCACCATCCACCATCTTGAAACAATGAAGATCTCGTAAGATCTCGGGAGGCGAGACCTTTGAGGCAATGACGGATGCGCCATCCCACTGCGAACGACAACAACTCGTATGTTTATTGCAAAATTAGATTAGAACACGCAAAATTGTAGTCGGCGAGTCAAATGAACGCTGCATCACAGGAAATATTAATGTAATAGACCTCGTAACTGATCTGGCAGACGAAAGATGAGATTGTCGTGCGGGACACGCCTCCTTGTTCCGGCTTTGAAACGCATGTGGGTAAACAAGTTACACATTCTATCTTTGTCATTAACGGTGTAGTTAACTAATTGCACTCTGTCAAGTGGCTGCAACGCCCTGTTGTTGAAATTATGTTTGTGGTGTAGATTCTTAAAATATACCCTGTCCTATTATCGCATGCCGAGGTGTCAATTCCGGTTCAACTGACTCCACAAGTGGTTTCGTTTTCTGCAACAAAGAACGCCCTGTTTACCTTCGTCACGCTTGACTGCACCTGGATTGTACGGTGGTAGGTGCAAAGGAATTTAGCACGGAGTCACACTGGGTCAGCTTGATCAGGTTGTTTATCGGGCGCTTAACACCTTAAACCTTACTGTCAGGCATGTAGGACTAGGAGGCAAAGGCCGTCAAGGCCACACGCAACAGGGGATACTTTTCCTCCTTCCTCAGGTGTCTGATCTCAGCTGTTGTGGTTACAGAGTTTCTGTTTTGTGCATACCAATTTTTACCAATTCCACTTTGTAATGGAACAGGTCGTACAGGGTATCTGCCAGACATACCAGCAATAATTACACAAAAGTGATTGTGAAGCGTGCAAATATTCATCAGTGATAGATATAGCATGCTGTTATGTGCACACACATTTAATCAGGTTATCTTTGAAAATCTGTACACAGTGTATATATGCTAGGATTTGTACATGTGCATGTGCTTATTATGTCAGTGATTGTAAGTCAAATGAGTTTGACAGTTTGAAGAATAAGGAGAATAAGAAAACTTGCAACAACCATTTTCATTTGAGCATTGGGATGAATTTCTTCTTTGTTTCTAATCTGGCAGAGATGCAATTTCAGGCTGTGCAGGGTAGGGCAATTAAGGCTTCAGGGGGAAAAAAACATTTTTTTTCTTGTCCACCTTATGAATTCATTGATTTTTATAATCAGCGATCGTCAAATGTGTCAGGACCATGGTAGCCATTCGGGCTACCGCCCTGAACAAAACTAGTAGCCCGAAAAAATTCTGGAAGCCGGAGTGGCTGCTAGGTTCTGATTCATCTCAGAATTCCTGCTCGCCATTCGGGCTACCGCTACTGGAGCTTTCACTCGCCCAACGATAAATTTGGTAGCGAAAGTGAGCGGGCGAGCGCATTTGATGATCGCTGATAATGGTGCAAACCCTGCTGTTCAGTACAGATAAGTCAGCAGTTGTTCATATATATATAATTATATGTGTGTGTTGCAGATACTGATGTCAGAATGGTGAGGTAGATAGATTGGTCCACCAGCAGGATGGCCTTCGACACTCAGCTCTCGGTTTTGGCTGCCTCTCTGGCAGTGCCCCTGGGCTTGGTGTTTGTTGTTTTGTCCTGCATGCAATGCTTCAAGAGGAAGGCTGGTTTCTCTGTAAGTAGTTGGGTTTCAAAAACTTTCTAAAAATGTATTATTTTGAAGTGGATTTTTTATGATGACTTGTTGCTAGTGTAAAGAAACACACCCATATGCTGTTTGCTGAAAATTTTGCTTTGACTTTGAGGGGCTTGTTCAAGTATAGGTATGGCGAGCATGTGTTGCTTTGGGGTACAAAAATAAATCCAGTATTTTCAGTAACTGGTATGGTTTATGTCACAGAGATGCATCCTGTAATGCTGTGTTTTTGTCCTGTAGAATTTCAACAGCAGTGCCAACACCAGCAATAGTGGCCGTGGTCATGTCAACACCACTTTTACTTTGGAGATATCGGAGGCAGATGATGACCTCGCCAATTCCACTGCTGTCACCATCGAACCACTACCTGACATCGTGTCCAAGGCCAAGATGACTCCATCAGTACTTCGACCGCGCATCACTTGTGTGGAGAGGACAAGACAAGATTCTGCATTGAAATTAATAGGTACAGCTATATATATGTGGTATGGCTGGATGTTACAGGGTATGGTGCCCTGTCTGGGTCTTGATGAGGATTTCGAATCAAGGGAGATTATTTAGTGCTGGGGAGGTGAACCAGGCTTCTGACATTTAGGCTACGTACTGTAGATGCATTTGTGGAGGAAAACGCTATATATTCCTCTTACACATAAGGTTGCAGATGACACCCTAGAAATGCTTTAAAATTCACCCAAAAAATCACAAAAATCAGGCAGCCATAGACTCAGTAAATTTCAACAAATTCCAATATTCCATTTTTTTTGGCAATGTTGGCAGCGACCACATACCCCCTCATTCCACGGTCGTCTGCTGGCTCCTGTGCCAGCCGCACATGAAAACAAATAGTCCACAAGCCAGCCTCATTTTTCCCTAATTTACTGTTACCTGGCATGAAAAGCCAACAAAAAGCACCAGATTGCCATTTTTTACTCTGTACACAAATTTTAAAAGGGGCAAAGATTTTCTACTATGTTTAGCGTAGCTACTACATGACCCGGAAGCTAATACTGGTCTGTAACCTGTTTAAGAGCAGTATTCTGTGTTAATCCAAGTAATCCCTGAAACATATATCTGTACCTTCGTTGTTAATCCGTTTACCCCTAGCATACCCAAAATGGGACATTTTACACCTGAGCATCTGTCAGGCTGGGGAATTTTCAGTCATTTGGAAATCTTAGTATCAGCCAAAGAAAAGGAAGGAGGACAAAGGTTGCACACACTGTCGTGATACATGTTATGCCATATGGGACAGACTGACTTCATTTGTGAAGACTTTCATGTCAGTACCAAGACAGTACATGTATTTTACTTCTGGGTGCCAGGAGAGGCTACTAAATGCCTTTAGAAATGCTAAAATCTGTTCTCTGAAGTGGGGCATTGCCCCTGTGTTCCCCCAGCAGGGCGCTGCTTCTGCACCCCAGCCTAGGTTTCAGTCTTTTTTTTCTTTTTTTTTTGTCCTCAGCAATTCCCCAGCCTGAATCTGTGCACTTTTTTGAAAATTACTCTTTTCGCTGCCACCATGAAACTGCAGTAAATTGACTTCATGTAAACGAACCTCTCTAGCAAGCTGTGAAGACACTCACACTTGACTTTTTCAACTGATTTGTGTACTTAAGGAAAAGTAAATGGAGAATTGGAGCTGGGCTGAACCTTTCATTGAACTGTCTCTTCACGAATGAGTTATAAAGGCCATTTTGAAGTGGTTCTGGGAAATTAAGTTGTTTGGTTGTGTTGGTTGTACTACCTTTATCATGTACAGCTGCAGTGCCAGTTAGGGCTTAGACCAAATAATAATAATAATAATGAGTATTGTATAGGCACTTTACCCAATTACATGAATCGGCTCAAAGCGCCGCAAACTGAACCTAACACGCACGCTCACATGAATCACATGCATTTTCTCACACACTGTACATAAACACATTACAATCACGTGGTGCGAAGGGTAAGGTCAGCTATTTAAATTTCAGAATTTAGAATTGCATTTAATAGAGATTTATTTTTCAAATTTGGTGGGCTGAACATTTCCAAAGCAGAGGGGGAGGAAGCTGGAGTACCTGGAGAGAAACCCCGACGATCGGCCCGAATCATGTGAAGGGTCTGATTAATTTTTTAGGCATGTTAATTCTATATTCCACCAATAACGATTTTGTGTCGATGTTGTGTCTCACAGCACACCATCAGTTTCCCCGAAGTCAGATCGTGTACTTGAAAGAGCTTGGTTCAGGATGGTTTGGAAAGGTACGTAAATAATGTAGCATTTGTTGTCACATTTACATCAGTTCTACATGTTGTGTACAGCCACGTGTACAAGCGGATTTGTTTCAAGAATATGAAAGGACGTATCCAAAATGGACTAAGATGCTGATCATACACTAGTATTGAGGTGCTGGGAGAATATGATTGCCTGAATAAATTAATCTCTGTAATGCTGATTTTTGTTTTGCTGAAGATTAGGTCAGGGCAGAGACATGTATATACGTAAAAATAATAAGATGGGTACATGTATGTGTGTCTGTGGTCAGCAGAATAGGGCTGTGGGAATTTTCACACATACTATTACTGACATACTGGTGCAGTTTCTTAAGTGAACCTCTGCTTTGTTTGTATGATGTTTCATGTTAGTCATTAAATCATTGTATGGTGCAGGTCATTGAGTCAGATGCAGAGAAGATAGTAACTGGAGTACCAAGAAGCAGAGTTGTCGTGAAGATGCTGAAAGATGACGCAACGAAAGACGAGCAACAGATGTTCTTAGAAGAAGTTTCACCCTTCAGGTTGGTAGTTTCACTGTCTTTACTGATCTGCTGCTGCAGCAGTTAAACTCAGGTGGAGGTGGACAGTCAGATGGACCACATCTCATAGGGCACACGCCATTTCCTATTGAGTGTGTCATATTCTTGTAAGTCAGTAGTAATATTTACTGATACTACAGTGATCAATCACTTCCGGCTTCTTGGACTTTAAAAGGACCAGGTCCACCATTTTGGTGCTTACATTCAGCAGGCTGGGGAATTTTCAGTCATTTGGCAATTTTCACACCAATATTTCAGCCAAATTTCCTATCCTTTCAGCCCCAAAAAATCTGAGTTTCAGCCAGAGAAAGGGTAGGAGGAAAAAGAGTGCACACACTTTCATGATGTATGTAATACCATATGAGACAGTCTTACTACATTTTTAAAAACTTGCATACATGACAAGGCAGTATTTTACATTTTGGTGCCGGGAAAGGCTGCAAAATGCCTTTAGAAATGCTAATATTTGATCTCTTAAGTGGGGCGTAGCCCCAGTGTTCCCCCAGCAGGGCGCTGCCTCCGCACCCCATCCTAGGTTTCAGCCTTTTTTTTCCCTCAGCAATTCCCCAGCCTGATTCAGTAATCATTTGGAGTTACTGAGCGTTGTACGAACCAGCCACATTCACACTCGAACAGGCAGAAGCCAAAGAGTACAGCTGCTAACATTGTCCTTTAGGAAGGAACATTTTGTTATGGATTGACAGACAGTTTTTACAGCTCTCGCTTTCAACAAACATTAGTTTATTGCAGATCCTTGTTAAGCTAAGGTAGACTCTTTTGATCGCACAGGTGAACTGGTAAACACAAGAATTCCAAAAGAAAATTTGTTGATTGTTAAGTCTTGCAGTAACGAATTTAAAGGCTTTAAGCATTATAATGTTTTGATTACCTTTTGGAGTTCACATGTGGTTTGGTTGCCAAATATTGTTTCCCCCTCATTTGCAGAGAATTGGAGCACCCCAACATCCTTCATCTGCTGGGACAGTGTACAGACATCAACCCCATGCTGCTGGTGTTAGAATCTGCAGCTTATGTAAGTTTCTTACTTAAAGATATTTATTATTGGGTCTTCCTGGATTTTACCAGTAGGTCTTCCTGGATTTTTCCAGTTGGTCTTCCTAGTTTTCACTTCCTGGGTTGAAAATAAATCTGCTTATCAAATTTTTGTGGTCAGGAAATAATACAGCACTATTTGTAAGCTGTAGTTTCACTCTGATAATGATAAATGTATAATTTGTAAGTTGTAGTTTCACTCTGATAATGAGCAGAGGAAAATGTACTTTATTTTCAGTGTATGTAAGCTCCTTGCCTGTCTTTTGTACGATGAACTTAATTGTTATTGGATATTATTTAAGCTGACTTGCGCTGTTTCCTGATTTACAGGGTAATCTGAAGCAGTACTTACGTTCTCATCGTCAGCACAAAGCAACCTTGATTCAAAAGAACAGGTTGTTGCAATTTGGCATTGATGCTGCCTGCGGTCTGGCCTGTCTCCATCGCCATGACTACCTCCACAAGTAAAAGAAACTTTTGTGTGTGTCCTTTGAGCGGATGAATATATCCACGTATGCTAAAGATACAGAACCATCACATCTGTCTGTTGTGTTATCCATGTGTATATTGTATGCTTTCACGCCCTGCGTAATGTTTTTGTTGCTCCATTACAGCGTTAGCTGTTTGTGATATTGCTTTTTGTGGACTGACTGGGCTTATCACAATCATATTTCTTTTCTTCTTTTTTCACTGTCATCTTTGATTGTTTTTTGTTGATTTTTCCAGAGACCTTGCAGCCAGAAATTGTTTAGTGATGGGTGACTATACTGTGAAGATAGGTGACTATGGAATTGCAGAGGATTTGTATCAGGTCAGTATGTGTTTGCCCTTTGGTTTTGTTAAAAAAATCTTACAAGGCTACTTGTCATCATACTCAAAGGTGTTGGGTTCAAAGTAATAGACTTTGTCAGTTTGTAAAACTTCTTTATCTGCTCTGAAATTAGCACCTTCTTTTTTTTTTTCTTTTTCTTTTTTTATCCAAGTTATCAGGGGCAGATACATAAATGTATCATATAAATTTACTCGTCATAGCATGATGACCACTTCTGCTGCCACTTGTTTCTCAAGCTTTCCTGTCATTTTCCTCTTTGAAATGTTTTTTCTGTAATTTCAGGAGGACTACCTCAGTTGCGGTAATGACTTGCTTCCCATCCGCTGGATGGCACCAGAGACTCTGAAGCAGGAAAATGGAGCTTGGGTAGCGCACAACTTCTCAAAGGAGTCTGACATCTGGTGTGTATAGTCTGATAATGGGGAGGTTTCTGGTCTGGTAGTAAGACAGTTTTCAGGCAGGAATGTTTCGCACGGTATGTTGTAATATTGCAAATAGCCAATGTATTTAAAAAAAAAACAAAAAAAGGCTACAGGAGGAAGATCTCTTTCTCTTTGGTTGACTAAGTAAGAATTCCCTTCAGTGAACCACATTAATTGTATTTGCCGCACTGATACCTGGTGTATGTAAACATGAGGAAGCTGTATACAGGCGTTTGGCCTTTTGCCTTCACTTCAGTATTGTCTTGTGCAACAACAACAACAAAAAAAAAAAATCAGTGGACATAAAACCATATTTAAACCAACCACCTTAACTCTTACCCTGCTCATAAACCACAGTTGTTGTCTGTACACTGTCTCTGCTGCTAATCGATTGTGCTCAGACAATACGGTGTAAGCGAAAAAATTCTGAAATCTGAACTGACAACTCTCCCTTTGGCCAAGGAATTGACCCTGGCCTCTCAGCCACAGGATAGTTGGCAGCACATTTTCTGCTTAATGTTGTGACTACCGGCATTAGGGTTAATTTTGTCTTTGCAGTTACATACATGTGTATTACAAAGATTTCAGCAAACTGTATTACACATTGTCCCACACTTCGAGCCATGAAAAATGCAAGTTAGAGAGCATACTGCACTCTTCACAGAAAAAAAAAAAATTGCAGTCCGTAACTGGTGCTTCCAAATAGACATGCAACTGTTCAGTGTGTATGAAGGTAAGCAGCTGTATGGAACCTTTCTTTGGCCAGGTCCCTGGGTGTGTTGCTTTGGGAGATCACCATGATGGGTGAACGGCCGTATGACATGCTGACAGATGAAGCAGTCCTCCAGGGTGTGATTGTGGAGAAGGTGATCAAACTGCCGGAGCCTGACATCGGCATGGCACAGAAAGACAGGATGTGAGTGAAAAGCGTTTTTAACATTCACGTATACAGCTACTTTTCTGCCACACGTCATATACACATATATATACACACAAAACCCCACCCCCAGGTCCATCCCTTCTCCCTCTTATGGACATGTGTCTTGTAATATGTGGTGCAGTTGATACATGAATTGATCTGAATAATGTGTTACAACAATAAAATAAAGTGCAATGTTAAGCTTCTTCACTGCATGCATGCTGTGCTCCTTTTGAAAGTAATCTACTTTTCATCGGGGGGGAGGGGGGATGAAAAGTGCACCTGGGTTTTCTTGGAGTGCGTATTTTCAAACTTGACTTCTTTTAATTTTATACCAGGATTCCTTTCTGTTGCCAGGTATGAAGTAATGCAGTTTTGCTGGCTGGAGAGGTCAGAGCGCACCAAGGTGGACGAAGTTCATGGCCTTCTTCAACAAGTGGCTGTCAAGTCAGGCACAGCGCCTGAAGGAGACATCTCTGAGTTTGAGAAGAAGTGGGAGCACCTCATGCCCAACCAGCGACACTCCTCTGTGGACAGCATCGACGAGGATGCTGCTGGTCGTCATACATCCCTCTCCAGCGGCGACTCTGACATCCTCAATGATTTGTCAGGCCCAGACTCCCTGGAAGACTTCCTCACCGTTGAGGCAGAGCCTACTCCTCCGGTAGCGCCTCCTAGAGGAGTGAAAAAGAAGGTGTCTGCTTCAGCAGTAACCATCCCAGGCATTGCAGAGACCCCGGAACCATCACCAGTACCAACAAAAATCAAACCTGCACGGGCAGCACCACCCAAACCAACGACTGCCCCTTTCACTGACAGCACACCGAAGCCGACACCGGCTGCAGTGAACGGAGATGTAACCATGACACCATCACCGGCAGGGGATGGTAAAACTGAAAGCTTTGCTCCTCAGACACCCAAATCACCAAGTGCCTCAGAGATGGACTTCACCGAATTTACCTCACATGATGCTGCTGATGAAAGTGCAGGGGATACACCAAACAAGTCTGCCGTCTCTGCTATGGAGGACGTCTTCACAACCTCTGACATCTCCGTCTTGGAAGTGGAAACAGCCGAGAAAGCACCTGCGCAGAATGGGGTTGTGGAAGATGCTGTTTTATCTGCAGTCCCTCATGCGAGGTTGGAAAACGAGTCTTTTGGCATGACCACCCCAAACAGGCCACAGCCCAGGGACAGAAAGACCAGCACGCCAATCACCAAAGAAGAAACATCCTCTCCCTCAACCTCTGCTGGTGATTCATCTTCATCTGCCACATTCCTGACTGCCCAGACATCGTCTCCAGGTAGCGTTACAGGCAACTATAAAACCGCCAGCGACACCACAGTCTTTTCCGAACAAGACAGAACCGCTCCTCTTGAGTTCTCTTCTTTTGAGGAGCTGCCAACCATGCCTGCAGACAACACAGAAAGTTTTGTAATCCTTTCGACAAGTACAGCCCCACCAGCCAGCCCTGGTAAAGACCAGTCCCAGGATTCCACTGTCCCAGAGAAGAAGTCTGAAGCGGATCAGTTAGATTTGACACCAACTGCAGCTGCAAGCCCAGCCCCACCCGCTGAAGTAAAACCTGCAGTCGACAGGCAAGATAGTTTTGGGGAGTTCACCAATGCCTCTGATGAGAATGAAACCGACAAACCCTCTCCTGACAAACAGATGGATGACAATGCTGGTGGCAAGGGACCTCCACCGTCTGAAGTTGCAGAAGCCCCTGACAGTTTGACACAATCTTTCACTAGCTTCACTGATGAGTTCTCTTTGGTAACGTCTGAGGCACCAAGCAGCGAGGCCACCCTCAACGCAGAGCAGGTATTGCCCGCAGCTGAGTCCATGCAAGAGGGAGACCAGTTCCTGAGCTTTGGCACAGACCTCTCATCCCTTAGTTCTCTGACTGCTGCAGTCCCACCCCCACACACGGAAGAAAAGGAATTCCCGAGCTTTGCCACTGATTTCTCTTCCATGAGTTCTTTGGACACTAGCTCGGCAGCCACTCCCCAGGCTCAGCAGCAAGATGACCCTTTTGGGTTTGGCACTGAGTTTGTGTCTGCTGATACCCCTGATCCACCTAAATCGGTTCAGGGGAACCTCTTCACTGGCAGTGGAGACCCATCACTCGGTGACATTTTCAGTTTTGATAGTTTGAGTTCCCCTGCTGTCAAGATAGGTGCTGATCGGCCAGATGGTTCAGCTGCCCAGAATGAAAATGCTGAGATCAAAAGCCAAGAGAAAGACACCGAATCTTCCAAGGCGGCTGGTGGCAGTGGTGCCCAAGACCTGTTTGGTGATTTCGGGGTATCTAGCGCCCCTTCCCAGACGAGCGACAGCGACGGTCAAAGTGATCCTTTCGGCCTCAATCTCACCTCTGACAGTGGGAATCAAAGTGGAACGCAATCATCTCTTACCGATTTGTTTGGGTTTGGAGACTCCTCGTCACAGGTTTCTATAACTGCATCTGTTGACACTAACATCGACATCTTCGACTCAAAGGGTTTCGGTCAGCAGGACAACAACTCCTCGTCTTTACAGCCCGTAGGGGGTTCAGGAGAGTATGATCTCTTGAGTGAATTTTCTGCTCCCCAGCTACCACTTGGGAATTCGCAAGGCCCGTCAAATCCCGATGGAGATGGAGGCCTCCTGCAAGATTTTCATGGGCCTCCAGAGGCTGCTGCAACAAAGGTAGGTAGCAGTAGCAGTGTAGAAAAAAGTAAAAGTGATAATGTAAGTGGTACCTCAGGTGAAGGGGAGGGGAGCTCCCCCTGTCCTACTGACACGGACAGCACCACCTCCGACACCAGCGGCAAAGAGTACATCTGTGAGGAACCCTGGCCGGAGAGTTCTTCTTCACCCGACACTGCAGATGTGGACAGTGAGGAGTATGCTTTACGAATCGCTTCCGAAATCTACCTCTCCAAGGGTTTAAAACTGGCTCGGCCTTATGAGTCCCCTCCCCTGGAACCCATCCCAGAGCACCCGTCACCAACAGAGGAGTCTGCTGCCCCAACACCATCAGAGACCAGTTCAGTGGATGTGAGATTTGAAGATGTGTTTGAGTGGGATGATTTCATGGGTGAGCCCCTGGTGGGGAAGGAACAGACTTCAGATGGGTCACCCAAGCAGAGTTTTGAAATGCCGGACTGGAGTCTGGACATGGACAGTGAAAGCATTCGCAGCTGTGGTAGCGTGCAGTCTTTTCGGTCAGAAGACAATGTTAGGGGCAGTGTCGCATCAGAGACCCAGAGCATTCCTGAAACAACTAGTGCACATTCGTCCTTGTCAGACTCAGAGGTAATCCTGCATGGCAAAAACCGAACTCACAGATCATACATATCTGACATACTTTCTAACAGGACTAAAGGGCTAACGATAAACCCTGTATCGCCCGCAACACGTAACACTGCCCGAAACGCACAGAGACAGTTTTATTCGCTGTACGAGGATGACTTTGACCTGGAAGACGACTCCCACTCTGAGGGCAGCTGTAGCCCGCCTAACCCTACTGTCGAATCTCAGGGTGACCACCTGTCTATGGGTGAAACCCATTTTGCAGTGCATCCATCTGATACTCGCCTACCTTCCATATTTAACCCCAGCCCCGCCGCCAGCGTGAGTGAGGCACACACTAACAACCAGGTACGAAACGGTTAGCATCATTGAAAGTATTTCCTGTATTTGCAACTTCTTCTCTTGTTTTCTCACAGCATGCTGGTTCGGTGTGGTGGGTGCTTTTACTTGTTACCACTTTGTGTTCAGACAGTATGCTAGTTCGCTTTTTTGTTGTAACTTTTTTGTGTTGTGATTGAACAGGAATGAAAAAGTGTTGAGCCATGGTTTTTGTTTGTTTGTTTTTTTTTAAATTGTCTGAGAGTCTGTACACCATTTTCAGTGAGCTTCAGTTTCATTGTTACCAGATTTGCTGTGTATGTCGTGCAGAGTGCTGCTGTCTGACATAGCCCATAAATCAGCAGTGAAATTGAACTATATATATTTTTTAAATTTAATTCAATTTTGGAATGTAATTTTTTAAAGATAAAGATTTACATGACACAAAGGTGACTAACCCTAACACTTGACCTTTTCCAGAATTTTTCATCACTTAACTGCTATATATTAAAATAGAAAAAAAAATTTTTTTTTTAAAGTGAATGTACTATGTATATATATATATGTTAATCAGAATGGGTACCCACGTTTTTGGTCTCGCCTTGACAAACAGTATTTCTCCAGCACTCTCCCAGAAGCTCGATGAACAAAAAGCGATCTGTAACTGGCAGCGGAGACTTGCAACATCGCATTTCTGCTGAGCCATTGTGCATAACAGACAGAATCTGACTGGCTTAAGCACTCTGGGACACTTTTTGTCCAGTCATAATGCTCTTTTTTTTTCTCTTTTTTTTTTTTCTTTTGTAAGCGTGCAGGTACCTCGCCTTGCCGATTCCATTGGCTGACACGCTACAATTCACATACATCTTTCCTGCTTGAATGCTATTGTAAACAACAACAGATGGTTTTGACTTTCAGGCTTTTTATACCAAAAGACCATGGACCTTGAAAACTTACAGAAGGACCCACAAAAATATTGAGTGAGGGTCCCAAGGACCCTTGTATGAATTTTTCAAATCGCAGGGAACACTGAGTAAACTGATAGTTTTGGGGCTACAGCTAGCAGACTCACCCATCTCACATGGTAGTATACTTTGACTCACCCATCTTATGTGTACTGGAAAAAATAAAGCAGTTCAACATCTAAACAATGTAATTTTCTGTGTTGATTTTTATCCATTCATTTGCTTATCCATGACGTAGTGGAACAGGGTTGTTCGGTACTGTATTGGCTTATCACATATACTGTGTAGGCCAGACACAGCACTGCAGGCAGTGTGCGGAAGAGTGGTGCAAAAAATACAAACATTTTCATAGACACACTGCTTGAAGATGTTTTCAAACTACAGTGTATTCCATTTAGTCATTTATTTTCTGGAAATTGTTTGTCTAACGTTGCAGTTAAAAAAAGCTGTTGCTTTACAATTTGATATTGGTTTGACGATACAGTGAGTGATCAAATTCTGTTTTTGTGGATGGAGAACTGTAGGCAGGAGAGTTGTACTGTTGAGTGCAGTAAGATGTGTTCTGGCGCAAGAAATGTACAGTGTATCAGTAAACTGCTGTGATCTCTGTTGCAATGGTGTGTTCAGTGCAAAATTTATACAACTGTATAATGCAGTTACCTTGTTGAGATTTACTTCAGATTCACTAAGTATTATATGTGCTGTCTTTTTACTGACAATAATTGCCAAGATCTGCACGAACCATCTTTTAACCAGAGCAGTTATCAGTATTGTAAAATTATCTCAAACAGAAAACATATTTGGAGTTGTGTGTGCTGCATTGCATATGATGTATGTTCTCATCCCACTGCATGCTTCACAGGTTGGGGTCTGTTTCCACTATATACAGAACAGAAAAAAGCAGTATACACATCAACCACAAAGCTAAGCCATTGTAATGCTAACCAGAAATGTATTATTTGCTCATGTCACTTGCATTACTGAACTTTGAAATTTTATCGTTAGTTTTGTCAGGTCAGTATGTATGTGCACACACACACACAAAAATGCAGTTATACTGTCAGTAGTGTAACATGGTTGTAGTATAAGGTTTTTGCATGTGAACTCGCAGTGTTTTCTTTTCATTCTTTATTTTTTACTGTTGGTACTGTGAATGCATGTTTAAATTAGTTTGTGTGGTCATGCTTGTGACCGTCTCAAAACTTATCCACTGCAGACATTTTTAGTGGATTAAACTTGTACACTCTAATGATTGGTAGCAGTAGCAGTTTCAGAAGTCAGAGTCATTAAAAAAACAAAAAAAACAACCAGTTTGATAATACATGTATGTTCATGTTCTTTACCCTGCTTCGCGTAATGAGGCCGCTTGTTACTTGTTTCAGAATTATAGTGGAAATGGATTTTTTTTTTTTTTTTAAAGTAAGTTCCCTTTCTGCATGATTCTTTTTCCTTTACAGTGTGGCTCCATTTAAGGATTCCTGTGATTTTAGCCAAATCAGGTGATACATACATGTACAGGTTAAATCTGTACACTTTGCAGCAGGGAAGCTGTCCCCTGTTGTTTTTACAGAAAGTAAAAAATAGTTGTGTGAAGAACATACCAGTAGCTAGGTTTTGTTCTTCTTGGTGGCGTTGGGTTGAATACATCTAGGTTTTCTGTGGGTGGGTGCGTGAGTGGGTTTTAGAGACGAGGGGAATAGTAAGGGACTTGCACCTTACACTGAGTTTTAGGCTGGCTTCTTGTAGCCGTTTCCTTCAGGAGTTGGCAAGTGTAAATTATGTTTTTCCATCAGCACAAATAAGTGAAAAAAGTCAATCGTATCACGTTACTAGTGTTTGAAACTTTAATTCAAACTAACGAATGCAGATGTGCAACGTTGAATGTCGATGTCAGGGCTTCTCAAACCAGTTCAAACTTCCTGTGGTATTGTGTAAAACTGTTGTCACAGTGTGATGTTTGTGGTAGCATGCGGCAGGAACAGGCATATCATGATTATGTTGAACTGACATCATGTTTGTTCCATTTTAAATGTTAACAGAACTGTAATGGGAACTTGTGGAAGGTTTCCACATACATGTACATGTACCACGTTAACCCATGGACACTCCTACTGCCTCACTTTGCCCTCACCTTAACCTATTCATTTTCATCAGACAGACCTATGTGAACAAGGTCTATTCATGTGGTCAGGGTTAATGGTAACTTTATGCCAGTATTCCACCTCATGCTGGTCAGTATGACTTGCTTCCGTTTTCTGGAATTGCGGTAGAGGGTCCCCCCCCCCCCCCCCCCCCGAAAGTCAGGGTGTCATTGGGTTGAACAAGTACATGTATCAGTACTGTCATCACATTTATTGCAGTTTTGCTAACTGCTGTTCGGACAATTATTTCTACATATACTGCTCAGTGTATTCTGTCTTTGCTAAGAACCATATTTGCTTTAGCAGCAGATGTCTTTGCAGCAGTTGCAAGGGATTGATAGACAAGTGAATAGTGAAAAGCTTCAAATACATGTTATCTTTACACAGTTGTGTTGTGGTTGTATTGTACAAAACAAGCTCTCAGCTTTGCTATGAACTTTTTTTTTTTTTTTTTTTTTTAAATTCCTCCAGCTCAGTGCATGATTGATTTTAAGCATTTGTGTTCCCGTCACATTCAACACTTTGGCTTGCAATCATAACGCACATGTATCCGTTTTCTTTTATCAGTGCTATCATTGATTATTGAAGTTGCTTTAGCCTGTATGCAGAGGATGAACCTGGGTTTTTTGGTTTGTTTTGATTTTTCCCTACTCTCCTGGCTTTTCAGAGTCAGTGTAGCAGCAAAGTAACCCAGCCTACAAATGCATGTACCAGTAACACACCTTGTATGTCTTGACCAGGATTCCCAGGAAGAGGGTGTGGTGCCTGTGAGTGGTGGTAGCAACGCCGTGGTTGCAGGCGGGTCGGAAGGCTTCATCACTGCTGGTTTTGCGGGTTCTGGGATCAGTACAGTAAACAGCCACAACACCTCTGCTTCTGAGATCTCTGCAGTTTCATCTGATTCCGGAGACAGTTTGGCAGGCTTTGAAGCAGACAAGAGCAGCAGTTCTGTGGCCGGAGGACCAGGGGGCGGTTCACTGATTGACTTTTGATCCAGTGCAGTTCAAGAGAAAATGGAAAATGCGTGGTGCTTTAGGTTTTTTTTTTTCATTGTTTCAGGGACATTGCTTGCCTCTTGAAAATTCTGCAGGATGGTATTGATCATGAGTAGTTTGTTTCCCTGTGTTCTGGTACTTAATGGAATGAAACAGTAGACATTTTATCATACTGTACGTGTATGCAAGTGAGCTTTAATTTGAGTAGAATTTGTATCTATAAGGTTTTTTTTTGGGGGGGGGGGGGAGGGGTTGCACTTCAGGTGGAGTTTTTTCCCCCCATAGTGTGGTTTGGACCGAGACTCACAAATTACAGATTTTTTTTTTTTTTTAAATAGGCATCATCATGTAGATGACCTATAAAGTATGACATTATATATATACACTTGGTGAGAAGTTGTGTAAGTTGTGTGAATTGAGTGACATTGTGATGCCCAGAAGTGATTTCTTGGTAAACATACATGTGCATGACTAGCTTTTTGAAGGAACGAGTGCAGTTCAAGTTGTTGGCAACATATTTTACTATTGTTGTAAACCAGAACCTGCAGAATGCCCGATGCCAAGACGGTGGTACCCATATTTTCTTCAGACCTGTTCAGTGTACGTAATGTGATGTTTTTGGTGACATCATACATGTACACCAGAGTACAACCAAAATATTTGCAGTATAATATTTGTGTATGAACTAATAAGGCTGTGATCAAATACCAGATTTTGATAAGTAATCATAATCGTTCACAGTACAGTGAAACCTTTATCTGTATGACAGGATTATATCTATTTACAGAAGATTGTACATGTATTTCTTGTATTTGTTGTCTTCAACCCTAGTGGCTCCATGACACTTGACAGTAAACAATTCCTGGATTCTTATGTGCATTATCTATTTTTTCCACTAGGACAAATGGATTTCTGAGTGTACATGTACATTACATAAGAGCATATTATTTGAAAGCAGTTTACCTTGAAGGTTGTTTTCATGACCTTGATATGTCTGGTACTCTGGATAAAAAGACATGTTATACATTCCAAAATGCAGTGATAACTGGCATTGCATGTAATGTCAGTGTGTGTGTTGGTAGCTTGTATAAGTGTTCATATGCCAGCAACAGTTCAGTACTCAGTCCAAAAATTCCACCGCAGACCCAAAGGCGGTACCAGAGAGCATGTGATTTTTCGCTGGGCTGAGTCCTGAAGCGAGCGAAAGTTGCGCTTTCTGTGCACATTTGTTTTGTCTACGCATGTGATTTGTGTATGCATTGGGACTGATCACACGCTTGTCTGTAGGCATTACTAAATTTAACACCTTTACTTTAGGATTATGTCTTGTAAACTGAGATTTCCAGAAGTAGAAATCCATACCCTTAAACCCAGGAAAAACGTACCTCACTGGTTTTGGAATATTGGGAAAGAAATATGTGTAAAATTACAAGTATTATTGAAATTTATGTTACAGTTTCCTTTTTTTTTTTTTAAATCTTCCCCAGAGTGAAATTTCTTTGGAAGTAAAGAGTGGTATATTTTCCAGTAAAATTCAAGAGCATGCGCACATTGTGAAATATCATCGTTCTACCCAGACTTTAAGATGGCATAGGTTGCCTGATCAGGAGAGCACTTGTGAATTGCATGTGGAAAGGATCTTTTTCACTCTCCCTAAATCTCCATACAGCCTCCAGTTTTGTCAGCCCCTACGACTCCAACTTCAACATTGTCATGCTAGGTGTGTGCTATTGCATGCACAAATAGTATGACATCCTTTTAGATTTGTATCAAAATGCTGTGCATTCCGACTGTGAAACTCGTACAGTGTAATGTGCATTTGTACTCCTCAAACTTTCTCCCGGATGTTCTGAAATCGACGACTTTCCCCCAACAGCCCATATCCGATGCCTGTATTGGTACTTTCACTGACAACTTTTTTTTTTTAATATTTTTTTTTTTATAATACTCAACATCGACAGCATCATATCAGCATTTCATTGTGGATGAAACGCACCGATATTTATCTACCTTTTCCCATACATTTATATATGTTTGCAATTCAGCTCTACACAGATTTGTAATCAAAGACAAAATAATCAGCATTTTGTTGTTGTTGGATTTTTTTGTGCACAGCTGTAGTCCAGCATTTTTTTTTTTCTGATTGAGATTCATATCCTTCCTTTCATGCTTATTTTTCCACACTGTTCGTAGCCTTATTAATCTATTAAGGAGTTATTCATTTTTAAAAAAAAGGCAACAAAATCCTGTTTTTGCTTAAGAATTAAAGACTATTGATACCAAGTCCCGGGGGGGTGTCTAACTTGGAACTGTGATACCTTTTTTTGTTTACATTAAGTGCTCAGTCATTGAATGACAGTAGAAATTTATATAGGATTGCTTGTTAGACTAATTTGAGAGCTAAAAAAGAAAAAAAGCAATCTGTAAAATGTTTGTGGAGGTGGTATGTACCTTTGTGGATTTTTGTTCATTCATTCAGCTTCAAAAAATGAAAACCTAAGAGGTCACAGGTTAATGAAAAGACTACAGCATGATCGCATGTTTGACAACTGCTACTACTACTAAGGCCCATGGCTCCAAGTGGAGCATTGGCCATCGACGACCCTTCGCCATCGCACGCGCATGTTTGAGATTTGATCTTATAGTTGTTGACATACAGCGTCAGAAAAAAATAACAAAAAATAACAAAAAAACACCAAATGACCCTTTAAATTAATGACAAGTTATGGGTCCTTTTCACCTCCCATTACTGTGGGGCAGTGTTATAGTTTCTTTTCTTACATTCCACTTCATCAAAAATCAGACTGCCCATTTTTCATAACATTGTGTTGTTTTCAACCCCAAATTGATAATCAGAGTAATGCAGTGCATATATTCTACGCATATAGTCATATTTTTAGACTGGTTGTGGCCTGCTGCAACCAGACTTTGCACACAAACATATCATATGTACCCATTTTTGTATAAGGAAAGCAAGGCAATAGCAATTTTCATGTGTTCATGTTTTGACAGAGTGATTGTGATTCATACTGTTACAGTGATTAACGTTGCTTTTGTATTAAACCATAATTCACACATGGACAGTTTCCCTCTGTGTGTGTGTGTGTGTGCACGCGTGTGTGCGTGAGACAGAGAAGACACACAGAACAAAAATAAGACAATCTGTGGAATTGCACATCTTATTTTCACATTCATTGACACCTTTCGTTCAAAAACATCTTTCGTTCAATAGGAATGTTGAGATTTCACTTCCACAACTCCGCTTTATGCTTGCTCCATGCAAAGTTTCCACCCTGGTCACACACAGGCTCTACCAGTTTCAGGTGCACAAAGCCAACAGAGACCTAGCTTACCCTGAAGTGTTCTAAGTAGACTATGAGAAAGTACAATGCAATACTTCCTCAGGAATAGATATATCTGACCTGTAAAGTCCATCAATCAATGATGGTATTATGATGGTCATCCTCACCTGTGTGGAATCTCAGAAAATTGGAGTTTAACCACCTTTTCCACCATGTATCACTAAACAGGGATACCAGAATACACTTTACTTACTAGACAGATCACATCAGCTGTACACAGTCACCCTGAAAAGAATCTGGCGGGGAGAAAATCTCGGAAAATTGAAGAATAACGTACTTTTCCACCACATATCACCAAACAGACCAACAGCACTTACTAGACAGATCACATTATCAGCCCAGGCAAAGCCGGGTACATCCGCTAGTGGTGAAATAAGTTAGATTCTGTAACTCTCATCACAGGCAGTAAAACACAGTTTGGATAGATAAAGACTTTTTATAGAAAACACGCCACTGCTGGTCTCTCAAAAAAAAAAAAAAATATTGCACTTATATGGACAAAACCAGTCTGTCCATCCCATCAGTCTCAAAGAATGCCCTGTTTGCCTTCACGTTTCCAGATGATCACCATGCCCTGAGCATCGCAGGAGGCCAGCAGACTCTCATCACAGTTAAAGCAGACGTCAAGAACAGGCGCCGAGTGTCCCAACAACTTGTTGACACAAGATTTGCTCTCCTTGGTCACATCAAAGAAATACACACACATGTCCTCACTCCCTGAAACTGAGTGGAAAAAAGAAAGTCCTGTCATAAACATGTGTAGTACAGAAAGTAAGAAACTAAGCGTGCTGGTTGAGTTAATAAAAAACCAAACCAAAGGTTACCCTGCTCCCCCTCTGCATCAATTTAGAATACTTACTGACGCAGGCTCCCTGTCTGAAAGACATCAGAGGGCAGAAGGAACTTTTGATGTATGCCGTTTTCTGCTTGATTGGGAAAACTCGCTTCAGCTGTAAGGCCCCATCATCAGACATTATCCTACAGAGGAAAACGTTTCCTTGATAAACTGCTTGCAAAGCAAAATGGCAATCACAATATCAAGAAGTTATAAAAATCAGTATGAGATATTTTTCAGACATCTGTGAAACCTTTCCTCAGACATCCTGGTGTTAATTCGCCGACAATTTACTTCACTGGCAATAACTTGCATTAATGTATGAACTAGTAGGGGAACAGAAGCGAGGAGCGACATTCACACTCACCTGAACAGACAGAGGGAGTTGAGGCAACAGTTGACCAGTAAGGAAGGGTCCCTGGCCTCACGACTGACCCAGGCTCGCGCGGAGATGCTGGTGATAGGCCGCCCCTCACTGACCGTAATCCTGGAAACAGCACATATAACCTTTAGTATTTGGTGAGGGACAAATGTGATGGCCATGGCATATCCCAGGTAAACATTCTGTAATTCTGCATGTATGCATGGCAAAGAGTGAACATAATCATAGAGTGATTGTATCATATGAAGGGATGCAAATTTTGTACTTAGCACTCTATTTAGTACTGATGCATCAGACTTGTTCTTCAGTGGGGATGGATGGAGGTACCTATGCATACCTGTGCGTCTTGGTCAGTTTCCCTGTGGCCATGTCCAGCGTGAATGAGAAGATGGACCCATGCTCATCTCCCGCCCACAAGATGCGCCCACTCGGGTCGAAGGCCATGGCGTGAACTTTGCCAGTGACTTTGCTACTGCCTCCCTGATAAAGAGGAGATGAATGTCCACGCACACATGAATTTGTCTTTTTCCAGCACCAGCAGGTGAGAAGTCATTGAAATACAATGTATGATCTTATAGCTGAACATGTACAAGCAATATGATGCACTTGCATCAAAATGAAAACAAGCGCAAAATCCACCACTTCTCAAGTGCAAATTTCCCACTGCCATACCTTCAGAAGCTGCTGAGGCACCTTCACTAAATGAACTAATTCACAATTTCTCAAGGTCTTCACATCATCCTCTATTGGGATGTTAAAAAAAAAACAAAAAAAACAAACTCTCCAACAGATCTGCGACTTACCTTGTAACCTTTGCCAGTGGACATATTCATCACCTGAACTTGGCATTTGCTATTACCTGTCTGAATCTCGTCAAGAAAAACACCATAATGCATGTGTGTTGCCACAGAACAGCAACCACTCCCCTCCCCTCACTCCACCCCCGAAAAAAGGGACAACGAAAACATGTACACAGGAATAAATGCTGAAAAATATCCAGCCCTCTGACTTGTACAATGCACAATGTCATGTAAGGCGTTGAAGGCCTAAGACCAAACATTTGGAACACACTAAAACAATTCCTTACTTTTTCTTCTTTTCACTGGCACTTCTCTCATGAAGTACATGACACGCTTTTAAAAACCTTGAAATTTGCAAAATTTACAACTCACACTCCTGCATTTTTCTTTTGTCACTGTTCAGTCACAATGCATCGGAAGGATACAACAAACATGTTGTTGTTAAGAGGTTGGAAAAGGCATGTCAGAAGTTGCCCTTCGCTACCATCGCGTATCACTCGCATACAAGTGCCTGCCGCCACATCCCACAGTCGAGCGGTGCAGTCCAGTGACACAGACAGGATCACATCATTCGACAAGGACCAGACAAAATCTGTGGAAAGATTCAACAGTCACTCTGGTGGTGCTCTTTTCCTATTAGGAAATACAAGTCTAAAATGGCTTCTAACACATGAAGTGTTTGGGGTTTTTTTGTTGGTTTTTTTGTGGTTCAAACCTACTGCTGTGCATCGATAGTTACAGAGAGATAATTGTGAGAGAGAGAGAGAGTGTGTGTGTGTGTGTGTGTGTGTGTGTGTAAAGTCCCTGCATTCCTCTGGTGCAGCTACATGTATTTTTAAACTAAAGAATAACGTGATATAACCCATAGGTAAGCTGTTCATTCAAACGTCAACAAAAACATCAAATTTAAACGGATCTGAAAGCTCACGCCTGGCAGGCTGGTACCAGCACAGGATAATAATATTTCTCTTATTTACTTCAACAGGCTAACAGTATGAAACATGTACGACGTGTACCATCCTAGTGACTAGCTTACCTCTTGTAGGAATGTCATTATTTCATAGTACTTACCACAGACTGCAGCCTCATGGCCGCGTAACATACAGATGACTGTGGCTGGAGGTGGTATCACCTGACAGATGGACAGTGTACTGTCTACGGATGCACAGGCCACACGTGATTTGTCATCGTTTGCAAACTTTACCGTTGTCACTGAGTGGGGAAGGGGAAAAAAAAGCAGAAGTCACACAAACCATACACCAAACAACTTGTTTAAATCAGTACAAGTTTGAAATGCAAGGTCATATACCTCTTAATGTAGAGGTGCATATATATATGTAGAACTCTGCAGCTATACAATGCACGCACTCATGCATGCATCCATGTGACCGCACACACACACACACACACACAAACGATGGAGGATTATATGGGTGGGTGGGTGTTTGGGAGTTTAACGTCCTTTTCCACCACATACGGGTGATATCAAAGACGGGGCAACGATGAAAAAGCCAGCATAAATATTTGGCCACAGCCGGGATTCGAACTCACAACCCGAACACTGGAAGTCCAACGCTCTACCATTCGGACACCCCGGCTCCCCTGGAGGATTATAACGAAGACTCACTCTGTTTTAAGAGTCAAAACACTAGACTGACAGTAGTTCCTACAAAAGGGTGCAAATACCGGTACCTGTTGCGGAGTGCTGGTCAAAGATGTGATGCATGCCACTGAAGGCATAGTTCTCTGACAGGCTCTTCCCTCCTGCCATGGCTCTGTAATTCAACAATTAAGTCAGACCAAGAATCCGAACACCCAACTATGCAGCGAAGTCATTTAGCGAATAAAATGTTCAATATTTACTGAAATAACTGGTGTACTTCCTTTAACTGGTCTGTACGAAACAAGTCTCTCAAGCAAACTCTCATATATATATGTAATCACATTTAATATAGAGTAGGAACAAAGGCGTCGCTAAAGAAACCATGGCTGTGAGCGGCTAAAATCACCAATTCATATGGCCTAGGTAGTACATGTACCGACCATTTTCCTCCCAGTGGGAGGGGAATGGGGGCCCCATGAATGTTAAGATACCCTTAGATCTGTTGGGTGTTTCAGCAGAGGGATTGCAGATCCCCCCCTTCCACCCACCCCCACTGTGGCATGTAGCCATTTTAAGGCAAGGCAGACTTGTCCAATGGCACACAAAGGCTGAAAGCACACATCTCCTAGATCTAGGTAGCGCTCTCAGCTTTACTTACTTCCCCTACATTGAAACTGACCTGATTGAGCGCATGTGTTTTCAGCTTTAGCGACGCCTTTGTTCCTACTCTCTCTCTCTCTCTATATATATATGGCAACCAAGTGACAAATCAATGTAACACAGAGGAAAAGAAAAAGGTCTGCTCTGATCACCCAACCGCAACCACTGATTAAGCGCTCTCATATTTTTTCACATACTTGCTGGCCTCTGCTGCACTAGTGGGCACCAGCTCAATGCTGTCATAAACATGTTTCATGGGTCCTTCATATAAGTGTTTGAGGGAGCTGCTGCTCATGTGACGCCGATGGTGGTATTTGCGTCCGTCGCTGACTGGCTCAAAACTCTGCAACAGGCAAGTTTCACTTCAAAACACTGTAAAAGACAACGAAGACCACTCTACAGAACAATTACATAAGAAAAGCAACAGGCTTTCCACTTTATATTACAGTCATTGTGCTGGGTGAGACAGTGGGTCAGCTACTAGTACGAGAGAACAAAACTCATATACAGTATACATACACCATGTGATAAAAAAAAAAAAAAAAAAATCACTCTAACAAATCACACATGATTTTTTAAAAAATCATATATATATCAAAGGAAAAATACCTCTGCTGTGTTCCTGCTAATGCTACGGAGGCTGAATGATCTGCTCTTGACACTCCTGAAATTTTAAAAACAGAAACCATACAGATGACTACACAGTTGAACTTGTAGCAGAATGAGAAAAAAAAAAAAAGAAAAAAAAAGATGAGACATGTATACCGGTACATATCTAGGCAAACTGAAGTTTCTCTCAGTTTTTTACTGTTACTTTAGTCCTGTTTTTCTTCCACCAAAAATAAAGATTCAAACAACCACTGAAGGAAAACAAAACACATGCATACATGTTTAGCAAGGACATCAACAGTGTGTACTATACCCAGCATCTGAAAACGAAGGACTGCCATATCTTGCATTCAGCAGCTGAGCTCTTATGCGAAGGTAATCTTTACGAGCCAGTGAATCTCTCTGCTGGAAAAAAAAAATAAAAAAAATGAAAGGTGAACTTCCATGACAACACCTGCAGTCATCCTTTGAAGCTCACAAAAGAGTAAAATATTTCGAGAGTGCAGAACCATACAAAATCCTGTATCTGACTGCACTTATATAAGTACAAACTAACATATAAACACACTTCATCTATACATTGAGTGTGCAGCCAAAGTCCATCCTTTCATGCATTCTGGCCAGATCGGGACCCTCTACTATGAGCTAACAACAAACAGGACAATGATACAAACATTAATAGGCCCAATGCTGATCAATGCCAGCCATTGCTCTACATGTAAATATATATATATATATACATCTAGTTATTTATGCATATTAATTCCGAGACATTTCATGCCGACAGTTTAATTCCCTCTGGCTCAATAATCAGTAAGTTAAGCATACACATGTAGATCAAAGGAGACAGAATGATCTTTCTTTGGTGAGGTATAATTTATGAAATAACAGGTGAACAAGGAAGAAGAAGAAATGAAATAATGACAAACTGCAACACACTACCTCATTTTTGGCATTCTCCCGTAGCAGTTGACTCCTCCTCCTGATGTACAAAGTACCTGAAAGGGAAACACAATGACAATGTGTGGGTAATGTTTTAATTTTTCATGCCACCACTGCCGGACACAGCCGAGGTACGACTTAATTTGGCTGCAGTGCTATTTCAGTCTCTGTACTTTGTGGCTGTCCTTGCCAGATCAATGTATGTGTTGGGCTTCACATCCACGATGGGCACTGGTCATGGGCTGATTCATTTTCAAAATGTCCCATTACTTTCATACCAAGGCAGCCATGTATTCATCAGTCCTGTCATTTCTGACCCACAGTGGACACTGCATGTTCAGGACATACACTCTATACTTATGGTCAGCCAGATCATTTGTCCTAGCTATAGTCCCCACAGATGTGATGCCCTGTATCTGCTATGCAATGACACTGATGATTGGTACACACCGATTGTACCAGATCAGTTTGCATAAATTTATTCAGCAACACAATACAAAACAATGACAATGAGATCTCTTCTAGGATTCTTAACTGCTCATATGATTCTTGTTACGCATAACAACGTGATTCTGCCGGGAATCTGCAGCAGCACTGGGTTTCTTATCAGCTTAGTCGGATAAAAATATGACTATCTTGTATCTTTTTGAGTTGTAAACGTGTGCTCTGGGCCATGCATAAACAGCTACGATGCCGACAACCCCAGTCTAGAAGGCAATGACAATGACAATGATTCTTTATTCATCAACGGTTAAAGCTTTAACACAAAGGTCAATTTTCGAACTTGCCGTTGCTACAGCTACTACATGTACATAACTAGAAAGAACATCTACACTACACAAAAAGAAGGCTCAATCCAATACACACACACACACACACACACAGAGGTTACGTCAAAGGTCATAATTGTACACTGATGTCGATAAGGCACAGTGTCACAGAGCAAAAAAACAAACAAACAAAACCAAGAAAACACACACACACACACACACACATTTTGTAGTAAAATGGCAGCACCACTAATAAGTATATATGTATATATGACATATTGATATATATATAGTACAGGGTCCATACAGGTTCACAGTCTCCAGAATTCATGACTATTCCATGACTTTTTGAGGCCAACTCTCCTGTTTTCCATGACACCTTCCTCGCCCTCTTTCACACTGACACATGTGAGGGTAGAAATTATGAGCTTATCCAAGTTATCGCAGTCAGCAAGACCAATGTTCAGAGTTAGTCATTAGCCTTAAGGGAAGGCAGTTTGTTGGTATTTTTGGCAATCAGTCCAGTGAGTAATCACCAAGCTGACCATTTCACTGTTGGGCTCAAAATGGCTTCCATAAAATTCTGAAATTCCATGACTTTTCATGACTCTTGAGATAATTTCATGACTTTCCAGGCCTGGAGAAGCTATTTCCAAATTCCATGACTTTTCCAGGATTCCATGACCTGTATGGACCCTGATAGTAAAGCATGCCTTCGAAATCTTACGTTGATTTCTGGAACGCAAGAGTGTTGTTCTTAAACTAGTTAAAGAGAGAGAGGGTTGGTGCACTTTTAATGTGTTGCGGAAGTGAATTCCAGAGTGGAGTGAACTACAAGGCATGGAGAGTGAGCGAATCCGGCGACAGACCGGCCCAGCGAAGACGGCCGCTACATGATTTGTGGGCACAGAAACGAATCTGTGATTTTTTCTTGTTTGAAAACAGCGGCGTCTGCTACAGCAATATGTGACGTCGTGATATGTGAAGTGATACAAGTATTTCCCTCTTGAATAAAATATATGCAAGCCTTTCTTCTAAAAAAAAAAAATGCACCAGGTAAGCTAAGGCAAATGCTTCCTAAAACTTACGGAACTGTGGACAGTTCGGCGCCCTATAGGCATTAAATTTAGCGTCAATTGCAAGCACTTGTTGCCAGACGGCTGCCATGACGTGATGGTATCAGGTTAACTCAGCCCAATTCAAACTCGGCCCACCAGCTCGGTTCTAGGTGGCAGTCAGATCTGCCCACACGCAATACCAACTCGGCCCAGCTCAGCTGGCGTGAAAGACTTCAACTTGTTCAGTGCCTCCCTTACAAGCGCCAGCCAATACCCCTCCCCTCGCCCCCCCCCCCCTGCCAAAATTAAATTATTTTGTGAAACATGATTCGAGTCAGTGCCTCCCGTCCATCTGCTCAGTCAGTGGAGTCACAGTGAACTGACCTGATCAGTGCAAAAGTGGAACCACGCATTCACTCTGATGTGTGCTCAGGTCAAATGTTTATTTCAAAACCCAAGTGGATGTAAATGAAACAAGACAATAATCACTGAGTATGATGAGCTCACCATACGGCCCACGTACCTAATAACTGATCACTCACACACAACCTGAATTTCACAGACCTTGAGCATACAAACAGACTGAGAAATACATGTATGTCTCTGACACACATGTACACACACACACACACTGAGATATATATATATATATATACACACACATATACACAAATACATACATACATAATTATATACATACATACGTTGATACCTACAGTACATACATACATACATACATAATAATAGTAATAATAATAATCGCATTAATATAGGCGCTTTATCCCAAATATTTTGGCTCAAAGCGCCGCGAGCTAAACCCAACACGCACGCTCACGTGAATCACACGCATTCTCTCACACACAGGACATAAACGTATTACAATCACGTGGTGCGAAGGGTCAGCTCAGCTATTTAAATTTCGGAATTTAGATATGCATTTATTTTTCAAACTTGGTGGGCTGAACATTTCCAAAGCAGAGGGGGAGGAAGCCGGAGTACCCGGAGAGAACTCCCGACGATCGGCCCGAATGAACGGTGCCACATACGAGAAGGAAAAATTCTTTGCCCCGAGTGGGGCTCGAACCCCTGACCTCTCGCATTGGTGACAAGTCTCTTAACCACTAGACCACCGACCGCCCATGTACATACATACATACATACATGCATACTGTGACATACACACATACATACATACACACATACATACATACACACATACATATTCTGTATACATACATACATACATAGTGTGTTTATAGCCTCTATGTTCGCAACGCCCCTGAGGTGGAAAACTGTCGCTTTCGGGGCTCTAATGCTATTTGCGAGATAGAAGGATGTTTTACTGGCGTGTCACGGTATGTGGGACAGAGATGGGTCCGAGCTGACTATGAGGCGGTCCGAGTCAGTAGTGGGCCGAGTGCAATGGGCCGAGTAGAGTGGTAACCGATGAACGCCGATGACGCTACAGTTGTAAACAAATTTGTAGGTTCCTCGATACTGCATCACTCTCAATCAGTTAGACATACAATTGTATAATTATGCAGTATATAAAAATATGTAAATGCGTAAACGAAGATTTTTCAGTCTATTGATAGGTTTTTTTTAGTGAGTGAAGGGACACAACGCGCCAGTGGCTATTTTTAGATTTGCTAATTTTAGGCCTCGAAAGTCGACTGTGTATAAAAGTTAGCCATTTTTCTGCGGGTCGTAGCGGGGTAGCGTTACAATTAACATCGATAACTATCACTGATCGGGATCCTGTGGCTGTTTGACACCTTGTCAACATGCAGGCGATTAAGTGTGTTGTCGTAGGAGACGGGTAAGTAGCAGAATTTGAGTTAGATTTGTAGCATTCCTGACCTCATTTAGTGGAGAAGTTTCCTCCATGTTTTTCGCGTTGGATTGTCGGCATTTTGACTACCGGAACAAGATCGGCACTTCCTTGCATTACAAAACCATATGATGTGCATGATAAAATGTTTTTATTTCACTTATGCAGCGTATACTTATCTGCATGATCTTAGTATCCGTTTACAATGCCGTTTTTGTAAGGGGGAGAGGGGCCGCCTAAGAAGTGGGCTTGGTCTCGCTGCGTATCACAAAAATGCGACCAGGAAGCGGAGCCTTGGTGATGCTAACTACTTTACTTCCACTTGTTGATCCATGTCAGGCCACATTGCATCGACCAGCGCCTCGTAAGAGTTATTCGAGCTTGAAATCAGTCACGCACATACCGAAGCAGCTCAGACTGAGGCATCTGAGTCAGGGGAACTTCATAGTCTTACACACAGCGGCTGAGAAACTTCTGCTTGTTGTGCTAGTACTTATTACATGCAGTAGTAATCTATAAAACCTGGGGGGGGGGGGGGGGGGGGATAGAAGTACAGAAAGTCACAAGTAGAGTTGATAGCCAATGAGAAAATCACGTAAATTTATGTGATCGGTTGTTTCTCCTCAACACATTTAGCTCTACATGCGTGTATTTGATTTTAATGTTGCTGCTTTCTGTTTGCAGAGCTGTGGGTAAAACATGTTTGCTCATCAGTTACACAACAAATGCGTTTCCTGGGGAATATATACCCACAGTGTAAGTGTACAAGACATTTCGGTTTTAATACGGTCCTACTAATTACCGAAAACAACGAAACGACCAAAAACAACTCTTAATACGGATAGAACGCGGTTCAAACATAGAACTAACAACACACAAACATGATTAATGGTGAAAAAAGTGGCCTTAAAAAAAGCTAAAAGGAAAAAAAGGTGATATTGCAGAAAATAACCTGTCCGGACCAGAGTCGCTTCCCTTGGGAGACACGTTCATTTCGTCGTGTTCTCTTGGAGTGAATAAGTACTTTTTTCCTTTAAACTAGTTTAATGCCTCTTTTTCACCTTTAATCATGTTTGTGTGTTGTTATTTCTATGTTTTAACTATGTTCTACGCGTTTTAAGAGTTGTTTTCGGTTGTTTTCGGTAATTAGTAGGACCCGTTTTACTATATTAGGTAAAAAAAAATTTTTTGCATTGAAATTTGGCGTATTACTATAAGAAGGAAATTGGTATGACTTGAGAGCATTTGTAGCAGCAGTAACAAGGTTAATAAATTTGCTGATTTTTATAAAATATTTTCAGTTAAAGTCTTCAGTTTTATGAGTTTGTATTTGGTTTTGAAGTTTGCAGGATGTGTAATTCAGTTTGTAAAATCATTTGAGTGGTTGTTTTTTCTGCAGTACTAGTAGTACAGTACTAATAGTTTGAGTTGTATACACTCTGTCAGTGTAATATTTATCTGATGTTGTTGACCTTTGTCTCTCAATAGATTGCCAGGGTTATAACTTATACTGATATACTGTTGTGTAAGGTTTACTGACACTAAAACTCACTACTTTGAAACGCATTCATGCCATCTCATTTTCAGCTTCGACAACTACTCTGCCAATGTTATGGTTGATGGGAAACCAATCAATCTAGGTCTTTGGGACACAGCTGGACAGGAGGATTACGACAGGCTACGGCCGCTGTCTTATCCCCAGACAGTAAGAAAACTATTTATTTGGTCTTTTTCGTGACAGCCAAAGAATTAATTACATACATGTATTTTAAATTAATAAATACGAATTATGCTTTTCACGTTGTTTTTCTTAATCTAACTCATAGCCATTGAGTTTCCTTTTGGTGATGGCATAAAGTGGACAAGTTCATTTCAGTGATAAAGTTGTTAGGAATGCTAATCAGTAACTGAAGGCAAGAAAACGTAATTGACCAAACAGACATTTTGAAGTTATTCAGAGATGGAATCCTTTCTTGTTTAACTTTAAAGGTCATTACTCTGTTTCAACTAATTCAGCAAGTGGTCATGTTTTGGACTATACTACACATGCCATAGGGTGCCGGTGCTTTCATGTAGACTTAAACTACTGCTGCGTCTGTGATAAAAATTAGTTCAGAAAAATGTTAAGTTTAGGTAACCTTTGCCATTGTGGTTTTACTGTATGATAAATCTTTTTCTTTTATGTTTCCAGGATGTGTTTCTCATATGCTTCTCGTTAATCAGTCCTGCAAGTTTTGAAAACGTCCGGGCAAAGGTTTGTAAATTGTGTGGTCATCTTCACATCAGTACGACAGTTGGGATGGCAAAAACACATTGCACTTGGTTTTACTGCACAGCCTTAGTGGCTAATAATGTGGTCAGATATCTAATGCTCCAATTTGAAAACATAACTTTTGACATACATGTATACATGAAACAAAAGCATTTGGTTTCATCAAATTCTGTGGGCATCTTGTAATTTTGGGCTGTTCTGGATATGGGCAAGTTTCGATTGCAATAGCATTAACTATAGGAAATCGTGTGTCAGAAATTGTGCTCCGTCGTCAAAGAGTTAATCATTTAATGGCATGATGTGTCTAGGACATTACATTTGCTTTTTGATGCATCAGCGCTTACATTTTTCCGTCTGACTCCATTACAGTGGTTCCCTGAAGTAAGCCATCACTGTCCAAACACACCCATCATTCTGGTGGGGACAAAGCTGGACTTGCGTGAGGATAAGGAGACGATTGAGAAACTGAAAGAGAAGAAATTGTCACCCATCACCTACCCGCAGGTAAAGGGAATGGTTTGGTTTCCTGCTGTTATTGTCACCATCTACCTGTTGTTGCCATCTGTTTCAATATTGTACAGTCAACTCTCACTTGGTCAGTAGGTCACTAGGTGGAAATACACAAAGTTTGATTAGGCGGAAGTTCTTGCAAAGGCATGTTCTACTATAGAAGTGTTATGTTGGTGACAAAATGAGTTAATCTCATGTGATTTATGTACTTTAGTGAGAGCCTGGAATTGGGATTTTACAAGACTAACAGAAATTAATCTCTGTCCAGTGATTACACTCTGTATCAGTTCCTTTCTTGTCTGTCTTAAGGGTCTGGCAATGGCGAAGGAAATCGGCTCAGTCAAGTACCTAGAGTGCTCTGCCCTGACACAGAAAGGACTCAAGAATGTCTTTGACGAAGCAATCCGCGCAGTGCTGTGCCCAAAACCCAAACCAAAGAAAAAGAAAACATGCGTTGTTTTGTGAGTTACAAGATACGCGCTGGAACTGGTGGAAGGATTTACGATACATTTGAAACTATGTTAAAGGGGTAACCTGGGAGTATTGTCAAGTGATAATTATGTTTTATAACAAATGGCTGAAGTTCTCTGTTCTCTCTTTTCCTACAGTGTTGTTGAGCATTAACAGAACTGGTTACTGGCAGATGGTTAGTGTTGCTGGGATGGGATAGCTGATAAGGTATTTTGATATTTGTTAGTGTGACAAACGAAAATGTTAATAATTTTACTGTATTTTTTGGTAATATACTCGACAACTAAAACAACCAGTTAACTTCTTACTTGTGTGGTAGTTGAAGGGTTGTAGGTCTCAGACCCAGAGTGGCTTCAGAAGAAAGTTAGAATCCCAATTGAAACCTGTCATACATCAGCAGGCTCCACTAACAACAACAACAACAAAACAGTGCTCACTGTATTATAGTTTCAGTGGGCACAGTTTGTGATATTGCCTTAGGTCTATGTGCTTTGTGGTGTCTTGGGATGAGGAGGGGGGGGGGGGGGGGCAGTGAAATTTAGTAGACAAGTGTTGCTGGTAAGTGCATGTATTTTAAAATGATTTGCAGCTGCAGTGCTTCACACATTTTGTTCACACGTTGTGGGTGTGCTTCAGTGTGGGTGTTTTTTTTAAAGACACGTCATATGTATGGGGATCTAAATTACGAGCAGGTACAGAGTTCTCAGAGGGCTTGTATATGAGGGGAAGACTATTTGATAGGCTGCTAATTTTGACACAGCAGGATTTGGCTATCTTCCCTAACACACTCTAAAAATTGATTCAGCACATCGTAAGGCTAAGAGTTCAGAGGGAGGGACTTTGTATTCACTGTTTCTGCTGATTAGGGGGTTCTAGTTTGGGGAAGGGAAACTGTGAAAGAAGTTGAAGACAAATGTAATATTTACTTAATTCTTTTGAGTGCCTAATGAATGCTTTTCAGTGAACATTGTTGCTGTCATCTAGTGGGCATCAGGTTCTAGGGTCTTTTTTTTCTTTTCTTTTTTTTCCATCATAGGGGCCATCGCAGCTACATAAATACATGAAGTATATTATGTATTATTGAATCAGGCATTTTTGTTTTGAAGCCTTGAACTTCTCGCATCCTTTTTTGTGAAAGGTTCTACATTGCACAATTTATCAATTTGTTTCTGCACTTTGCTATTGTATGAAGTGTGTTCAGTTCCCCCCCCCCTCCCCCCCCCCTGTGCAGATAGAAAGGCCTTTTTACTTATTTGCAGCAAACACACCACCTCATCCAGGTATTAGCATACACACTGAATTAGGGGCTGCTTTCCATTCTTACTAAATCTTAGCACTTTTTTACTGAGCGATGGGAAGCAAGAACATTACCTGTTGAGAAAGGCTGAGCAGTGTGTGTGCTTCATTTTTGTTGTTGTTTTGCCACAGTGTTGTGGAAAGGCCCTCTTGTTGGTACAGGTAACTTCAAGCTTGATTTAGTAACCCGCTTGTTTCAGTTTGTGCTGATTCCCTCTTGAAATGATTTAGATTGTTTTATTCAGAGAACATGATCCCATTTTGTGTGCGTTACAGGGGATGTACTGTTTATAAGATATGAAAGCTGGGTATCCTGTGATAGTAACCTCCTTTCGCTGTGTTTTCTCTGCTGCAATTGTGCTAACCATTATTTTTTTCTCTCATACAATGCAGAGGTCTCAGTTTTCCTTGTTATGTGTTAATAATTTGCAGTGATGGAATCATGTGAATGAGCACAAATCTGTTTTGTATTTGGGTTGGGGCTGTAGTAATGGTGTGAACAGTTTCATTACGTTGACACTTAGCCTTAGGGTGAGGGGGCAGTTGGTTATCCCCAGCTCACCCGTTTTTGTAATACAGTTATCAGTGACCTATTCCTGCTTGTTTTTTGCTCTGCATTTGTTCAAACTTACGTGATTCATATATTCTAAAATATTGAGTGCCCACACCATAAACTTCAGTTTGGGAGTTTTCCTTACTTCTTCATACGCCATTCTCCATCATTGTATTCTGCTCCTTTTTTTTTTTTTTTCTTTTTTGCAGTTTTATCCATCTCCACAAAATGTTCAAACGTCTTGTATTTAGCATCAGATTCCAGTGTAATCAATTGTCATTCTCATTTCTTGTTCCTCTCTGCCTGTGTCCTATTAGCCTGAGCTTTTGATTGTTAATGCTTACACAGATGAAGAGTTTGTGTGATGTAAAGTGATAGAACTGAGTCGTAAGTTGTCCTGGTTATTTTGTATGTGCTGCCTACAATGTTGCGTCTTCCTCTGTAAAGCTGATGTTGTTCGGAATGCAGATAGCATCAGTGTTTAGTGCTTGATTTAAGGTCCTCAGCAATTGTTTGGGTTTTTTTCTTTGGGTTTTTTTGTTGTTTATTTTTGCTTTCTTACCATCAGCAAATGACAGTTGTACATTTTGTATCCATCAGTGGACAAACAGGTCCTTTTCTTTGGTTAAAAACCATAATCAGTATTGAAGATTAAAAAAGTAAATGTTTTGGAGTACACATTGTTGAGTGTTTCTTTTTCTAAACTTTGAATGTACAGATTGTTTTTGAAAGAAAAAAAAAACATAAAAAAAACGTCTGTGTTGTCTGAGCAGGGGTATGTGTTGCCTTGAGCAGGGGTACATATTGTGTCATGAGTTTAAAAAGAGAGCCAACACTGCATGAAAGCGCTGTTTAAGTTACCAGTGAAGTAGCAATCGGCAGTTCATCTCAAGAAGACATCATATTACGTATGACCTTCATAATGAGAGATGTTGTTTGAAATTAGGTGCATCCATTTGGGGAGAAAAGGCATGGTCAGTGTTCTTGTTAGATCGCTTATTTATTTGTTGTCTATTTTTTTCTTTTGAGTTCACAGTACGTTCGATGTATGTCGGTTGAAACTAGAGTAAGAAAATATTGATGGTGATTTACAGGCAGAATGGTTTCTTTCAAATCTGTTTTGTCTTTTATAAAGTCTTTTTGTATAGGTTCTTGGACCAAGCAAAAGAAAGGAAAAAAGATATTGTTAAAAAGTTATCATTTTTTTAAGAACCCATGTGAGAATTGTAAATGATATATGCATGAGAATCTGTACAGTTTTCTACTGACTTTTGTACATACATACGTTTGACTTCAAAATTATTATTCTCTCCCTCTCTCTCTGTGTCCCTCTCTTCTCTCAACATACATATGTATTCATATACACCCTGTTTAAACAAAATAATTATGTAGGCATGGGTAGGTGAGTCATCCTTACACTAGTGCATAAACGTCCATGTTGCAGTTTTAAGAAAATCTAAAATAAAAGGATCTTCTCTGAAGAATTGGCTTTAAAAAGGCTCTACATTGTCATTTTGCTTGTGGTATCTTCATTTGTGAATTTATCCACTTTTAATGATCTGTTTTCCATGTTCACTTTAAACTCCCTGTGTGTAATCCAGTTAAACAGATTTTCAAAAAGATTAATGTACATGTATTATGTGATTATTCTTATTTTTCCTTTTAAAAGCGCTCATTCCACAGCAATAATTTGATCAGATGCATGCAGTGTGCAGTAATATACTTAACCCAAACAGAATAGTTTCAGAAACTGCGAATTAAAAAACAAAAATAAAACTCCTAGCTATCTCAAGCATAACTTTGTTAAATAGTATGGTGAATTTTTTTTCTTTTTTTTTTTTAATTGTCATTTAGCTTTCTGAGTACGAATGAAAACTACAAACCTGATTTCTTCTTTGGGGTCATTTTTATTGGAGAAATAGATACTCCAGGTATTCCAGCCAATCAAGCTGATCTTTCATTTAGTTGTCTTCTGAACGTTTTATGCATGACTATTGAATTTTGTTGGTTTGGTGGTGATGGCTAGTTCTAGCACATGTCTGTGAAAATGTATATTTCTATGCCATTGGTCTTCTTCCCGCTTACATCCCATGGCTGACTTACAGTGTATCCTCGGGCGCTGGTGTAAATTTCTTGAGCTTAACTCCTGTCCCCAACCACCCCCTGCTTCCCTTCATATATCCTCCCCTTCCAGTCCATATGTTGGTCATTATTGATAAGCCCCCCCCCCCCCCCCCCCCCCCCCCCCCCCCTCGACACACACACACACCATCCCGAAGAATATTTCTCACACAAGTTGTTATTCTAAGACAACAAACATGACTGGGTGAGGGATGCTGTAACTACTGCAGCAGAGACTACATACGAAACAAACACATGTATTGGTAGCTTATTACTATTTATCCAAAATAAGACTTCTCAATGCATATAAACTGGCGGTGTTGACAGTTTTCTCAGCAGGCTGAAACGTGTGTAGCGTGAACTAGGAAGTTGCAGTTCAAATTCATGGCTTTTTTGTCTGTCTGGCTGGGTGGCATTTAGTGATTTCCTAATTGTATCTGCTTCTTCGTGGAAGTGACTAGCTCTTTCTGTCATTTTCTGTTGCTTCTTTTTTTTTCTTTTTTTTTGTGGCTTCTATACAACAGCTGTATAAAATGTTTGACATTGTTTTTATGTATGTAACCTTTATATCGGAGAGCAAGAGAACCGCAAATAAATTTATCTTCTGTCTTCATAGATTTATTATGTGTTCAGTTTCTCTTAACAGCCATCCTCCACTTGTCAGCATTGAAATGACAATTGGACGATTTGGAGATAGCGATGTTTCCTTTCAAACTTTAGACAAAGAAAGTCTGTGTGGTCAAACTAATAGAGGCAGTTACGTTACAGTCTGATGAAGACACTGAGAGTTGAGGATCAATTAGCCATCTGCGAGTGGCTTGACAATGTTACTGGCCAAATGAAGTGAAATGTGCTTCACCTGGACCCGAATGTAAAAGTCGAGGTTAATTTAACCCACGTCTACGGGCCTAACCCAGATTAGGACAAAAGAAACCAAAAGACAAAATTATATAAATTTAAAAAAAAAAAAGGAGGCGAAGAAAGGAAGAAATAAATCCCTCTATAACGGCTTAGGCATCTTGCTGGAATGGACCCGCTTCCTGATTTAAAACAAAAAACAATAGAAAATTTAACCCTCGAGCTAGTTTAGTTCGAGGTTAGACTCTAACCTGAAGCTTAACTCCCTAACCTCGACTTTTACATGCAAAGCCTGGTGTTTTATTCAGTTATGTAATGTCTCTCTCCTCCCCCCCCCCCCCCCCCCCTGCCCACTTCTATATATATTTCATTACTTAACAGTTTCAGCCACCAAATCGTAGAAGATGGCCATGTAAGCGTGAAATCTGCTCTTGTGACTTGTGTTGCCGCTTTGAACCTGCTCTGTGTAAAAAGAATGCTGGCTTTTCTGGTGGAGTGGTGTACCAACAAGGAGAGGGAGAGAGAGTATGTGTGTGTGTGTGTGTGTGTGTGTGTGTGAGCGAGCGAGCGATTTATTGAACAGCACGAATGTCGCGCCTGTGTATATATATTATTCTCTCGGAACCGTCATGACGGAATCATCGTAGAACTTTCGCGTGTCAAAGTTTCCTAGAAGGAAATGACACAGGCTGTCGAATCAATGGTCACGCTAGACTAGTCCCGTACACAAGGCAAGTTTTCATTCGCCAAGACGATACTAGTGGCAGTTCCTATTGTCATCGCTGATAAACTTTAGACTCCGAGCGGAAGGATAAGCACGCAGCTCGGTGGACGAAATGCGTCGTAGCTGCCGCACCGAGTGATTTCCACTTGACTGTTGTAATGGATGGTACTGTGTCGTCCAGCGATGTTGATTGGCTGGAATATGTGTGCTTATGTAATTAATTAGGTTATGACGGTGAACCAATGAAACAATGGATTGACATCTCCCGAGCGTGATGCAAGGGCCAACCCAGGAATGATATTAAATAACGTAGGCATCCGTTACAGGCGTTACTCTTTGGGTGCTGCTTCCTGTTTCACTGAAGCCATAAATGAAAGAAGCATTGGTTTTTCATTCGAATGAATCGATTGTTGTGCGACTGAACACACACACACACACACACTGATACCGTCTCTCGATCTCACTCACTCTCTCTCACACACACACACACACCGTCTCTCTCTCTCTCTCTCTCACACACACACACACACACGTGCGCATTCACGCGGGTGTACACTGAAGCCACTATTGCCTAAATAACAGTTGACTGCAGTGTCACACATTACTATACTCTGCAAACCAATATATACACGATTTCAACGTCAACCCCTAGCGGGTTGGACAAGTCAGTCAGGTAGACCAATGCCGGCTAAGGACAATGTCTTCAGGTACAGTGGCGAGGACTATGATGTAGGCTACAAACGATGCCAAGCCTAAATAATGATACGGGAATTATTAAATCGGTTGCACGCCGTAGGATCTGATACACGTAAGACCACAGATGGATCGCGGTACTCGGTGACCATTAAGCATGCTGACGGGTTAAACAATCGACTCGTAAAGGGAATTGTCGTTTGACCTGCACCGCGGCCCCATGGGCTCGCCTTCACGCGGCGGGGCTGATTTCGCCAAGCTTGCCCACCCCTTTTGCTCTTTCTTTACTCTTATTTCTGCCTCCATCGGTCCATTCACCTGTCTTTTGCTCTCTTAAAATCTCCTCCGGGGGGAGGGGAGGTCAGTAAGCGGGTGTCTGCTGGCCCTTGGTCCAGTGAGACATCTGAGGGTCGTTTCTGAAGGCCGACTTCACTGGATTCCTCCCACCTGGTCTTCAGCCTGGCGGGCTTTGTTCGCAGCGCCCTGCTGGTGCTGCTGAACACCTGTCATGTTGAAGACCTTCACAACGCACCCCTCTCTGGTGCGTTGTTTTCCCAAACCGCCTCACGGCGGGGAGGGTCCGTGTTGGAGCGGTCTTTTCTCCAACTGCCTCCCAGGCATGTTGTCTTCATTGGCAACTAAGGAATTTTCCTTCCTACCTCTCTGTCTATCCCTCACCAGCCCATTCACCTGTATCTTTCTCTTTAAAACCTCTCGAATTTAGCCGCTCTGTCCTTCCTCTCTTCTCTCAGCTGATTTCTAAGTTCGGCCCTTTCATCTATATTTCTTCTTTTTAACCCCTCACTCACGTCTGCACTACCAGTGGTTAGGAATAAGTGATGTTGGGCATATGCTGCGAACTGGTTTATTGCGCCTAGGAGATGATAAGTTTCAATATTTGCTGTATATGCGCTTAGTATTTATCTTTGTTTTACCCAGTTGTAATTGTTATTTGTTTTCTACGCTTTTTTGTAACCGGGAGTTCGATAAATTAGCATGAAGGTACAGCGTCTCCTGCATGTCCTAGGTTTATATTGCCCCGTAGACCAGTTTGCATCTTTTGTCCAACGTTACATTTTTGTTTTTTTTCATGTAGTGCAGGCACACTCAGCCGCGAATTAGTCTTTGTGGCTTGTTAAGCCCTAAAAACTCACTCACTCACTTGACCTGCACCGCTGTTAAAAGACTCATTACCGGCGTCAGTTTGTCAAGCATACAGCAACGCTGTGGACAACTGTTCATCGAATGCGCTTACTAATCCGTGCATCGAAATCAGTCACTTGGTACACAATATGGCACCTGAAACCATTGTGGTGACTCTGCTTGGCGTATAATTTTACATACGTAGAAGCGTACCGCGTTTTCAGCGGCAGACGACGCCGTTATTTTTGGTTGCGGACTGAAGACCAACTCAGTGACAGCGCCGATTGGTGGCTATTTTAGCGACTTTGTCGATCGGCGTGTAGTGCAGGAATGAAAACGTTAGGCCAAAGAAAGTCATATTTCTATACTTTTCAGTGGCGCAAAGTCACGAAAATGCTTGAGTGGTCTGGTGGTCAAAACTGAAGAACATCTACTTATTTGGCAATCAGCATTTCAAGTAGCGCGACGGCTTTGTAAGCGGCAGTTTTTCCCCTCAACTGAAACGCATTACGAACTTTATAAGATAAGATAGATTTATTGCTTCTTAGTTACAATTAAGAAGAATTTGCTTTGCTCCTCTTGATAATAAAACACACTTGATATACACAAACATACCATATAAATACATATGCACATTCACACACTCAGTCATTGATACTATTACCCGGTAAGTAAAGAGTTTAACTGGAGTGCTTCCACACCAGTCTATCATTTTTCATTACACTTTAATCCTGACTAAGGCAATCATTTAGGGCAATGACAGAGGATGGAATGAATGATTTCCTAAAACGTTCTGTTTTCGTTTTGATACATCTCCACCTTCTCCCCGAAGGTAGCATCTCAAAACACCCATTCAGTGGGTGGGTGATGTCTCCCACAATTCTCATTACCTTTTTATATGAGCGGGTAGCAAAGAGATATTCCACGCTGGCTAGTTCTAAACCAGTTATTTGCTCTGCCTGTGTGACTACCTTCTCAACTTTGTGAAGATCATCTACATTGCATGATAGGTACCAAGCACAGAAGCCGAATGTCAGAATGCTTTCTATGCTGGCTCTGTAGAACATGGACAGTATGGTCCGACTAACCTTAAACTGATTCAGTTTCCGCAGGAAAATCAGTCTTGAGTGGCATTTTTTCACCACTGCTTCTACATGAGCTGACCATGTCAGACTGGCTGAGATTTTGGTTCCCAGATATTAGTACACTTCCACAACCTCAACATTTTCCCCGTTAATCACTACTGGGTTTGTTGGAGGTTTGGTCTTCCTAAAGTCACAGACTACTTCTTTCGTCTTTCCCACATTCAGGTCCAGGTGGTTATTACAGCACCATTCTTCTAAGGAGGTAATTTCTCTCCTGTAGGATGTCTCATCATCATTGAGGATAAGTCCAATAAGTGCTGAGTCATCAGAGAATTTGATGAGGAGGTTTTGGGGCTGGACGTTCTACAATCATTGGTGTACAGGGTGAACAGGGTAGGTGAAAGAACACACCCCTGGGGTGTACCGGTATTAATAACTAGTTTGTCTGAACAGATCTGGCCATCCCTACCAGCACCACCACTACCGCCACATCCGCAGCCGCTTGGACTCCCCAGTCCCCCAGCAGCTGCCGATGCAGCAGCCGCAGCAATGTACACAAACTGTGATCTGTTCAACGGAAAATCTATGAGCCAGCGCGTCAGCTGAGGTGAAACAGACATCTCACGGAGTTTATCATACATGAGGCTGGGTTTAACAGTATTATATGCCGAACTCAAGTCAATGAACAGTACTCTCGCTGACGAGTTAGTCATGTCCAAATGTTGCAGTAACTCATGAACCATCAGAATGGTTGCATCATCAGTCCCACGATTGGCTCTATATGCGAACTCTATATGAGACTTTAAACTCAGTGGGGCAGCTGAAAATGGAAGAGGCGTATTTACAAATAAAACTCTTCCATAAACTGACGGGGCGCGGTTCTAGAAGGTTCTGTAACCGTAGGCTGACTGCCTATTCTTCGGCCGTAAGCAGTTATTCCCAGAAATTCACTGGCCATGGAAACAGGCTAGCATAAGCTATTATGGGCCAACACTCACTGGCTAACAGAGATTATCAGCAGCATAAACGCGGCCACTAATATCTCATGATGTCTGGAACCGAATTTCAAGTCAGTTCACACGGCAGTCAAAGCGGGAATTCTTTGGCCAAGTGTTATCAGTCAACTGAATCTGATGTCCGTCCTGTTAGTTACAGAGGCCAATTCTGACTCGGACGGAAGAAAAATACGCTCGCATGAACAGATACTAATGATAACTGCCGCTGAGCGACCAGGAGAGTTTGACTGAGACTGCGGGGGAGTAAAAATAAAAAAATAAAAAATAATAATAAACAAAAATCAGTGAGATGGATGGGACGACCGAGCGAAAATAATAAAAGGCAGCCAAGCTAGACAGTCTGCAGATTTTTGGCATAAATGACATTATGATTATCCTATATAAATGAGTTTCAGTCAGTGATCTTCAATAGTCAGTTCGACTTCAAATTTGAACGGGCGGCCGGGAAAACTAAGTGCTGTAGCCTCTCTCACACTTCTAACACACACACACACACACCACACACACGCGCGCGCGCGCGCGCGCGCGCGCGCGCGCTCAGCCAAGGTGAACAAAACAACTGAAAGAAAGGTATTCACAAAACCCCGGCTGAATCAACAAAACAAACTCATTAATACACAGAATGTCATTATTTTTAAACCAGTGTTGTCGGTAAAATCATCGTCTATCAAAATTAAAATCTCTCTCTCTCTCTCTCTCTCTCACACACACACACACACACACACACACACACACACACACACACACACACACACACACACACACACACACACACACACACACCGGCACACACACACACACACAGTCACTGACACAATCCAACACTGCCATCAACTCAGTCAGTGCTACCGCACGTACGCCGCCAAATGTGCCAAATTTAGGTTATAACTGATGATTAGTTTACTCCGAAGACCCAGAACAATCGACAACAGACGTAAACATTTCCGATTTTCAGTCAACATTCCGGTACTGACACATTGTCTAGTACTGCGAGTACTGCATACTACATACAAGACCAAGGAAACCAACCATCAAACGAGCTGGCGGCGGTTCGCGCGGTTTTGCTTCCGTGTTGATCGCTACAGCTATTCTTAGCGCTGCTAATATTAGATTGCTTTACGCTGTGGGTATAAGAACCTTACACCAAGCTGTGACCCTTTATTCTATCGCACCTTATCGTCAAGCTTGGACTGAAGAGGGCAAAGCGGTAAAACTTGAACAGTAATACTGACCAGAGCCTGCCGACTAATTCAGTGACCACTGTGCATTGTGCTTGGGGAGAACATTTATATACTACTGATTTTCTTTGCTTCAAGTCACTGCACTGGGACAGGTAAGAATCCTGCATTTTGTTAATCACCGCTGACTTCACTGACACGGACGTCAGTAGTTTTAGTCTTCCAGATGCGGCCAGTTATCACAGTACACTGAGTTGACTGACTGCCATTTATTGCCGACTATTTGTGCAGTCCCAGTCCTAGACTGAACTGAATCATAGTACAGTAACTTGGCTAAAACTGAGAAACAACTTAGGTTTTTATAATAGGTATAATAATTTGTCAGTTTCAGCAGTGACAAAGTGAGTACTGATCATAGTATTGTCTCCCAGACTCGGAGAGAGAGAGAAAGAGAGAGAGAGAGAGACGACTGACTAACGCCGGTGAAAGGATCAGTTGTCGACATTAATGAATACCTGAAGAAAAAGAAACTGAAGCAAGCAATTAAGAACGTCTTCGATTTGAAACGATGTTGAACATGGCAGCTCAGTATTATAGCGGCCTCAGCAAACAGTCAAAGGCGTTAGTAACTACGGCCTGACTGTAGCTGCGGCCGGCGTAATTGAGTTTATCATCGTCTCAGTGTGACTTTTCTGCTTGTTAAAAGTGATTTTATGTAAATGTACACCTGGCACTGAGACAAAAAATGTGACCGCACCGCAAACACAGTGATATTCTCTTCTCAGGTCAGTTTAAGTTAATTTTGTTTTTCTCTTTTGGCAGACCGTTAAACATCGAACCGGTACGGTGACTGATCTGACTCAGTGACTGAGATCAGCGGCTCTCTGAGACACATACTACATAGTGCGGAGAGATAAGTCAATCTCAGTGAAACACACCGCCGGAACAGGACGGAGCTGTCAACTGCTGAAGCCGTCAAGATGCAAAGACACATCAAATGCGTCGTCGTTGGGGACGGGTAAGTAGTGTCACCGATGCAAATTGCTTCAGCAGATAAAAGCGACTAAAAACCATTTAACTTTGACAAAGGACGGCACAGGTCGACGTTTCGGCTTTCGCCTTCTTCAGGACATAAACAAATGGGACATAACTTCAACAAACAAAAGGTAACTCTGCGGACGTACTGACATACACGGCGCGGGGAAAAAAAAAAAAAAACCGTAGGCGAGAAAAGGACCAGAAAAAATAGTAAAAATATCACAACACCCATCCTTTGGTGACAAAAGACCATGGACTGTGTGTGAGAAAAAAAAATGTTGGGCAGAAAAGAACAAAAAAGAATAGTTTGTCTAGCAGAATAGCAGAATAGAATAGCAAAGTACAACTGAACCATGGTTGTATACTGGAACTTCGAGGCTGCGTGCGTGCGTGCACGTGTGTGTGTGTTTGTGTGATCTCTATCAATCAAGTTCAGTTTTAGTATTCGGTTTCTTTTAATCCGCAACAGGCGTCTGACTCATTTTCTACCTGGGATGTTCAATACAAGATCAATCAAGATATTGGCAAGTTTCCGGCGTGAACAACAAACCAGACCTCTCTCTGTTTCTCACACTCTCTCTCCTCCTCCTCCTCCTCTCTCGCTCTCTCCCTCCAAGTCTCTCTCTCTCTCTCTCTCTCTCTCTTAGCTGCACCAGCTCTTACCAGAGAAGTGCCGCTCGAGTACCAAGCTGCCTGGCACTTTGATGATTCAAGATATCTACCGGAAACTGCAACACTTTGTTGCATGCATGTGCTTCGTTATGTTTCCTGCAGTTCTCTGGAAAATCGTAGTTAGTCGTGGGACAGCCCTGGCTATGATGAAAGCAATCTCTACAAAAGGGCGTTCTCAACTTCACACAGCCGGAGGGGTAACAATTGATTCAAGTGTTTCGTGATAAGTGTATAGGAACTGGAGATAGAAGCAGTGTGAGGGACCTCACAAGAATAGGCTAGACTCGAAGGAAGTGATAAGTGTATGTGTGTGCGTGACGGTGTGTGTGAACGTCAGTGTGTTTGTGTGTGTTTGTGTGTGTGTGTGTGTGTGTGTGTGTAAAACATACTGCAAAGTAACTAAGTTGTTTTATTGGCTCTTTTCAGGGCTGTTGGGAAAACTAATCTCATGGCGATGTACACACGCAACGAATTTCCTGGTGGCTACGTTCCTACAGTGTGAGTATTGCTTCCAAATACACATACTGCCTTTTTCTGGCCTTGTTGTGAACATATTACACAAAGTAATTCTGCTGCCACAACGTGATGAACCTTTCTTAAATGGGCCTGGTTAGCATCACTTTAATGAGCTGTAACGAACCAGTTGTTAATCTGATTTGTACATTTTGTACATGTACTGTTAAAATTCCTTTATCAATGACTATCTTTATAAGTTATTGATAAAACCACATATTTATTCATTTATTTACTGTACTTAGATGGGGGGGGGGGGGGGGGGGGGGGGGGGGGGGGGGGGGGGGGGGGGGGGGGGGGGGGGGGGGGGGGGGGGGGGGGGGGGGGGGGGGGGGGGGGGGGGGGGGGGGGGGGGGGGGGGGGGGGGGGGGGGGGGGGGGGGGGGGGGGGGGGGGAGTGGGAACCTGTTATTTCGCAAGCTTTCACATGCAATTTTTTGGTTAAAAAATGTTCAATTCCAAGGTTTGGACAAATGTTACACGGTATAAAACATGATGCATGTAATGTTTTTGCTCTACAGGTTTGACAATGACAGTGTAAATGTTATTGTGGATGGGGAGACATATACCCTCAACCTGTGGGACACAGCCGGCCAGCCCGACTATGACAGAATCAGACCTCTATCCTACCCCTGCACGGTAAGGGACAGATCTGTAATCAACTTTTATTTATGTGAAGGTGTGGGACGAAAACTAGTTTGCATTCAGCAAAAAACTTTTCCAAAGAACGCGAATTTGTGGATGATTTGCAAATGGCAGATGAGTCATTCACAAGGTTTTCTGTTCTGAACAATTTACAGGGGACAGATTTTGATGAGTGAGTGAGTGAGTTTTTGAGGTTTAACGCCGCGCAAGTCACAGACTAATTCACGGCTAAGTGTGTCTGCACTACGTGAAAAAAACAAAAGTGTAGCGTTGGGCAACTGATGCAAACTGATCTACGGGGCAATATGAACCTAGGCCATGCAGGAGACGCTGCACCTTCATGCTAATTTATCAAACTCCTGATTACAAAAAGGTGTAGAAGACAAATTACAACTAGGTAAAACAAAGATAAATACTAAGCGCATATACAGCAAATATTGCAACTTATCATCTCCTAGGCGCAATAAACCAGTTCACAGCATATACCCAACATCACTTATTCCTAACCACTGGTAGTGCAGACGTAAGATTTTGATGAATGTGTTTTAATTACTGCACGTAACAGCAAACAGATAAAGCTTATTTTTATTGTTTATTTTCGGGTTAGTATTTCTGCTTACAGTCACACTGACAATTCGTAGGGAAGACCAAATTCGCTTAACAGGTAAACCTCTCCTTGTATTCATCATCATTCACATATAGGGAAAAAACCCACAAAACACTGATTTGATAATCATGATAAAACTGTTACTAGATCTAATGAAATTTTCTGGACTCTTTTCAGGATGTGTTTATCATCTGCTTCTCAGTCGCCAGTCCCACAAGCTACATCAACGTGCAACACAAGGTAAGATCCTCGTCTGCAAACCTCCTTGCTGCTGAATGAATTCTCAGTTAAAAGACCACTTTTTTGAACTTCTTAAGTAGTGAATGTACTGCTTATCAAGCTTGCTGCAAGAATAATTGGGCCCAAGAAACAAAGTTCTCTTTAGATCTTGATCACATGCAACACCATTATTAAGCTTCAACAAATTCTATGAAATAAATTGCTCTAATTCGTTCTCTGTTGTGTTTCTAGTGGTACCCTGAGCTTCACCACTTTGCTCCTGATGTACCAATAGTGTTGGTTGGAACAAAGCTGGACTTGCGGACAGACAAAGAAGTTTTGGCAAAACTCAGTGCAAAGGGTCTTCATCCCATTTCCAAAACTCAGGTAAGAGAGAGAGAGAGAGAGAGAGATTTCATTGTATAGACATGTGACCATTTTACTCTGGAAGTGAGCCACCTGCGTCTGAGAGGGTCAGAGAGAAAGAGAGGGAGTGACAATAGCAATAACCTTTATTTTGAAATGGTGAAAGTCTTGACAATACTACCATTTTCCAACTTGCTAAACTACAAAAATATGAACAGAGAGAGAGAGAGAGAGAGAAAGAGAGAGAAAAACCAAACACCTTCTTATTTATTTCCTATGAATTTTTTTTTTATCAGGGAACTTCACTGGCAGAGAAGATTGGGGCTGCGATGTATTTGGAATGTTCTGCTCTCACCCAGAAAGGAGTGAAGAAAGTGTTCGATGAAGTGATACGGACAGCTTTGTTGCCCAAGCCAACCAAGAAAACACACAGAAGAAGCTGCAAGATTCTGTGAGTTCTGATTGTTTGGCCAGAGAGACCGTAACATTCAACAAGGCAGCTTAGATTGCTACTGCAAGGAGGAGGGTGTGCATTCATTGTGGATTTTTCAAGTGAACCTGGACACATCTAAGAAGGCATATCTGTGATTAGTGACATTTTCTCGTGAACTTGGATATATGCACTGCATTATATGCAAGAACAGTTTTTGTGTGATTTGTACAGTTTACCCACCAGAAGTATGAATGTGTGTGTGTGTGTGTGTGTGTGTGTGTGTGTGTGTGTGTGTGTGTGTGTGTGTGTGTGTGAGAGAGAGAGCACTGTACATTTTATGCAGAATATGTTTCATTGTACATGTACATGTTTGAACAATGCAACCTGAACAACAGTCTATATCTTCACTCATGGTGAAAGGACAGACAAAATCTGACCATGATTTACTGCCAGCATCAGAGTCACCGACAAGAAGAATTAACAACAAAAACAAGTTGCTGCCATATGTATTTATTTATTTTCTTATAAATTAAGGTGATTTTGTATAGTGCCTGCACCACGTAGTTTACACTGCAAAATATGGATGTGTATAACTTTTGTCTGTTTTTTACAAAAGAAAAATTCTCTGGTAACTGTGTTTTTTTGCCATTAATTTACACACAAATAATTATCTTTAAGAATAATAGCAGAGTTCAGACAACAACACACATATTGAATAGAGGGATTTTTACCTTGATCACAGTTAAAATCACAATTTGGCAAGAGCACTGTAACAGAAAAAGAGTTTGTATCAGTGATACTTGCTACGAGTCCTGAGAAAAAGGAGATGTACTATGCTAAGACAGTGACAACCACCATAGCGTCAACTAGCCTCTGTAAGCATTTGGTGTTTCATTCAACATAGGAACTAGTGATGCTGACTTGTTTTTCTCACTGTGCTCCTAAAACTGGCCAGCTGCAGTAGTATAAATATTAATGATTGGCCTGTGTCATACTGCAGCGCCTCTTTTTGTGCTCATGTACTTGATAATACAGTAGGGTTTGGGGAGGATTTCCTCTTTCTTCATGTGGCGTTCATTACCCAATTCGTCTAGCATCTGAAAAAGAGTGCAATAAAACTGCAATCAAGTGGGATTGTCAAGAACTTGTCAAACAACCTAGTTCACTCAATACAAATGTGTGCACCTGTGTATTTGTGTGTGTGTGTGTGTGTGGCAGAGAGAGAGAGAGAGAGAGGTAATTTTGTGTGTGGGTGGACATGTCCACATTTGTCCTGCATAAATAACTCTAAAACCAGTGACTTTACAGATTTTTTTTTTTAATTTTTTTTTTTTTTTTTAGGTACACGATCAGCTCATATTTTCAACTATCTGCAACAGTTTTCAATCACACATGACATCCTCGGTGGGGGAATGGTAGTGAGTTTCTAGAAAGCATAAATAAAACTTCACTACAGAGCTCTGAGCAAACCGTGTGTGTGTTCAAGGCTAACAGGCAAACCATCATGGAACACAATTCAGGGCAGTGCAGACTGTGTAAAACAAAAACGCTGTTTACCTGTGTACAGTGAGAGGAACTTCAGTACTTCAAACCTACCTCGGCTCTCACAAAGTCCCCTGAGAGAAGCCTGAAAGGGTAGTGGCACAAAAGCTCAAAGAACTGCACCACTGTTGTACCGGGCTTGAGTGGAACACAGTCATGAAGCATCCGCGGTTCTCTGCCATGCTGATGGCTGCTCCCTCCGGAACTCAAAGATTTCAGGGTGCTCAAGTTTGAAACTGGGTATGCGTACACAGGCTGCTTGAGTTCAACGGCAGCTGAAAGTGCACCTTGTACATTGGTACCTCCAAACCTAGGAATAAAATAAGGTTACATGTATAGGTTATCAATCCATTTACTAATTTAGGCAGTCTAAAACAAGGAATAAAGTAAGGTATAGGGCTATCAATCTATTTAGGCAGTCTAAACCAGATATCTGCAGGGATCACAAATTACATGTATACAAATTGTGTTCACAGACTGGGTGTGCACGCTGAGTGGTGTACAATTTACTAATGGTATTTCCTTGGCATTTGCACATCATGTTAGGGCAAACATCATTCTACTGCTGAACAGAATACAACAGATTTTCGTTGTTATGTTAAAACACCAGTAATTGTTGCTAGCGTGCACACAGCTCCAGGAACATGACTATACACAAACAGTCCTGATGACTCCCTTGACAAAAATGCTGTGCTCACCGCTTTATAACACTGTCCTGGATGCTTGCCAAACGCTGTCTGGTTTCCTCATTACACTGTGTGACGGGTGTGACATCCTCTGTCTCTGCTTTCTGAACAAGCTCTCCCTTCTCTTCGCAAGACTGTAGAAACCTTTCACTTAGTGCGCTCACTGCTGTACATGGATGGCCCAGCTGGGATATTCTGTGAAAAGATCCCTCCAAAATGTACACTATAATGGAAAAGGAGAAAGTGAGCAGTTGAGACTATTGCAAACAACTATTGAAACTACTGACTGTGATCCAGTGTAACGATGCCATGCTTGCACCTAACTTTATCCTGCAAAATATCCATGAGTGTGTGTGTGTGTGTGTGTGTGTGTGTGTGAGTGTGTATGTGCGTATCTGTGTGTGCGTGTGCGTGTGTGTGTCTGAGAGAGTGAATGTGTGTTTGTGTGAAATGTCAGGGCAGTGAGGGAGGTAGGGCTGAGATGGGACCATTACAGAAGAATGACTATAGCACAGCAGCTGGCTGTAAATCGTACAATGGTGAACAATGAAACAGACTGCACAATTGAAAGCCTCATACAGGCTTCAAAACATAGCAAGTGTGAGGAAATACTGAAAAGACACACATCTACAAGTAACATTAGAAGGAGAAGCAGAAACCAGCATACTTCTCGATATGCTCAGCAGCAGTAGGAAGATCAGCCTTGTTGAGGGCCAGGAGAATTGGGAATCGCACCCTGACAAACTGGGCCACGATCCTGCGTAGCACTTCTTCGCCCCACTGTGGAAGGTTGTTTAGCTCACTGGGGGAAAAAACACCACCAACAACAAAAATTATAATATAGGCTTCTTTCCAGGGTTTGTAAACGAACGACAAAGCAGAATGTGCCCAGTTGATTGTGTGTACAATGTGTAATAACTAATAACTATGAAAGCAAAATGGTTCTGCTGAATCAGAGACTCAAATGGACAACGACAGTACACTGGACAGAGAAGTCACCACCAATGAGGATATGCACATTTTTGCTGGAACAGACCTACCACACACTCACGTTTCTCCAACACCAGCGGATGTGAGAGCCTGGACAATGGTGCTGCGAGTGGCATGGTACCCCGTGAACATGTCCACTAGTTTCTGTGGCCGCCTCCGGATAGCATCCCATTTTTCCATCACGTTTTGGTAGATCCACTGTCTGTGAGAAGGGCAGACAAATCTATGAAGTATATTGTGATTAACTTACCACAAACAACACAGTTATCACACTCCGTAAGTTTTGTCATAGCACAGTGTATTATGGATTATCATTATAATTACTCATTACCATCATCAGTTTTATTGTCATTTATGATTGGCACAGTAAAACACATCCCAAAAGGACAAAAATAACAACTGCAACAAGCATTTGCATCAAACAACAAGAATACACACAAACTAAGCTAAGCTGAGCTATACAAAGCTAAGTTAACTTATTTGGCTTCCTGCAACAAAGAAACCCCTTACTGCAGTTCTCTCTCCACCCAAGAAATGTCCTGAGACGGATCATACTTCTCCGTCACCTCTCCTTTTTCATCCGTGCATCCAGATGCATCCACAACGTGGATTAGAACATCAGCATCCAAAAGGTCATTCAGGAATCTGAAGCACATACATGAAAATAATTATCTCATAATTTTGATTTGTTTTTTCAGTGGTAAATGGAGAAGATTTGTACTTCACACCTTACCATTTAATACACTAGTGCCAATGCTTTTAAATTTGGTGCCTAAAATACTGGATCATTTCTGACTAAATTTCCCTCAACAGTATCACTAAATGAAAAAAAAACTTACTAATCTAGCTCTGTTGTGGTTTGCTGAAACAAAAAAAACAAAAAAAAACCCACAAAAGAAGTAATTTTTAAATAATTCAACATAATTTACAGTGTTTCCTTGAAAGCTTGGAACAATTTGTTATTTTCATGTTTTTGCTCACCTGTTGCCTCTTCCTTTTCCTTCATAGGCCCCTGGCACCAGTCCAGCAACATCCTTCAGAATCAGCGGCATCAACCTCTTGCCATCTGCACTGTGGCCGAATGCTGAAACAATGAAGGTTCCCTTCAATACGCACTGGACATGAGCATTTTCATAATTCACATAAGCCGTAATTGTTCAAGGATGCTGCTCATACACTACTGACATACCTGACAACAACCTGATTTGATCTAACTGGATATCTTGAGCACATTACATTTAAACACATAAACCCAGATCTTATACATGTATAAGCAGATAAACCCTTGACAATAGTGAACTTCAAAGCACCACTGTATCTGTGTCATTTAGTACAGGTACATTTGTGGCTGGAACAAAACAATAATACACTAGAACCTTAGTTTAGCGACCATCCATGGGACCCAGTAAACACGTTCGTGAACGACTACTGGTCCCCCAAGTGACAGACACTCACGGTGGGTGTTCCGGACCGGCCCTCCCCGGGAGCACATATCAACCGTAGAGATCATTGCCGCAGACAAAATAAGTAGTGTACATCCATGAATATGATCAATGGGACCCAGTAAACACGGTCGTGAATGACTACTGGTCCCCCAAGTGACTGACACTCACAGTGGTGTCCCGGACCCGGCCCCTCCCCGGGAGCACATATCAACCGTAGAGATCATTGCCGCAGACAAAATAAGTAGTGTACATCCATGAATATGATCAATGGGACCCAGTAAACACGGTCGTGAATGACTACTGGTCCCCCAAGTGACTGACACTCACGGTGGTGTCCGGACCCGGCCCTCCCCGGGAGCACATATCAACCGTAGAGATCATTGCCGCAGACAAAATAAGTAGTGTACATGCATGAATTCAATTCAATTCAATTTCAATTCAATATAACTTTATTGTCTGTCGATGGCAGAAAATTTTCTTCTGGCTCACACACACACACACACACACACACACACACACACACCACACACACACACACACACATTAATTTATCTAGACATATAAATCCATACATATTAAACACAGATCCTAAAGTAATGTGTGATGTCCAAGTCTAATACTATGCAACTAAACTAAGAAATCTAAACTAAAAGATGGCAAGGGCATAGCGGACATGACACAGCTGAGTAGTAAGCCCAGTTTTGACTCAGCAGCATAGTTTGGTGTTTCTGTGGAGTCTATCAATGATCAAAATTGTGCGGCTTTACCTAAATTTGAGCGACGGAAAACGTAAACAGAGTAATATTAAGATTAAAATTATTATAATCAGTATTACTTACTCCATTAGAAGACTACAAAAATTGTGACATTTAGTGATTTAAGCCATAAAGCTTGAACCAAACCAAACGAAACATACAGCTGATGCTTCCGAGAATCACTAATAAACACATGTGCATAGAAAAAATCAAATCAAAATCAGACTGCATGAAATAAGTACCTGAATCACACTGCTTTTCCATCCGCTGACAAGGGCAAAAAACAGCGTACAGAGCCTGCTTAACATTTGGTTCAATGGTGGTGAATGGGAAGGCCCCTGTTTTGGCCAAATCTTTTCCAACAGCAGCATTGAAAAATGTGCTCTTGCCTGCTGATGGCTTCCCCTGAAAAAAAAGAAAAAAAGTAGAAAAAAAAGGCAAAATAATACCATTATGTAAACAGTACAGATAAACTGTGGCTATGAGAAAAGGATTCAATGGGAATGGATGGTGAGTTGGGTTCATCAGTGTTCCTCATTACGATATATGTGCGTCATTTACAAACAGATTTCAAAATCTGACGCAGAGATTTTGAGGCTGTACGTCACTGATTTTATAAACTGGCCCTCTGGATTTGACAGAGATGGTCAAAGTGGCCCTCAGTTTGAAAGCTGCAAGGAACACTGGTTCATTCCAATCAAATCCTTGCGAAAAAAGACCAGAATCACACAATATAAACTGTAGTCATAAAAAAAGAAAAAAAAAAGAAGAAAAATCAATGCAAGGACCTTAGAGAAAAAGATGCTGTGGTCTTCAAAACAGAGGACTGGTTTTCAAAGGCAGCAGCCTGGGTACATTTGACTGCATCAGCCCACAACACCAGCCAGATTATTTTTTTAAAGATAAAAAATAAAATTCATACCACCAAACCGACAACAAACTGCCACCGCCCACCGGTTGCTTTGGTATCTTCCACGGGCCTGTCAACAATGGACGGCAACTCTCCTTCTTCCTCCTCTGTGTCTGCATCGACCGCACTTTCAACCGACTCGTCCATCCCTGGCTGAATGTGTTCACCAATCCATGTCTGGGCAACCTCTACAAGTGTGAACACCATTGCCATGCCCACAAGGTCACCTGCCTGAAAAAAGGAAGAAAAAAAAAAATACAATGTACTGGCAAGCTTGAAAAAAGCCTAAATGACAATCCACAGTAAATTAAATTTAAATTTAAAGATTTAAATCCTGACTGAAGACTTTTCTTTACCATCAAGCTTTTGTTGCTTAACTCCTGCTGAGTCTGCTTATGTGTACATTGGTTTAATTTTAAACTGATTTATTTTGTTGCACTGATGAAATTACAGAAACACAGTTTGAGCATAAACAAGACATGCTTATGACATGCTCAAGTGCTTATGTGTACATTTAGTCACCTATGTCATTGCACCTGCCAGAATGGATGTTAGAGTGTGTGTGTGTGTGTGTGTGTGTGTGTGTGTGTGTGTGTGTGTGTGTGTGTGTGTGTGTGTGAAGTGCAGCAAGTCCTTTGCATATCTGGAGAGTAGCGCTCTATAAAAACTATATATTAGTAGTAGTAGTACATGTATACCAGCCAGAGCATAAACACAGACTTTTTCCTCTGGTACTCAAACTGTTGTGACAAACCATGAGGAACTTGCAAGTGTTAAGTTCCCCCCCACCCCCACTCCTGATCCCTCCTCCCACAAGCCATATAATTTAATGCTACTCCTCAAGAATTCCAGTAACACTCACAATGCACTTTTATTTTGTGGTACCTGTTCACTCAGATGGTTCAGGAGCTTGGTGCACTGTTCAGGAGAAAGAACTTGTGAGTGCATGGGGACCTCGATGCTGGGTGGGACAGCAGGGTAGTCAGGTGGTAAAGTAAACCGCAGCCATACTGGACCTGACCATATAATTTGAAATGTACTATGTGTAAAAACCAGTGCACACCAATCAATATACACACATAAGTCATAACTGTTGATAAAATTGACCTGTCGAAAGTACACAAAATACTGAAGGACTACACTTTGTTTTGTTAATTATAATGTGTAAGTAGATGTATGTACTTGTTTTCCAGTATAAAAATTTGCTCACAGTATCAGCAAAAGTAGACACAGCTTGCACACAGATCATAAAAATTCTGAAATAAAAATACTGAACATTACTGAACAATAAACAGAAACATTATGAGGCAATTACAGTTGAAGAAATCCAAAAGTGCCAATACAAAGTCACTGTACACAGTACCAAAAGCAGGCTAGGAGTACACTGGCACACAAACTAAAATTTCCATGATCAGGAGAGATACAAACTTCTGAGCTCCACATCCATGTTGGACAGTTTGATCATGAAACATGGTGGCTGTCGCTTTATGTCTGAAAATAAAAGAAGAAAAAAAAAAAGAAAAAAAAAAGGCAGCAAATAAGTTACCCACTCACTTTGAACATTGATACTCTATAGTGGAATGCTGAGGTACGAATTGTTAGAAATGCCAATACAGTACATGCACATGTATCGGGATGTATGGAAACCGTCATCTGAATCCGCACTGTAATAATGTGTGAAAAATCTGCTATTACTTCTCAGAATCTACAAGTGCCGCTTAGACACAAGACTTTCGTCTGTTTTGCGGATATTTCCTAAAGGATTTGTAAGCAGATAACAGCTGAAAACTACCAAAAATTAGAAGGTGTATGGTTCGGTAGCATCAATTAATTCTTACAACTCAGAAGTGAAGGTTCCCTCCACTCTCAACTGCTCTTTGCTTATTCACGTACGTGCCTAACCTGCAAAGTCTGCATCGTAAATTGCTTTGAGCGCCTGGATTTCTTCTTCTTGCTCTTCTGTCATCATGGAATAGGTTGTTTTGTCTGAATCCAACTTAGTATGTGTGTATGTATGTGCTTGGTGTTACGAGAAAACAGACAGCACTGCAGCTGTAGTGTTGGACACGTTTTCATGTTGATTGTGAAAGCGGAAGTCAGAGCTGAACAAGAAGAGTGCTTTCCCTTAGACCGCCGCGGACACGCCCCTTACCTTGCGTGCCCGATCAGCCGTGATCCTGAAACACACACACACACACACACACACACACACACACTGACCCTGCCCAAAATATGCACCGAATTTTATTCTTCGTCGGTATTAAGTGTACAGTGAAAAAGTTTGGTTTTAAATATTGTAGTTAAACCAATGTCAGTGGAAAACAAAGAAAAGTGTACAAAGTGTATAAGATAAAATATGCAGTAGGCTAAAACTTTTTCCATAAAACACAACTGGCCATGTAAGTAAATTACAACGTTTACAAACCTAAACTAAGTTCCTGTAAAACTGGTCTTTGGCCGGCAGCGACTGAATCGAGACCCCATCAGTCAAAATCAAATTTCCCAGTGCTCATCAAGTTCCTCTTGACTGTCGCCGGCAATAACGGGTGTGATAAAACTGATACCATGACAGATCATATCGCTGCGCAACACTACACGGAGATGACCATAACAAACTGTTTTGCAGTACATGATATCATCCAGTCCGTGATCCGCGAGCCAAAGCCAAAGCTGATAAAAACAAAGGGGGCATTGTTCTTCGTGTTGCCGTTAATTCCGGTAAGATCTGGTTCTAGGCGCGTTGACGACTGGTGGCAGTACCGGCGATGTGTCTTGTGTGAACAGCTTCCCACTTTTCACTTGCCATTTGTCTTTCTTCCGTGACACTGCAACGGTCTCAGTGACCGGAACTTTCGACGCGGCGTGCGCCTCCAGGAAACGCTTGGCGTCCACGTGTGACCGGTCTTTCAACGGGCGCGTGATTGTGGGCAGTGCCTCGGGAAAAGAGCGAGACAGGTTCCCAGTCTGGAGCCACGGGGGCGTGGGCACGCGAGTTTCCGGGACGCTGTCCGCCTCCGAGGACTCACCAGCGTCAGGGTCAACAGATGTGAAGAACTCCGTCCCGCACACGCCAAGCGCGTCAAATTTGTGGCGAATGTTCTGCTTGACGCCACTGAAAATGGACTCAAGCTTACTCTCGGTCTCGTGGACCGCAGTGAAGTTCACCTCGGCGTTGTTGCTTCCGTCGTTGGCGTTTGACGTCACGTTATCCTCCCTGTTGTTGGTGGTGGTGTAGGTGAGGTTGTTGCTCTTGTTTTTCATCACAGTCTTTCGCCTCTTACCTTTCTTCTTCTGTTGTTGCGATTTGCGGTTGATGCCTTCCTGTGTGTCGAGGGGGGAAAAATGGCATGAGTTGAATAGAGTAGAAGCTTCTGTTTCTGGGAAAATGTCAACAAAACCATCAGTAATGGAAATAGGGGGGTGAGCGATGGTCTAATAGGTAATGTGTCGCCCGGGTTTAGCCGCTGCGCTACTGAACGGCCGTCACCAATAATGTCACGGCGAAGCGTTGGTTCGAGCCCAGGTCAAACTGTGATATGTGGTATCGGTTTTTCCTGGCTACCGGGCTGCTCATCGGGGTTTTCTCTCCGGGTTATCCGCCCTCCCCCCCCCCCCCAGCAAAATTGAAAAAAGGACAGGTATTGGATGGCGCTGCACCGCGGCGACGCACTTCCCTTGGGAGGAGGGGAGCCGGGGTGGCTGAATGGTAGAGCGTTGGACTTTCAATGCTCGGGTCGTGAGTTCGAATCCCGGCTGGGGCCAAATATTTGTGCTGGCCTTTTTCTCGCTGCCCCGTCTTTGATATCACCCTTATGTGGTGGACAAGGACGTTAAACTCTCAAACACCCCCCCCCACCCACCCCCTTGGGATAAAGCAGTCCGAATTTCCCGAAACGGATAAAAAAAAAGTATAAAAAGTATAAAACGGATATAAAGTATTACCCCCCCCCCCCCCCCCGTAAATGAATCAACCAGAATTTGGAAAGACAAATTGGAATGTGGACGTTGTGTCAGAAAGCAAAACATTGCAACAATGGCGCGGATCATCAGTTTAAACGACAATGGATTTCTAAGAGCTCACTGACACAATTGTTACAGTGACTGTTCAAAAGACTTTCTTTTTTTTTTCTTTTGAAATTTTTGGAAGTTTTTCATTCCAGCTACAGGTAGGCCGCGTATAAATACAGTATTTGGATATTTGGAAAGTCTGGCCGTTTACGTCATCGTCATCAATAGAATGTTTCCTGCTCTCCATTTCCAGAATCATCTTTGGAACGGGTATCGTGGTATTCCTTTCGATATCTGCCAGTGGAATTTGCCGGAACGCCGGAATCTATCACACACACACACACACACACACACACACACACACACACACACACACACACACACACACACACACACACACACGCACGCACGCACGCACGCACATGTACGTAGGTGAAAAATGTATACGATATATTAGCACCAGTACTACACAAAGATATAAACTTTTTTTCTGAATGGCAAAAAAAACCCCTTTGTCAGAATGAAAGAACAGAAACCAGTAAACTAAGAAAGTTCCACCAAGGTCAAATTATGGGATGAGCAAGCGTGTCAATAAGCAGATTGTTGTACGGGAAAAATAAAACAACAACAACAACAACAACAAAACCCCCAAATTCATAACAAACAACACCCCCCCCAAAAAAAAAAAAAAAAACAACAACAACAAAAACAACCAAAAAACAACAACAAAAAACAACAACAACAACAACAACAGAAAACACAAAAAAACCAAAACCCACAAAACAACAACAACAACAAAAAAAAAAAAACCACAAAAACCAAGCACTCTTGCACCACGTGAACGCTGTTGTCTGGTGCTAGTAACGCCGTACTGATGGACTGAGTATCTTTGACACCATCTCTTAGGCCTCGGCCATTTCACTCTAGTGTCAACCACAAACGCACCTGCCCGAAGTCTTGCAAGACCTGCTTGTAGAAGGGCCGCGGTCTGTAGTGCATATTGGGTACGAACGACTTGCCCAGCATCGTGCTCTTCTTCGGGTCTTCCCAGTCGTACTTGATGACCGCCTCCAAGCTGGTGCCCTCCTCATCGCTGGCGTCTTCCCTGCTGGTCGACATCTCTTGTTTGTCCTCTTCGTCGTCAGACACGACAAGGCCCTTGAGCTTCTTCTGTATCTTCTCTGCCTTCTTCTTCTCCGCGGCCTCTGCTGCTTTTTTCGCCTCCTCGCGCTGGGGGGGGGGGAGAAGTGAAAAAGTCCTCTTTAGAACTTAATTTTTTTTTTTAGACACACATACTCATACAGACACTGACACCTGGGCCCGTATGTAATAGTCGAGGTTAAGGCTTTTAGCCCTCTGTTAGAGTCTAACTTCGAACTAAACTAGCTCTAGGGTTACATTTTCTGTTGTTTTTTTTTTAAATCAGGAAGCGGGTCCATTCCAGCAGGGTGCCTATGTCGTTATAGAAGGATTTCTGTCTTTCTTTCTTCGCTTCCTTTTTTAAATTTATTTTTGTTTTGGGGTTTCTTTTGTTCTAGTCTGGGTAAGGCCCGTAGCCGTGGGTTAAATTAATCTCGAGTTTTACATACGGGCCCTGTCCTGCTCCGAGTCCCTGGGAGCTGGGACAGGCTAATGGTGCAGCGTTGGACTTTCAATGCTGGGGTCGTGAGTTCGAATCCCGGATGGGGCCAAGTATTTGTACTGGCCTTCAACTCGTTGCCCCGTCCTTGATATCATCCTTACGTGGTGGAAAAGGAAGTTTAACGCCCTTTCTCCACCACTTAGGGGTGATATCAAAGACGGGGCAACGAGAAAAAGACCAGCACAAATATTTGGCCCCAGCTGGGATTCGAACTCACGACCCGAGCATTGAAAGTCCAGCGCTCTATCATCCGGCGATCCCCGCTCCCCGCAAACTGGCGAAAAGAGCAAGCATCAAAACACATTCATGTACATTTCACAGGAAAAGGGATAGTCTACGCTGAAAAAAAAAAAAAAAAAAAAAAAAACCAAAACAAATCCCATGTATAGACCACCGTTCCTGTTTGTTGTCGGTGCAGGGCCTGCCAAACATCTTATTTGGTTTGGCAGGGACACTGACCCACAGCAGCAGCAGCAGCACTCACCTTTCGCATCCTCTCGGCGTTGAGTTGCATGCGGACAAGCTTCATAGCTTCCTCCCATCGAGGTGCTCTCCCGGCCTGCATGATCGCCAGGGACCTGTTGAGTTCAAGACCAAGTCGTTTTATTCCAACCCTCTTTGGGGGGGGGGGGGGGGGGCATAGGAAAAAAACGGGAAAAAGAAATACAAAAGGTACATGGTGTGCAGTGTATGCATTCTCTCATACACACACAGACACAGACACACAAACAGACACACACACACACACACACACAGACACACACACAGACACACACACACACACACACACACACACACACACACACGCACACACACACACACACACACACACACACACACACACACACACACACACACACGTACATACCTACATGCCATACCTACATACGCACATACACGGGTATATGGTCACTGCTAGCATTGCAGCAAAACAACAACAACAACAACAACACCCGGAATATTAGAATTTGTTGAAATTTACTCTACAGACGAGAATTTCGCTGTTGGATTTTTGTGCTTTTTAAAAATGAATTTTAAAGCATTTCTAGGGGGTCATGCACGGCGTTTTGTGGATTAGGAATATTATAATGCTGTATTTTTTTTTTAAAGTCTGCATCTCTGTTGCGTAGCCAATCACGGTTTGTGTTATAGAAAACACTAGGTCAGCGCTCTGCCACGGTCCAGTCATTTGGAACAGCCTGCCTTACCATGTTTGCCATGCAGAGTCAACGGACTCTTTTTAAAACATCCTTGAAATCCCATTTCGTCCGGCTGTATTATACAGACTAACTTCTTACCATCACTGTCATCATCATTGTCATTTTACGATGTCGTGTTAGGATGTATCATAGCTGTGTGTATGTAACGTGTATGTGACGTGTATTTCATGTGTATGTAATGTGACATGAATTTCACGTGCATCTCATGTGTATGTATTGCCACTCCATTATTGTGAGGCGCCCACGGCTCCAACAGGAAGTTGGCCGCCAGACAAATCCTCATTACTGTTATTAAATTATGATTATAGACCTCGCTGACGCCGTACGCCGGACATCCAGAGGCAGCTTGCGGAGTGGGATGGGGTTTGGCCACAAGCAGGCGTGCCGAGGGTCTATCAGCCCGTCCTTCCACACATCCCGACAAGTGCCGATGAAGCGACCGCCGATCAACCATATTCGCACCTGGTGGACGTCCCACAAGAAGTGTGAATGATGAGTAGGTGCATGGAAAGCCCTATGTTTTTACCACTCAGATATACTTGCCTTCTCTGTGTGGATCCTGTGTATAGAAACACCTCGGTTTTCACCACCAAGGTACGGGGTGATGGTGGTGGTGGTGGTGGTGGTGGTGGTTTAACGGTCTGAGTGCTGGACTCGAGATTGAAAGGTCCTGGGTTCGAATCCCGACAGGGACAAACTTTGTACAGGCCTTTTTCACATTGCCCCGCTTCCTCTGACTGTGAACTGGATCTGTCTGTGTAACTTGTCCATTACAGTCAAGGATACGTTAAAATGTGGCTGGACTCGAGATCGAAAGGTCCTGGGTTCGAATCCCTACAGGGCCAAACTTTGTACAGGCCTTTTTCACATTGCCCCGCTTCCTCTGACTGTGAACTGGATCTGCTTGTGTAACTTGTCCATTACAGTCAAGGATACGTTAAAATGTGGCCGACCTGGCAGTCTGACTGGATTGAATAAGTGCTCAGCTGGACTGTTCAGTTAAGGTGGGTGGGTGGGTGTTTGGGGGGTTTAACGTCCTTTTCCACCACATACGGGTTATACCAAAGATGGGGCAACGATGAAAAAGCCAGCATAAATATACGAACTCACGACCCGAGCATTAGAAGTCCAACGCTCTACCATTAGGCCACCCCTGCTCCCCGACATAGCAGGAGTAAAATACAACAACAACAACAAATAATAATAATAATAATAATAATAATGCCACCCTCACCGAGCAGTCATTGCTTGCAGTCAGGATAAGTTCGTGGCCAGGTATGTACTTGACGCTGGTGATGCCCTGAGCATGCGCCCGGAATACGCTCAGCAGTCGCGGAGTCTTTAGCGTCATGTGGGGCTCCGTCACTCGGGGAGGGCGGCGCTTGTGAGTTTCCGTCGTGTTGACGAACCCATCTGCTGCCTGGTTTGTCAAATGCAGTATGTATCAACACACACACACACACACACACACACACACACAGAGGTCAACCGGGGAATCAGTGTTGAAAAGGGAGGGACTTGGAGTGGTTGGTCACGCACTGTAAGCCACGCTTGAAGCATGCTGGCGTGCCCATCCACGCAGAGGACCAGCATGCACGTGAAACTCATTCGACAGCTTCCGGCGAGTCAGCTGTTCTCAGTGTAACGGGAAAGGCTTTGAGAGATGATTGCAAGTTAACCTTTGCTATTTTGGGGATGGTGGGCGTGGGCGGTGGGGGAAGGGGGAGGGGGAGGGGGTGGGAGGCTAGGTTATCCCATCTATTACACACAATTGGATATTGGGACTTAGGTGTGGATAAACGACTGGAAATCACTGACCGTGTCTTTTGTATCTGAAACGTACGGAATCAGCACTGGCAGCAAGCGAGGCATCAGGGTGGGTGGGTGTTTGGGAGTTTCACGCCATTCCCCATCACGTATGGGTGACATCAATGACGGGGCAACGAGAAAAAGGCCAGAGTGTGTGGAGTAAAAAAAAAAAAAAAAAAAAAGGCAATCTGGGCATTTTGTTGGCTTTGTAAATAAGTTTCATGCCAGGTAATAGTAAAATTAGGGAAAAACGAGCCTGGTTCGTGGACTATTTGTATTCATGCGCGGCTGGCACAAGAGCTAGCAGATGACAGAGGAGTGAGGGAGTATGTGGCTGCTGCTAGCATTGCAAAAAACCAGAATATTGGAATTTGTTGAAAGTAACTCTACGCATGAGTCTTTGGCTGCTGTTTTTTTTTTTTTTTTTTTGGTGGGTGGATGGATGGGGCGAGTTTTTAGGTGTTGGACGTCCTATTCCACAACGTGTGGGTGATATCAAAGACGAAGCAACGAGAAAAGGGCCTGCACAAATATCTGGCCCCAGCTGAGGGTGATTTTTTGGGGGTGTGAATTTTAAAGCATTTCTATGTTGTCATACGAGTTACGTTTAATAGGAATACATTATAAACTTGCCACTCTCTCCTACAACATTATCTCAGGTTCTGCTCCCCCCTATCTGTCCGCTCTCATTCAGCTCTACACACCATCCCGCAACCTCCGTTCTTCCTCTGACACCCGTCTTCTCCGTATTCCCATCCGCCGGAAAAAGTTTCAGGGCCAGCGTGCGTTTTCATACATTGGTCCTGTAGTTTGGAACGGCCTCCCCTCTCACATCCGCCATGCTCAGTCGTTAGCAGTCTTTAAATCTCAACTTAAAACACATCTTTTCTCCATGCAGTAGAACCAACCCCCCCTCCATCTCTGCATGTCACCTGCAAAAAAATCAGTGTGTGTGTGTGTGTGTGTGTGTGTGTGTGTGTGTGTGTGTGTTGTAAGTTATATACGCTGTTTTTATGTTATGTTTATGTACGCGCCCTGAGCTCTTGCGAGATGGGGCGCCACAAATACCCTTTATTATTATTATTATTAATACATAGCCGTTTTGTTTGGAATATGCACCTGTGGGACGTAGCCTTCGCCACTCACCTTGTCCGTCAGGTAGGGATATCGAAGGAAAAGGAAGCATTTGTGGAGCTTTTCCTCCCGATCCTTGACGGCCTTGGGCCTGTCTTTGACAGCAGCAGCGTTACACCACTTGTACAGGTCCCAAATCTTGATGTAACCGACGGTGTCGCCTGTGAACAGGTATTGGTTTTCCGGGTCCGTGGCAATCGCCATCGCCATCTCTCCCAGTCTGGACGTGCAGCAGAACTGACCCTTCAGACCGCCCTGGCTCACACGACGTATACGAGCAACGTCAGCGGGTAATTAGACACGTGTAATGAGCAGGGTGATTTGATGGAGTCTTAAATCATAGAACTACTTTACTCATGGAAGGTACACTCCTTGACATCAGTTTTCTTTCTCTTTCACGAAGACGGTGTGTGTGTGTGTGTGTGTGTGTGTGTGTGTGTGTGTGTGTGTGTGTGTGTGTGTGCGCGCGCGCGCGCGCGTACGGCTGTGCTGAAAATGACTAACATTAGCGCTTGGTCTCAAATTCGGTTTAGTTTTTACAGCGCTGGGGATTCTGACAACAAAGAGGGCGTTTGTCCAATGTGTGAAATTTCGGAGACATCTAGAGGCCTTCATATCCGTGGCACCTAAAGTAAGCCAAATGTCCTAAACCTATAGGACATTTGTCCTGAATATTGTCCACCGTGGCGCTGGCATGATAGGACATAATTATGCCTGCCTTGGTGAGAAAGTAATCGGACATTTCAAAAATGAACCGGTCTGTGACCGGTGACCGACGGGGCTATGCTTCTAGGCCTATATTTTATATATTTTATATTGTATACTGTACGTTTTAGCCTCGGATATGACTCCCTGACTCTAGGCCTATAGTTTACATTGTATACTGTACGTGTCAGCGTCGGATATGGATCACTGCCTCTAGGCCTATATTTCATTTGCATACTGTACGTGTTAACGTCGGATATCACTGCCTGCCTCTAGGCCTATATTTGAACTGTACGTGTTAGCGTCGGATATCACTGCCTGCCTCTAGGCCTATATTTCATTTGTATACTGTACGTGTTAGCGTCGAATATCACTGCCTGCCTCTAGGCCTATATTTGACATTGTACTATGATACTGTACGTGTTAGCGTCGGAAATCACTACCTGCCTCTAGGCCTAGATTTTACATTGTATACTGTACGTGTTAGCGTCGGATATGACTCGCTGCCTTTAGGCCTATATTTCACACATTGTATACTGTACGATGTAGCGTCGGATAATCATGATTCATGAGTACCTGCCTCTAGGCCTATATTTTATATTGTATACTGTACGTTTTAGCCTCGGATATGACTCCCTGACTCTAGGCCTATATTTCACATTGTATACTGTACGATGTAGCGTCGGATAATTATGAGTATCTGCCTCTAGGCCTATATTTTATGTTGTATGCTGTACGTTTTAGCCTCGGATATGACTCCCTGACTCTAGGCCTATATTTTACATTGTATACTGTACGTGTAAGCGTGTAAGCGTCGCTGAAAACTGGTGGTTCGTCGTGCGTAAACTGACCTTAGGGAGGATGGACCAGGCCCGGATCCACCCCTCCGCTCCGCTCGTTATGATGGTGGCTGTGACAAGTGGGGCAAGGGACATGCGCGTTAGGCAGGACGTGGAACAGGTATTCCAGCACACACACACACACACACACACACACACACACGAAAAGAGAAATCACATTCACATGGTACGCTATAGTACTGTATGTATAGTGCCATTGGTAGCCTATTTCAGTCGCCAACGATTTTTTTTTTTTTTTTTTGATGGAGACACTTTTGTAGGCCTATTCGCCTACTGCCGAGAGAAGGTTATCCAGGAAGTTGTGACCTGATATACTGAGTACACTGACTACCAGCGAGTCTGGGGTCAAGTGCATTTTTATCGAAGGCCTGAACAGAATGTAGACTTGCATCACACCAGTGAGGCCTGAGCGGAAAGGAGACAATCGGTTTTGTTTTTTTTGGTTAAAACTCCTGTAAGGTGCGTGCCCCTTCATGGTCTGTGCATGGCAATTCTTGTTTCTAGATCGAGGCATTTCTAGGGGTGACTATGATGCCTGAGGCCAATAGAGAATAATTATATGGGTACTTTGAGACATCGTCAGAGAATTTATGGTCTTTGACTAGCTGAGATTTACCGCTTGTTACCCACCGCCATGAAAAATCACCATCATCTAACCAACTTGAGACAACTGTCGAGACCTGTATTGGGTTCCGTCCAGTCTCGAGAAACCAGATTGATCATGGCGTCCACCGAGTTCTCGTAGGCCCTGTAGGTTAGGTCGCTCTCCTCACGGTCCACGAACTGGCCCTGATAGGCGTCGAAGGCCTCGTCGGACATGCTGGCGCACAAGACGGGGTTCCTCTGTATACGGCCAAACGCCACCGCCATACTGTCGGCACGTGTCCGAGCTCTGGCGGCGGTTCGGCGGATGGCTTCCCAATCATCCTGCTCTGTCGGCGTGTATGGCGACGAGGTCGATGAAGATACAAATAAAACACACCTGCAGATAGTTAGTTCGTGGCGGGCCACAGTGCAGGCAAGTGGCCGCGTTTACGCTTGGACCGAAACCGTATCCGGTGTAGGATCCGGTCCGGTCCCCCCTCTGAAGTAGTCCCCCGGGGGACCAATTCGTGGCAAAAACTGCTCTATAATGGTCCCCCCTTAGACATCCAGCCTCGTTTTCGACTGGTCCCCCTGGGCGATTTTGGTCCCCCCTCGCATCCAAAATAGGCCCCCTCTCGAAGTGGTCCCCCTCTTTTCTAACCAATGTAGTCAGTATTTATTTTTAACTTTATTGTTATAGTGTGTGTCAACTCAGTAGAAAACGTGACTCTGGATCTCTCTCACTCTCTCTCTCTCTCTCTCTCTCTCTCTCTCTCTCGCCCCCCACACTTTCTCTCCTCCCCCCATCTCTCAAACACACACACACACACACATTATGCACGCACTCACGCACGCGTGCACACTCACTCACGCACGCACGCACGCAAACACACACACACACACACACACACACACACACACACACACACACACACACACACACACACACACCCCTCTTTCGTTATATGTATAATTATTTTCATTTTTGTACAGAGATGTTATTCAAGATGATCTTGAACTGGGTCAAGGTTACAGTGTCAAATCTAAACTTTTAAAAGTGATTTAACTTCGTAGATTTGCCGTTCTATGTAGCCTATACTTTTGTTTTTTATTTTCTCTTTTTTTTGTGGGATGAGAAAACGGTCGCCACTAAAAAACAAAAGTATAGGCTACATAGAACGGCAAATCTACGAAGTTAAATCACTTTTAAAAGTTTAGATTTGTTTTCTCTTTTTTTTTTTTTTTTGTGGGATGAGAAAACGGTCGCCACGCTTCTTGACACGTCACGTGACTCGTGTCAAACATCGCCACGCTTCTTGACACGTCACGTGACTCGTGTCAAACATGCCTATAATTATAAGTACACGACAATTCATTCCGTCAACCAGTCTTCGTTTTTCATTGACTATCATCATGGACGACACTCTGTATGACAACGTGTTGAACTATTTGAAAAATGGCACTTACCCTCTGACCGCGAAAGGGGAAAACCGTGATGTGACTAAAGTTAAAAAGAGACAGTTGAGAAAGACTGCTGCAAAATACACAATTCGAGAGGATGTGCTCTACCACGACGGAATCCTCGTGGCAAAGAGGAACCAGGTTCCAGAGATATTGCAAGAGTTTCATGACAACTATGTGAGCGGAGGACATTTGGGGATGAACAAGACTTATAAGAAGGTGAGCACCCGTTTTTGTACTCCCAGTTTTAACAGGCTTTAGAATGGGAACGAGGTTTTGTGTGTTTCTGGTATGTCTGGTATAACCAACACATCGGATATAGCGGCCACTTTTGTCCTGGTGGACGTTATATCCGATGACTCCGTATATAACGTAAATTTTCCGGTATAGCCGATGTCTTCGGTATATAACGGACATTTTCCGGATTGAAGACATTTCCTTTGCTGGCTCTCTCTCTCTCTCTCTCTCTCTCACTCACACCCCCCCCCCCCCCCACACACACACACTGTTATCTACCAGTTATCTTTAAGACATAGTATTTATAAATATTTCATTACTCTTTTTTCTCTCTAGGTCTTGGAGCGTTACTTCTGGCATGGAATGAAACAGGAGGTTGAAGACTACTGCAGATCATGCTGTGTGTGCCAGAACATGAACGCTTGCAGAAAGAAGCCAGCAGCACCGCTTCACCCCATCCCAGTGCCCAAAAAGAAGTGGAGCCTCGTTGGAATGGACATCATAGGACCTTTGCAGGTCACTGACAGAGGTAACCAGTACATTGTTGCCCTCACAGACCACTTTACAAAGTTTCCCGTTGCCAAGGCCATCCCGTGCAAGAGTTCAGAGGAAGTTGCCAGATTCATGTACGAAACCATCTGCATCTTTGGCGCGTTTGATTCCCTCATAACTGACCAAGGCCGTGAGTTCATTAACTTTGCGCTTGATATTCTCACCGACCGTTTCAATATCAACCATCGCATTTCTTCGGCCTACCACCCTGAGACGAACGGCCAACGGGAGAGGGACAATAGGACACTCAAAGACACTTTGGTAAAGATCACAGACAATGATGATTGGGATGAACTCTTGCCAGCAGCCCTGTTCGCCTACCGAACATCCGTTCACAAGTCTACACAGTTTTCACCCTTTTTGGCATTGTATGGTGAGCAGGCAAAACTACCATTTGACGTCACTGGTGATGCCAACGAGCAAGATCTGAACGAAGAAATCATGGACACTATGAAGGGGATTCACGAGGAAGTCAAGAACAAAATTGGTGAAAACATTTCAAGGGCGCAGAAGAAGCAGAAAGAGTACTATGACAGCAGGCGTGCATATGACCACGGGTTCCGCATCGGAGACAAAGTCTTAATCATCAATGCTGCACGAGTACACAGAATGGGAGGCAAGATGGCACCAAGATTCGTCGGGCCATATGAGGTCATAAGTGTGTTGCCGAAGGGTCGACTTCAACTGAAGAACACTAAAAGTGGGAAAATACTGAAGAATCTCTACAATATCAGCAACGTCAAATTGTTCCATGATCGTACACAGGACAACGCTGACCCCTCCCATGCTCCACAGGCTGACCCCTCCTATCATCCACAGGCTGACCCCTCCCATGCTCCACAGGCTGACCCCTCCTATCATCCACAGGCTGACCCCTCCCATGCTCCACAGGCTGACCCCTCCTATCATCCACAGGCTGACCCCTCCCATACTCCACAGGCTGACCCCTCCCATGCTCCACAGGCTGACCCCTCCTATCATCCACAGGCTGACCCCTCCTATCATCCACAGGCTGACCCCTCCCATGCTCCACAGGCTGACCCCTCCTATCATCCACAGGCTGACCCCTCTTGCCAGCCGCCATTGAGAATGAAGTTCCACCCCGTTGATGGTGCCTGGCAAAAGGATCGGGCCTCCAGTTTGAATTTCCCCAGACTTTTCAGGCGGCACCCCTCAAGGGAAAGTGTTGAAGTTGACATTACGGCTACACCTCTCGATAGCGTTAGCGTAAAAGGAGATGGGAATTGTTTTTTCCGGTCTGTGAGCTTTGTTGTTTTGGGGACTGAGTCGAAATATAAGGAATTCCGAAATATCATTTGCGATTGGATTGAAAAGAATGACAAACGCTTCTACGGAACGAGCGCACGTGAAAATTACGTCGCGACATCAAACATGAGAAACGACCGTACTTGGGCCACCGAGGTTGAGATATTTGCTGCAGCCACCCTCTTGGACACGCCCGTGTATGTGTTCACAAGAGAGGCTCCAGGCCGACAACCTAGGTGGCTGAAATACGGGCCAGTTTGGCAATCGGCCCCATTGAAAACAGACAGAGCAATTTATATAATGAATCTTGGACATCACTTTGCTCCTGTTTTTTGTGTCACTCCTTAGACCAGAACTGTTAGTCTTCTGCTGTTTTTGTTGTTTCAAGCGTCATGATTTGAGACACTGGTACTCAGTCTTGACTGTCTACTTGAAGTACGCTGAAAGCCAAAGGTGGCAACTAGTTTTCATGTCATGGACACTTACTTAATTTTGAAGAAATATTTTTCTATGGCGTTGTATAGAAAATATTAGATACTTGGTCTTTGATGTTATTCTCTAAATGCTATTTCCAGTTTAAAAAAATTGACAGGAAATGTGGACTTTCATGCATTCGATGACGTTTCATGCAAAGACAGTACGGTAGAAGTTTGTTTTGTACTTTGCTATTGTTATTATTTTGCTCATTTCAGGACAAGATGTGCGATTAACAATTTATTAATTTACATTTATGTTGCGTTATAAAGTGCACAGCGCTCTGGTTAACAATTTCTGTTGCAACTCTTTGCTATTCATTAACTGTTTCTTGTTTCATTTCTTGTTTCTTTGACACAGTTTGACTGGACATACCTTTTGAAATAAAGTTTTTCTTGTCAAAGAACGTAAATGTCTATTTCAGGTTTTGCTAGAGAGAGAGAGATAGAGAGTGGGGGGGGGGGGGGGGGGGGGGGGGGGGGGGGGGGGGGGGGGGGGGGGGGGGGGGGGGGGGGGGGGGGAGAGAGAGAGAGAGAGAGAGAGAGAGAGAATATTGATTGACTTATTTATTTATTGTTTGAAATTCTAGTAATAATGTTTAGTATTCGGTACAACCATCTCATAAACAAAAACAAAAAAAAAAGAACCAATGCAAAAAAAACAACTGAAAGAAACAAGAACCAACAACCAAACAAATATATCTCACACACACAAAATAACAACAAGCACATAAATCGGGAAAAAAAAAAGAAAAAAAAAATGTTCCTATGGCCCTGTGCTTTTGGGGACAATAAAGTTTTGTAACAATAAAGTTAAAAATAAATACTGACATAGCTCTACATTGGTTAGAAAAGAGGGGGACCAGTTCGAGAGGGGGCCTATTTTGGATGCGAGGGGGGACCAAAATCGCCCAGGGGGACCAGTCGAAAACGAGGCTGGATGTCTAAGGGGGGGACCATTATAGAGCAGTTTTTGCCACGAATTGGTCCCCCGGGGGACTACTTCAGAGGGGGGACCGGACCGGATGCTACACCGGTACTTACACTACAAATTTCAGTTCAGATACCCCGCGCTGACCTGCTGGCGGGGGAGTGGGTGGGTGTGTGTTTGGGGGTTTAACGTCCTTTTCCACCACATAGGGTGATATCAAAGACGGGGCAACGATGAAAAAGCCAGCACAAATATTTGGCCCCAGCCGGGATCGAACTCACGACCCGAGCATTAGAAGCCCAACGCTCTACCATTCGACCACCCCGGCTCCCCCTCCCTCCCCCCCCCCCTGCTGGCGGGGGGCCGGGATAGCCGAATGGTAGAGCTGGACTCTCAATGCTCGGGTCGTGAGTTCAGTCGCATCCCAGCTGCGGCCAAATATTTGTATTGGCCTTTTTCTCGTTGCCCCGTGTGTGACATCACCCTTACGTGGTGGAAAAGGACATTAAACTCCCAAACACCCACCCCACCCCCTGACCTGCTGGCACAAAAACATCACAGAGATAATTATGCATGGTGTGTGTTATACAACTCCATCAGCTCCACCCGAGCCCGATCCGGACGCATGAAATCGCATTTTCTTAACATCGGATCTGGGACCAGATCGCTTTAGACCGGATCTGAAGTGGGCCAAGATCGGATATAGCGTAAACGCGGCCAGGAGCTGTTTCATCTTCAGTCAGTTCGATGTGCATCACTGACTCAGCTCTGAAGAGTGAGATACCCCGGAAATAAAAAGCATACGTGTCGTTGGGCAAATTTAAACAGGAGTTGTGTTTGTTAAGTTGTTTCTCTATATAGAGAAACAACTTTATGAGACGGGGCAGATTTTGCTACGCGCAACAGCAAGTTTCAGTGATACAAAACAAGACTGTGACGTTTCTCCACACAATACTTACCTTCACGCACACAGTTACGTAACAAAATCTGCATCATAGACACCTTACGTGCACACTATGCTGCTGCGTTCTTTTTGGCGGGAGTTGTGAGACGTGTGTGTGGCTGTGTGTGTGTGTGTGTGTGTGTGTGTGTGTGTGTGTGTGTGGACGGATGTAATGATGGCTATCTCCTAAACCACCTCGTTGGAGGCATTTTTACTTTGAGATAAAATGGGAATTCACCTTCTCCAGAGCTACCTTTCACGATTTTTAGCCTGCCGCATTTTCAGAAGAGTTATCGCCGATTAAAAAAAAAAATCGAATTTTCGAATTTTTTCGAAAAAAATGTCCAAATGGCTTCATTTTCTGAAAATGGGAAGATCATCCAATTATACTGCCTGTTTTCGTAGCACAGCTCTTTAGCTCTGACAGGTTTTGTGTAAGAAAAATATTTCTGAGGTAGGGGTGGTTTGCATATAAATTCAAATATCTATGAAAAGACTCCTTCAAATTACTCATCATTCCGGTATTTTTGTCATTTGTGCCAACTGCACATATGAACTACTGCACTATTATAGCTTTAGTATCAAGAATAACAGAGCTTTTAGATAAACACATTTTTTTCACGTTTCTGCGAGAAGCGCCGGTCAAAAAAGTTCCAATTTTGCAATTTCGTAAGTACAATCCAAGGCATTTAAGTCCACGTTTCATCAGCTCTCTAGATCTTGCAGATTTTATGTCAAAATTAATTCAGTCACGGAAGTCACAAAAGCAACAAGGAAATCACAAGATATGAAGAAGTATCATCTGTGAGACGAGCAGCGTGAGGCTGACGTCAAATGTTTGGTTCACAGACAAAATCTGCAAGTATCGTCACTGCTTCCGACATTTCATCAGCCCTCTAGATCTTCCAGATTTCATGTGAAAAATAATTCAGTCGGAGAAGTCACAAAGCCAACAGGGAAATCACAAGACATGAACAAGCATCCTCAGACGATCTCAGTGCTAGAGGCTGACGTCGAAAGTTTAGTTCACGGAATTGACGTCATCTCTCTCTCTCTCTCTCTGTATGACGACCTGCCTGAGGCTGACGTAAAATGTTTAGTTCACGGAACTGACGTCTCTCTCTCTCTCTCTCTCTCTCTCTCTCTCTCTGTGGAGCCAGGGTGGCCGAATGGTAGAGCGTTGGACTTTCAATGCTTGGGCCGAGAGTTCGAATCCCGGCCGCTGGGGCCAAATATTTGTGCTGGCCGTTTTCTCGTTGCCCTGTCTTTGATATCACCCTTATGTGGTGGAAAAGGACGTTAAACTCCTAAACACTCACCCACCCACCCTCTCTCTCTGCCTCTGTCTCTCTCTCTCTCTCCCTTCTTCCCCCACCCGGCCCCACCCCAAGTCACGTGGCTAATCGGTCGAGGTCGTAGAGGATCTAGTGTCATTGGTAGAACTTGGAGAGGGGAGAACCGGCAACAATAACAACAAAACAGACAAAATAAAATGAAGTTTGGAGAAACAACTTTGTAGGACGGGGCCGTTCCTCCTTGTTTTTTGTTTGTTGGGAGCTGGGATAGCCGAGCGGTAGAGCGTTCGACTTTCGGATCGTGAGTCCCGGCATTGGCCAAATATATGTGCTGGCCTTTTTCTCGTTGCCCATTTCTTTGCCCGTGGTGGAAAAGGACGTTAAATTCCCAATCACCCACCCACACCCTTTTTGTTTGTTTGTTTTCCCCAATAATGTCATTGATTATCCATTAGAGAGAGAGAGAGAGGTGTTTGTGTGGAATGGTGAAATACGGTCAGCATACGTGTAGCTCTTTTAAAAAAAAAGAAGTGGGTTTAACACAACACCAGTACGCCATGTACTCCACCAAAAGCAGCACAGCGCCGTGATCTTCCTACCTGAAACATTCTCACTGTCCATTGCGTTCTCTTCCTCCTCCTGCCTGCCCGTTTTCACTTTCTGCTGGATTGGAAACCGTGAGACGCACGCGTTCATCCGGCATACGCCGTGGCCCGTGTCCCGCGCCACGACAAAAATGTCACCGTCATAAGAGGCGGAGGCAAACAGGTTCGGATGCACCAGGCACATACAAAGGATGTCCTCCTTGTGGCGACGCCAGAACTGTACACAGGGATGCATGGGGCAAAAGAAAAACTAGAGAGGCAGAAGCCTCCGTGGCTCCCTTGTGACATGGGGCAAGGTCATTCAAAAGAGTATGTTTGCAAAAGTCTTATCACTATCTATCATGAAGCCGAGTAAGGTGCCTCTGGTGATCTTCGTTCCTGGCAATATAAGTTTCCCCCAAAACACACACACACACACACACACACACACACACGACGGAGGGTTATTACAAAGACTCCCTTTGTTACACAAGGGAGCCCCAAAAGTGAGACTTGGGCACAGATGAAGGCTTCTGATCAACGCATCACGCCACTGACCCAGCATCATTGTGGTTTGAGGTGTTTCATCCACGGCGGCCTATGTAGTGTCATGTAATGACGTTAGGGCAGGCGAAGGGAACAGCGTCATCATTCTCACCTGTCTCACGACCGCGGCGTTGTTGGGGTTGTCGACGAAGTCCATGTCGAAGAAGTAGATCGTGCGATGCCAGCCTGTAGCGTAGATGTAATGCTGGAAATGGATTTCTGGTTGATGAGCGGCGTTCAGAGTATAGGAAAGCTAATACCCTCGATACAAACAAGGGTGGGGGTGGGGGTGTTTGGGAGTTTAACGTCCTTTTCCACCACGTAAGGGTGATATCAAAGACGGGTCAACGGGAAAAAGGCCAGTACAAATATGTGGCCTTAGCCGGGATTCGAACCGATACAAACAAAGAAACAAACAAACAGTATCCTACTACACCAACAGGCACTTTGAACTATGTGAATGAGAGACTTAACTGGACCGAGGATGCGGTGATAGGCTTACAAGCCCCGGTTTAAAACCTGTTCTTGATACTTCTACAAACTACTAATAATTATACTAATAAATAATAATTATACTAATAAATAATAATTATACTACTACTACTACTACTACTACTGGCATTTGTAGGCCGCATTTCTTTGGCATAAACTCAATGCGCCAATCACTCACCGACACTCACGCACATTTTACAAACAGTGGACAGAAATACATGTACACTGGTGTACAATGTAGACCGCATGGAAAGCACAACACGCCTTCCCAGGAAAACAGCCAACAGCCGCATCCGAAAACGTCCACAAATCCTCGAAAAAAATTACACCACTGCAAAGCGTACTCGCTGAGGAACATACCAGACAATTTTGGTGATATCGCCGTCTCTTGAGACTTGTTAATCAACCAAAAATGAGTATCCGATGAGAGTAAAAAAAAAAACTCGGGACTAATCCCGGTGAGAAGAACTCATCGTAGAGAGAGAGAGAGAGAGAGAGAGAGATGATGATGATGATGATGAAACGTTTATTAGGATAATTCTTGTAGGCATCTCTGCCTATCTTACAAGAAGTCCTCACTACATCTACAATAATGATCAAGTAAAAGCAAAACCAAAGCATAATAAGCAAAGATAAACTAACAATCTAGGCTACCGAAAAAGTGAGACCCCCCCCCCCCCCCCAAAAAAAAAAAGAAAAAAAAGAAGAAAAAAAAAAGAAAAGAACAACAATATATAAAAAAAAACACACAAAAAACAGTGAAACAAACAAACAAAAACGCACGCGCGCGCGCGCACACACACACGCACACACACACACACACACACACACACACACAAGCAAGATAACAGGTCACAGAAAACCACGGTGATCAAGCATAATTAAGGCTTATATGCAATGGGGGAAACTAGCATAAGTTGTTGGAGTTTTAGGACTGGTGGAAGTGTTCATGCAAGCGGTCCTTAAACGTGTTTATTCTAGGAATAGATTTTAGGTGTTGTGGCAATGAATTCCACGTGCATGCACCAGAAAACGAAAAACTAGTTTTATATAGGTCTATTCTTGGTCTTGGTAATTGGATCAGGCCATTCCTCGTTGCCCCTCTGTGATTTACATGAAATAAATTGTTAAGATATGGAGGAGCCCGGTGATTTAGTATCTTATGCATCAGAACGCACTGGTTATACTGGAATTGTTGACAAAGAGATAGAATGTTTAGTGTATGAAATTTCTCATCAGTAGACGTCTGACCAGGTAGTATGAGTTTAACAGCACGTCGATATAATGAGTTTATTTTCTTGAGATGGACCTCACTACATTTTCCCCATATGGTCGAGGCATAGTCACAATGCGTTTTGATATGTGAGTAAAAGAAGAGTTTCCGATGTTCTGTGTTAACTATACGGGTCAACTTTGACAGCAAAAAAAGATTTCTAGATAGTGTTTTGCACACAGAGTTGACATGCTGTTCCCAGTTAAGCTGGTCGTCAACTACTAAGCCAAGCAACCGATGGCTGCTTACTTGTTCAAGACGCTCCGACCCAAGCGAGAGATCGAGGGGAGAGAGACCACGTTGATGTTTTTGTCGGGTTGTAATAAGCATGCTTTTCGTTTTAGTTGTACTGATTATCATGTGATTTTCTAAGCACCATTGAGATATTTCGTCGAGACTTCGCTGAAGTGCGCCGTTTAATTTGGACACTTGTGTATCTGCGGTGTGCACCGTCGTATCATCTGCAAATAGGTCGCAATTTACAGCAGGGTTGGATACAATGAAAGACATATTATTAATAAAAACATTGAATAACAATGGTCCTAAAATAGATCCTTGTGGAACTCCACATGTAACCAAACCCTCGGTGGAATACTTCCCATTTAAGAACACTCTTTGTTTTCTGTTGTGGAGAAAAACGAGACTGCGTCGGAATCCATGTGATAGAGTGGGAGTTTCTTTAGCAAAATAGAGTGATTAACGAGATCAAATGCTTTTTTTAAGTCCAGATATATAACTCCTGTCAGTTTTGACTCGTTAAGACTAGTAAGCCATTTGTCCACTATATGGGTAAGAGCGGTTTGGCACGAATGACGGGGGCGGAAGCCTGACTGAGCCGGACTAGTTCGTTTTGCTCAAGGAACTCAATCAGATGTGTATGTACGTGTCTTTCCAGGGGTTTTGATACCACTGATAATACAGAGATAGGCCGATAATCGTTGATATTGTCGAGATCCTTACTTTTGGGGAGGGGTATGACACGGGCTTGCTTAAGTTCATCTGGAAATATGTTATGCTGAATCGACAGATTGTAAATGAATGTTAGTGATTCAACAATGTACGGAAGTGCAGTTTGAAGGATACTACAGCTAATTCCGTCAGGGCCACAGGATGTTTTACGCATGTTGGAGATAGATTTTCCTACATCAAGAACTGTCATGTAAGGAATGGAAAAAGTGCATCCCTTGATTTTTGCACTGTGCTGCTGAAGTTGTTCAGAGCATACAAAGTTTTGGGGATTATTGGTGTTCTTCTGAGCCAAGGTTTGTGCAATATTAATGAAGTGAGCATTGAATGTATCAGCGTTAAGGTTAGGAGGAATCGTAGGGGTGCGGTGGGATTTACCCTTCGTAACTGAGTTAATGATTTGCCATACGGCCCTAGTGTCCTTACCATCAGCAATGATTTTTTTCAGCGTTCTGTTTCTGGGCTCTTCGTACAAGAGATTTAACTTTTGAGATTTAACGCTGCTTCTTGTACTCATCAAATTTCTTTTCCTGTTTTAATCCGTCCCTAAGTTTCATGGCCTGTTTGATCTCATTAGTGAGCCATGGCGGCATCTCAGGGTGCTTGACGCGCTTTAGTCGCTGCGGGGCATGTTTATCTAAGACAGTAAGGAATAGCTTGTACCAGTGGGATAGCGCCGCGTTTGGGTCGTTAAAGTCTGAGTGGCCAAAGAAACATCAAGGAGATGCTGCTGTAGTTTTGTTTGTTTACTTTTTCATTGCATTTACTCTATTGTGTTTTGCTTCAAAGAAACAAACAAGCACCCCAAACCCCTCGCCCCTACCCCCCCCCCCGGGCTCCCCCCCCCCAAAAAAAAAAAATCTGAAAAAGAATAAGAGAGAGAGAGAGAGAGAGAGTGGTGGGTGGGTGTTTAGGAGTTTAACGTCCTTTTCCACCACACATGGGTGATACCAAAGACGGGGCAACGAGAAAAAGGCCAGCACAAATATTTGGCCCCAGCCGGGATTCGAACTCACGACCCGAGCATTGCAAGTCCAACGCTCTACCATTCGGCTATCCCGGCTCCCCGAGAGAGAGAGAGAGAGAGAGAGAGAGAGAGAGAGACTGACTGACTGAAAAGTTTATTTCAAAGAGAGAGAGAGAGAGAGAGGCAGGCAGGCAGGCAGGTAAACAAGCAAAAAAAAAAAAAAAAAAATCTCAGAACAAAACCTTATAAAAGCGACAGGGACGTCGTCATATGGATCAGACCCAACAAAAACCCATTTGAACAAAATCGCTCACCTTGTCCGCAATGATATCGCTGATGAGGCTGTCCTCGGGGGTGGCGTACTGCATGAGCAGCACCCCAGTGGAGAAGTTCCACAGGTTGACGGTTCCATCATTGGCTCCACTGACCGCCAGCCGTTCCGTCGGGTCCAAGGCCATGGCCGTCAGCTCCAGGCGTCTGGCGTACGGCTCGTAAGGCAGCTCCTTCATGTCGTTGCGCGAGCTGAAGTGGCGGAACTGCAGGATCAGGCGGCCTGTGTAGATGTCCCACACGCTGATGAAGGCGCCGCGACACGCGCTGATGATCTGCAAGATATATATATATATTTTTTTTATCAGTGTTGTTCACGTGTCGCAGGCTACTGCTGTCTCAGCAGGCCAAACCGACAAGCACCCCAAACCCCTCGCCCCTACCCCCCCCCCCCCCCGGGCTCCCCCCCCCCCCCCCCAAAAAAAAAAGAAGAAGAAGAATAAAAAAAATGAAAAGATTTTTTTTTTTGGGGGGGGGGTGGCGCCCCCCCCCCCCAATCTTCTTTTCATCTTTTTTATATATAATATAATTGGACTGATAATTGAAACCCTGAGGATCTCACAATTGTTCCGTGAAATTTCCAATTCTGTACTTCCACTACTTCCACCAAATCAGCCCCCATTCAACGTTCAAACAAGTCAGCTTTGGAAACCAGCGTCAGTTCGAGATCACACACACACACACACACACACACACACGCACGCACGCACGCAGAGCGTTCTTTTATCCACAATTTGCACACCTGATCCGTGGCGCCGCTGTAGCAAGCGGACACGATAGGTTGCTCGTGGGAAGGGACCTCGGCCCTGTCTTGATCGGAGCCTTCCCGGGAGGCCACGGCGACGTTAGCTGTGCCGACAATCAGCTGGTTCTTGACATGGTTGTAGAAAGTCCCGGAGATCACCATCCTGCCCAGGTGCCCAATCATGGAAGGGCCGCTGAGCAAAAGAGTCACGTGTGTATCCCGGTGCATGATGTGTCAGTGGCGTGTTCCAGTGAAGTATCGTGAATTGGAAACATTTTTTGTGTGCAAATTACAATTTCCGGTTTTTCTAACGCTATGTGGAAATGTTCAAACCGCTTTTGATGTCTGATGATAATAAGCACGTGGAAAGGTCAGCACTGTGTAGCTTTTATTTTTTAAACACCTTTGCCCATACACATAAAGAAACACAAAGAACCCAGAAATGTCATACACGAACTCAGGGGATCATCCAAATCATCCAAAAGACTTGGTTAAGTGTAGCTGGCTGGCTTCTGCCTACCTGTCAACCTGCCTTCCTGTCTGTCTCCCCCCCCCCCTCTCTCTCTCTCTCTCTCTTGGACTTCTAATGCTCGGGTCCTGAGTTCGTATCCCGGCTGGGGCTAGATATTTGTGCTGGCTTTTTCATAGTTGCCCCGTCTTTGATATCACCCGTATGTGGTGGAAACGTTAAACCCCCAAATACCCACCCACCCTCTCTCTCTCTCTCTCTCGATATCTTTTAGTACTCTTTACCACTGAGTATCCAAAACGTTTCCAAATTCACAAATTTCAAACAAATCCTACACGACACGCTCATCTACCATTGACCACAGAATTATGTATAGAACATGTTTTAGCATTTTAGTGATGGCTATGAAGGTTTTACATGGCATGAGGCCAATATTACCAGTACATGCCACCTATGGTTTGTTTGTTTATCATGTGTATTTTCTCTCTCCTTCATTTCCTGTAGATAGTTTTTAGCTGTTTGATTATTTTGTTATTATTGTTACTATTTTCTACCCTTGAATGTAGAATAGCAGGACAGCCTGTAAGATAGGCAGCGATGCCTAAATGCTCTATCATGAATAAAAACGTTTCATCATCATCATCATCATCATCATCATCATCACCATCTCTCTCTCTCTCTCTCTCTCTCTCTCTCACACACACACACACACACACACACACACACACACACACACACACACACACACACACACACACACACACACACACGAATCCGTAATTGCTAACCTGAAATGCTGGATGCAGGTGAAGTCCATAAGGCTGAAGACGTTGATGGCGTGTCCTTTGTCGGCACTGATGATGTGAAGTGTCGATACGTTTATCACCACCATGATGACTGGCCGTGTGTGATTCCTGCACGGATAACACAGTAGTGCCGGTGTACTGAACGATCTGGTGATCTTCCATGCAACGATCAACTTTTGTACTGAAAATGTCGTCATCTTCCCCTTCAGGCTCAAACTGCTGTATATGGTCAAGACCTTCTGCGGCCGTTTCTGGGTTTCTGTGGATACCGTCAGACTTACAGTTGTGAAGGGGGGAGGCGGGATGGTCGAATGGTAGAGCGTTGGACTTTCAATGCTCGGGTCGTGAGTTCGAATCCCGGTTGGGACTAGACATTTGTGCTGGCCTTTTTCTCGTTGGCCCCGTCTTTGATATCACCCGTACGCGGTGGAACAGGACGTTAAACTCCCAAACACACACCGACAATTGTGAAGAACAGAACTTTTTTTGGGGGGTCTTTGTTTATAATTTGATGTACCCGATGATGATGATGAACCCAACACAAACAAACAAACAAACAAACAAACAAACAAACAAGTAAGTAATGCAAAAGCACGCAACTCAATCGGCAACAGAATATGTTGATTATGGCAATAATAATAATAATAAGAAGAAGAAGAATAGGGCCCATCCCTGGGGAACTAGCTCTAGGCACCTTACAATCTAAAACCGAAGTAAAAAAAAACCCCAAAAAACAACAACAAGCAAAAAAACCTACATGTAAAACAACACGTTCACTCAATGTGCACTACGTAAGAACAACTAAAAAAGTAAAAGAGCACAGATTAATAAACAGATAACACAAGAAGAAATGATAAAGGACAGGCAGAGACAATTAAAAACCAAGAACAAGTACCAGTGATAAGACCCGACACAAAAGAAACAACTACAACCAAAGGTAAAAGGCTGGAGGTGAGCGGTGGTCTAGTAGGTAGCGCGTCGGATTTAGCCGCTGCGCTACTGAACGGCCGTCACCAATGTCATGGCGATGAAGCGTGGGTTCGTGCCCAGGTCGAGCTTGTGATATGTGATACCGGTTTTTCCTGGCTACCGGGCTGCTCATCGGAGGTTTCTCTCCGGGTTATCCGGCTTTCCTCCCCCCAGCAAAATTGTAAAAAATATAGGATAGGTATTGGGTGGCGTTGCACCGCGGCGACGCGCTTCCCCCGGAGGAAGCAGGCCGAATTTCCCGAAAGGGATAATAAAGTAGTAAAAAAAAAAAAAAGGTTATACACAGACAATTAAATAAAAAAAGAACTTTTTCGGGATGAGTGTACACTCCAGGTTAAGCAAAAAGCACCTCAGTATAGCGACGGGTCGAACCTTCATGAAGAAGTTCCACACACGCACACAGCAGTCCAGCTCGCCGGTGACCACCTTGTTGAGCATGTGGCTGTAGTCGAAGCAGAGGACGGAGCGGATGGTGTTGTACTTGCGGTGGTCACGCTTGCCGTACCAGTCGGCCATGATCAAAGGGGTGCGCTGGCACGTGCTGCTGGACAGGAAGCCGTCATACTCGGGAAGGTACTTCACATGGGTCACCCAGCTGTAGTGGACGCTGGACACTTTGTGGATGCGCACCGTGGAGTACCTTTAACCGGCGACCGGCCAGCCACCGTTAAGTGTGAGCTGTGTGTGAGCAATTAATACAGCAGCAACACCAACCACAACAACAGCAACAAAACCTGGCACGATCCAAGACTTTCTTGTTCAGATGCGTCATTCTCACAGTATTCCAACAATGCGTCCCCCCTCCCCCACACACACCCCTTTACTCTCGTGATATGGTAAGTACAGCTCAAGGTATTCAAGTCCACGTTCCCCCCCCCCCCCCCCCCTTCTTCCGTCCCATTGTTCGATCCCTGTCTGTCAATCTCTCTCTGTCTCTCTCTCTCTCTTCTTTCTCTTGTGTGTGTGTGTGTGTGTGTGTGTGTCGGTGTGTGTGTCGGTGTGTGAGTGTGTGTGTCGGTGTGTGTGTTTCGGCCGGTGTGTGTGTGTGTGTGTGTGTGTGTGTGTGGAAAGGAAACTGTTTTCTTGGCTTCTCACTTTCCACGAATGAGGTCACTGTAGAGAACTCGGGTGATGATGACGCGGGCTTCGTCCTTGCCGAAGATGCCGCCAGGCCGGTTGAGGTTGAACTCCAAAGCGTGTATGCTGCCGGCGGTGTCGCCCCAGACGAGCAGCATCTTGGTGCGTGAGCGCAGGTCAGCCCAGTAATCCATGCACGTGACGCAGTCTGCTACCGCCGCGATGTGGTATCTCTGAACGAAACCTGCACGCATCATTTCCAATTGTCACAAGGCACTGGGTCGGAAAGGGTTGTTATCTGTAGTAGTAGTAGTAGTAGTAGTAGTAGTAGTAGTAGTAGTAATAATAATAATAATAATAATAATAATAATAATAATCTCATTGATACAGGGCGCTTTAATTCAAATATTTGGCTCAAAGCGCCGCGAGGTAAACCTCACGTAAATCACGCACATTCTCACACACACGGGACACGAACACATTACAATCACGTGGTGCAAGGGACCAGCTCAGCAATTAAAGTTTCGGAATTTTTAGAATTGGATTTATTTATTTATTTATTTATTTATTTGTGGGCTGAATATTTCCTAAGTGGGGGTGGGGGGGTGGGGGGGGGGAGCCGGAATACCCGGAGAGAACCCCCGACGGTCGGCCCGAATGTACGGTACCACATACGAGAAAGAAAAATTCTTCGCCCCGATTGGGACTTTGAACCTGATTGAACCTGACCTCTCGAATTGGGGACTAAGTCTTAACCACTTGACCATCGACCGTAATCTTCGCTAATATTGACACACAGAGTAAGGGATGTGACATTTTAACCTACACTGATTTTTGGTTTGTTGACTGAAACACTAAGGTTTGAAAGCTAAAGGCTGTCCCAGACAACAATAATCAGTTTGTACCTTTGGATCCAAACTCGTACATGGTTATGCTCCGTTGCGTGGACGTGACGCTGATCATGTTGGTCGGGTACATCACCACAAGGTCGATGAAATACATGGAGTCCTTGACGATGGATGAGCCGATGAAGTGGTAGGAGAGGGGCCGGATAGCGATGGACCAGAAGGAGACAGTTCCGTCCCTTCCCAGCATGATGTAGCGCCCCCTGGTGTAGTCAATGGCCGTGGAGATGAGCTCGAGGCGGGGGATGAAGCGGATGGCCACGATGGTCTCTCTGTGCCTTGAACAGTCAAAAGATGAGTGTCTTAGCGTCGAGCGGGTGTTGCTATGTTTGTCGGAGTCACAGACCTAAAAAAGATAGACCCCCTGCGGTGCTGGAAGTGTGACGCCGCCGCGCGCCATGTTGCGAGTACCTGGAAGTGCCAGACGCTATCAGCTGTTTACATAGCGCGCATAGCATTGGCCTGACGCTATCAGCTGTTTACATAGCGCGCATAGCATTGGTCCGCTTTATCTTACGTCACATTTCTGATGACGTCTTTCTAAAGAACTTTGTATTTTGAACGAGGCGTCCTGTACACAGAGCATCTGAGTTCTGGTATTCACAAGATGGCCGCGATAGCGACACTCGCAAGCAGCGGTGGCAGCGTGCGGCGGTGGGTCTATCTTTTTTTTTTAGGTCTGTGGTCGGAGTACACGTGTCTCGTTCGCGCACTTTGATTGGCTAGCATTACATGTCAATCAGGAACTGACTACATGTTAATAAGAAAATTAATAATGATAATAATAATGAGTATTGTATAAAGAGAATTTGTGTGGGATTTTTTTTCATATTCTTAGGGACAGCAACAAAATCGATATAATGACCTGAGCATGTCCCTAGGTGTAGTGTGTATTGTGTAGGAACCAATCGGAGAAACGTGCTCACAAGAAGTAGACATGGCCGACGTAATATGCAACACCAATCCAGTGGACCCAGCTCATCCTTCGGCCCGAACAATCCCCTCAAACCTGAGGCGATTGCATGTTGTCACCCACACCGCACTGTGCACTAGAGAGTGCGCGTTTTATTCGGGCTAAACTCTAGGCTGGGACCAGCCTAAACTCGGCCAAAGAGACTATACTGAGGACGTGCCACACAGCGTACAGACGACAGTTGTGTCCCGTTGACCGAGGCTGAGCGTCGGGTAGACGTTTTCTGCTCGTGTGTGTCATGCTTGCATTAAGTTGTCTTGCTGCTTGGAATGGACACCGCACAAACGCCCACTCAACCAGACCTGTTTCGTCCATAAATTTTGAAGGAAAAAAAAAAAGTTTCAAAAGATACCCTACGCAAACGTCTAGAAAGATGTGCCAGTAACTTCAAGGGAAATTAAAGACTGAATCTGGCGGGGAAAAAACGACCTTTTAACTCTTAGAATTCCATGCAAAACTCGCAACTTTACATGAACTCTTCAGATCACTAGAAGTCACTTCAAGCCACTTTTATGCAATCTGCAGCGGTCTCGGGCCTAGCGGGGAAGGCTCATGCCCTGCGTAATAGTGGCTTGAAGTGGCTGCTAGTTGTGTGCAATGGTTTGCTCTTTTTAACCAGTCTGGTATGCATATATGTGTGCATGTATGTTTGAATGTATGTTTGTATGTAGGTATGCATGTAGGTATGTGTATTAAACACACCCCATCCTATCTCATGCCATTCCATTATGTATACTTGTATATTTGTACGTAGTATGTATGTATGTAATGTAATGTAATGTAATGTATGTATGTATGTAATGTAATGTATGTATGTATGTATGTATGTATGTATGTATGTATGTATGTATGTATGTATGTATGAGTCCTGCAAAACTTGTGTGTGAGCGATCATGATGTATGTTGGCCGGTGTGGTGAGCTTGATGTATATGTTAATTTCTCGTTTCATGTACCCCCAACGGGGTTTTGAAATAAACTTGACTTGATTTGACTTGACTTGACTTGACTTGACTCTTGTCATGTATCGGGCAGAGGCTGGCTGCGAGTTGAAGAACAAGCGTAATACGCACCTGCTGCGAAGGAAGTTTATGGTGGAACTGAACAGCGGTTTGATGGCTGCCTGGGCCATGTAGCTCCTCTCTAGCTGGTGCTGAGCCAGGCAGCTGATGTAGTCGGACCACTTGAGGATCCCGAGGCATTGCGAGTCCATGATGGTAAACGTCTCGTCTGTCTCCGCATCCGTCATGCTCCAGCCCACAGTCTTTTGTAAGGCTTCTCGAAACTTGAGACGGTTCAGACCGACGTCCTTGCCGCCGTGAGGCTCGAGAAACATCTCGTGCAGCCTGGACAGTTGCTCGAAGTCGATCTCGGTTAACGTTCTCTTGCGATCCGCAACCGTCGACATCTTCGGTGTCTGCCTGACGGAGGCGTTTCACGTTTGGACAACTGTGGAAACGATGAAGTGAAGGCCCGACGCAGCGGGTGAAAAAGAGACCAGCTGCCTTTTTACTCTTTTAGGGATGAACTGTTGTTGCAAGTCCACTTTCGTACCGGCTTTATTATGATTCTGTCCTGTTGCTTGCACAGTAAGTGAACTGTTACTAAGCCTGAGACGATACTTTTCCTGTTACTTTTCTGTTTTTGTTGAATCTTTCAACTCTTGACAGCAAGTTTATGCTGCTCTCTCGGTCTTTCATTAAAGACAGCCTTTTATGAAAAGATTTTTAAGAATTAATAATTATTTTCGATTTTTTTGGTGAATGGTTTTGGCGACTCCAATATTTACTGTGTGAAGATAATAACAGTAGCATTGACAGTTTCAATGAATTTCTTTCTCATTTTCAACAGTGTCTGTCAAGCGGAGTGTTCGGGTATCTTTTCTCTTTGCTGTCCACGCGACCCCTGCTTTTCATGAAGAAGGAAGCTGCCTAATGAATTGTCCGTCCCGATACTACACCAAAAGGCAGAATACTTTAGTCGGATTTGATAAAGGATGCACCGTGGCGACAATTTCCATCAAATTGTCTGCCTGTTAAGGCGGCACAGACAGGCTGCAATCGTGGTTTGTTGCTTTGCCGATAAAACGAATTTAGTAGAAGGATTTGCTGTCTTTGCTTCACTGAAATGGTCACCACACGAACTTTCTTGCATTAGAGAGGTGCGCAGCGATACGAATCATATCCTAGCTATCGTCTTCTCCTGGCAGCAGTAGCAGCAGCAGCAGCAGAAGACTTTGTTTGACAGGGTTTGGCTGAAGGTAAAACCCAACAAAAACAACTTCTTTTCCTGATAGATAGGTCTGCTGCTTCAGTCTTTCGCACAGTACTGCGTTGAGAGCACAAACGACTTGATAGGCTCTTCCACAGCTGCCGCCCTAATAATCTACAGCCATATCTATGACGTAGACTGTCTGGAAGCACACGTCACTGAAGATGACGTCACAACAAACTATCGACATGAAGTATTGGAATATAACGATTGTTCTTCTGTGTACTTTTCCGCGAAAAAAATGATACATTGTGTTCAGTAAAATAATGTTCTTATGTGCATTCTATAGTTTTCATGCATCAGTGAAGCCTAAATGAATTAACCAACATTAAATTTTGCCTTTCGAGCAGTAATTACATGTGACGAGGCAAAGAGAGAGAGAGAGAGAGAGAGAGAGAGAGAGAGAGAGAGAGAGAGGTAGGTCCTCGTGAAGACGGGTTGATTCAAAAACATGATTTGAACCACACACGACAATGTAAAAAGAAAAACAGGATTCACACACATGTAGATACACTGATTTCAACTATAATCATCTGTAGTCATTTACTTCTCGTGGTGATAAAATGTTCACCTCATCACAGGGAATGCATTACAGTTTGCACTGTTGACGATCAGTAATGATCACGATAATAATTATAACAATATAAGTACTGACAAAGAACTACTGTGCAAAATCGAACGTGATGCATTTCTTGCAAAACAAACAAACAAACAAAAACAATTATCACAGGAACAATGGTTTGTCGTGAGTGCGCGCACACACATACGCACACACACACACACACACACACACACACACACACACACACACACACACACACACTAACATTTCTTTCGCGTCTGTACACAGCCTGTACGTCTTGACGGAAATTTAGAGCTTTGTAAAAACATAAAAAAGGAAAGAAAACACTTTAATAATAACAACACAAGGAAGAAAGACTTCTCTCAGTACCCCGAGGTTAAAAACAAACAAACGAATAAGAACTTACAAGAGTATCACTGGAATTAAAACGAGAAACAGGGGTATAAATCACAAAGGTAATAATTATAAGCTGAACACAGCCTCTAAGCGTATATATGAACTCTAAACTGTGCAATATTGCACTGATTATGATATGTTTCTGTAACTATTTGTATTGTCACCATAACAAACAATATCACCGCCATAACCATCAAATCTCGGAACAAACTCGACTGCCATGTTAACCCTTTCAGCCCTGAAGGAATCTCAATAGCGATAACGCTCCTCTGCCTGGGAGTTTTCCAAGTGTGCTAGATCTAAAGGTGGGCTCTTGCATACAAAACCCTATTTCTCAAGAAGTATTGGATCCATCCTACAGGGGAATCTTCCACTGTGCAGAGCGTATCTATGAGAGTCGGTCACATACACGCATATTATTGTTAGGGTCTACGAGACGGTAGGTGATACTGTGGCAGGGCTGAAAGTGTTAATTAAATGGAAACATGCATCTGACAAATGTATTCCGGAATTCTCATCGACAACGGTACGTCCACTCAAGGAATGTGAGAGCTTATGGGTTGTCTTTGCTTGGGAGAGGGAGGGAGGAAAACGTCCTTTTTAATCAACGTAAACATCGGTCAAAGACTGGACAACAAAGGAGAAGCCATCACAATTTTGTTTTCCAAGCCGGAATTCGAACTCATGGTCCGAAGTGAGTAAAAGGGTGTAAAATGAAAGAAAATGAATAAGAACCTGAATGTATTTTCATTCGAATGTTGATCTGAAACTTGTAATGCTGCATCAGCGTACATGACCTAACACTCATACATTTCAACGTGCATAATATCGACAAATGCTATCTGCATATTTCAACAAGAGATTGTCATACTAGCATAATACAGGATCACAGTCTACGGCCGACAACTCTACTTTCAAACACTTAGATCTAGGGCCTCTTTACGGGACATCAAAAGTTCAAAACTACGCACAGTTTCTATTGCACTGCTCTTTGAACCATTATGATTATCTAGGGTTCAAAGTTTGCGTCACGCTGTACTGTCACGACCTCTCAGTCAGATAAACCGGTAATCAGTCAATCTTCCACTGGCTGTCACAAATTTGCAGATTCCTTCCCAAGAAGACAGAGTTCCCGCATTTGCAAGAAACTGGATTCTAGAGAGTGGACAAACATTTGTGAATCTGTGTCTGGGCAGTCGCGAAAGGAAGTGACGCAGACGTAGATGAACCCTGGGGTGGGGTTGTAGCATGCGCCGTATCCGTCTGGTACAACAGGACCGTAGTACATGAAGGAATCGGCTCCAGTCGCCACCTGCACACGAAAATAAGAACTGAGCTGTCACACGACGCACGTCAAACCAAGACGCATGTTTAGTACATACTTTACGGGAGATATGTGTCTCCTGATGTAGATCGCACATGTATCGTGAATTGCATTTTTTTTTTTTTGTGGGGGGGGTTGGGGGGGGGGGGGGGGTCGCAGATTACAATTTCCGGTTTTCTTAACGCTATTTGGAAATCAGTGTTCAAACCGCTTTTGATGTCTGATAACAGTAAGCACACGAAAAAGTCAGCACTGCGGTCGAGAGATGAAGCTCTTTTTTTTTTCTTCTTTTTTTAAAAGACTTTTACCCATACACATAAAGAAACACAATGAATGCAGAAAAGTCAGAAAAGAGTTCGGGGGATCGTCGGAAGTATCAACAAGACTTAGTTACAGTGCAACTGGCTCGTTTCTGCTCGTCTGTCTGTCTGCCCCCCCCCCCCCCTCTCTCTCTCTCTCACACACACACACACACACACACACACACACACACACACACACACACACACACACACACACACACACACACGTACCTGACTGGTGGACAGGGCGAAGTAATGTGCCTTTGCAAAGGAAGGATCAGAGAAGAACGGAATTGAACCAAGAACATCGAGTTCTGCTGCCGCTTCACGCAGACCCAGCAAGTGACAGTCAATCCCTTGGCCCCGGACCACCGTCTGAGCTCGCAAGAAATGAACATGAAATATTAAAAAAAAATCGGATATGCAGGAGAGGAAGGGTGGTGGTGGTGGTGGTGGTGGTGTTGGCGGGAGGGGGGGGGGGGGCGGGGACATGACAAACATTCAAACATTCTTACTTCATTCAATCATTCAGACGGTACATTGCTCGGTGGACTGACCATGTTCTTCATGTAAATTCGATAGTGTTTGGTACACGTATAAATTTGTAAACATCTGTATAGACTCTGGAAACTCAGTAAAACTTTTGTTTGGTTTGCCACCAAAAACTTAAAATATTTAACGCAACACTGATTTCATCCGTGTGTGTGTGTGTGTGTGTGTGTGTGTGTGTGTGTGTGTGTGTGTGTGTGTGTGTGTGTGTGTGTGTGTGTAGCTTAAATTGAGTTTGTCCTTGCGGTGCTGTGGACACATGAATGAGCTGTCTTCCTCTATGCATTATGACGTAAACATGTGATTGGATTTTCTCTCACAAACAACCCTGCCCCAGCATAATTGCCCCCCCCCCAAAAAAAAAAAAAAAAAAAAAGTAGAGGAACACCGTTCATCACGAAAACTCGAGGCAGAAGACACTAAACCGTGCCGTTTTTCCACCAAACATCAACGTGGCGTGAAATAAAAATCCTATAAATCGTGGCGGCATGGCGTCCGCGGGTGCGCCTGAGCGAGCCCAGGAGGACAAGGACAGATCCCAGGCAAGAGATGGATGTGGCACATTCTACTACAGCCGGTGTCTCGGAAGCAGAGTTGTTTTCCCTTGATTTCCCGGCATCCCACGCGTGGCGGAACATGGCGGGCACGAAAAGGGGGATAAAGTAGAGCTGGGTGGCTGACAAAACGCCTATGAGGGACGTGGTATTCTGCTAAAGAAAGTTGTGAAGCCGGGATACGAGGTATTTGGAGAGGGTGTCAGCATGCCTTACTATCGGCCGTCAGAAGCCAGCAGACGCCAGTCCGGACGCCATGTTTCTCTAAAGATGTTCAGCCGACCGTGCTTTTGATTCGGTCCTACTGGAAGACAGCTAATTAAGGGCCTGGATACAAGACCCTGCTACATGTTACCCCCCCCCCCCCCTCCGTTCCTCCCGTTTTTATCGATTGTCTGGATGCGCAAACACTTCATGTCTTTGCCGACGGCCTTTTTTCCGGTTTAAAACGAACGACATTTGTTGCCGAAAAGATTAAGAAATCTTACATCAGTCTGGTATTTTTGTTGCCATGCTGCTGCCTCCTTAAACAGCGCGAACCGTTCCTCTGTCTGAAAATAGGTAGGTGAAAATATGTCAATGCGAAAAATATATAAATATCAGTTAGAACACACAGGATGCACATGAGCGAACTGTGGACCAAATACTAAGAAGCAAAAAGGTATTTGCCCCCCCCCCCCCCCCCCACGACAAGTGACTCCTCACACTGATTACGATATCAATAATAATACTAATAATAGCGCATTAATATAGGCGCTTTATCCCAAATATGTGGCTCAAAGCGCCGCGAGCTAAACCCAACGCGCACGCTCACGTGAATCACACGCATTCTCTCACACACTGGACATGAACACATTACAATCACGTGGTGCGAAAGGCCAAATTTAAGTTTCGGAATTTTAGAATTCAGTGCATTAACTTTTGAATTTTGTGAGCTGAACATTTGCAAAGCAAACTATTCATTACATGTATAACATAAGAAAGAAGCTAATGTGAGTCAGAGTGCAATACAGTGCTGGTCAAAACAGTTAGTGAGTTAGTTATTTAAGGGTTAACGCCGCGCGAGCTACAAAGACTGTTTCGCGGCTAACCAAGGTCCTTCTCCGGCAGATTAAAACAAAAAGGGAGACAATAACACAAGATGTAAATATGATTAAAAACATTTATCCGGTTTAAATGATAAACAGGTTTCACTTCTTTGTACATCGAACACACTGAGGTCGAGGATTGTCCGTATAACTTGAAGACTCTTATTTTAAACAGTCTAGTTTAGTGAAAAACGTCAGCAGTACAAACCGTGGCTTCCACTTCTCCAAGCATGGCCCGTATCCACGCCAGCGCTGTGGGTGAGTTTGCCCGTATGTTGTCCACTCTCCCTTGTCGAAACCGTCTAAGTGAGGCACTCTCATATGTCGTGACTAGTTTTCCGTGGACCCTGAAAATGCCAGTAAAAACTATTTCATCCTATTTGCAATCACAGAAATAACATCTAACACAAAGACGTGCACGCATCATACTGATTTTGTTCTTTAGTAAAACTTCAAACGTTCTTGCTTCGGTATCTACATTCTGGTTTCGCTGCCCCCAAACTTCGTCAGCTCCAGTGATATTCTTTCTTGTTCGAATGTGGAATGTACAGACAGCGACAAAGTTTCTCACGCATGGCGATAAGGGTGGGTGGGTGTTTGGGAGTTTAAGGTCCTTTTCCACCGCATACGGGTGATACCAAAGACGGGACAACGATGAAAAAGCCAGCACAAATATTTGGCCCCAGCCGGGGATTGTAACTCACGACCCGAACATTGGAAGTCCAACGCTCTACCAGTCGGCGACCCCGGCTCCCCCTTGGTGATAAGGATGAAGGTAATATGATATGATGCTGTTATGGAGGTCCTTTTATCGTTTGCGGGACTGCGTGACAAGGGCCGTATTCCGCGCTTTTCCCGGGAACTACGGCAAACGTGGTCTTAAGCGCACGGTTACACGACTGCCAGTCTGCATGTTGCCGTACTCGGCTGCCTGCTGGCTGGCAACGGTTTTGGCGCACACGCAGCCAGCGGCGTTGCAAGGTTTCGGCAGTGATTGGTCAGTTGGCTTTACGGGCTGCCTGTGGCAAGCTGGCTGCCAGGAAAAATAGAACGGCTTTCTATTCCCGCGCCGGCACCGGCAAGGGGGATTTGCCAGCTGGCAGCCAGCGATTTAATTAGGGTTGCCAGCGTTGCCAGCCCTGCAAGTACCAATCCTGGCAACGTGTAGCAGCGGCCCTTACTTGTAGTAGGTGAGCTGCAGGGCAAGTTGGATGAAGGCGTCTGGACTGAAACCCTGGTTCTTGGGGAAGTCACGGCCGTACCCTTCAAACTTCAGCAAGCAAAGGTCCAGGTTGTCTATCAACCTGCGAACAGTGACAGATTAAACAGTTTTATTTTAATTAAAGAGATGAAATCAGCTTCAGCTAGGACGCTGTTTAATAATTTTGTCCATCTGTGTAAGAGAATGTCTTGGACATGTGAGTTTACAACCGGTATTCTGTAAAGGTAGACTAGTACACATGAAGCTTGCTTGTGTACTTGGATAATTATGTTTGCGGTAAGCGAGAACGTAATGCCCATACAAGCCATTGGAGGGTGATATCAACAATAACAAGATAGTCACCATCCCAATAATTATGTTATTTTCATTCAGTGACCTGCTGGAGATCAGCAGTGACGTCAATTTGTACCACAGAAACTTGCCTATGAACGTAGAAAATTTAGCCCGTCCTATGATGTTGTATCCATCAAAACTTCATTCTTCTAGACCCTGAATCGAAACTGAAAATCTCTGGACTATGTACGGCGTTTATGAAAATGGCGCATCTTAATCTGCCTTTACAGTACTTGTCAAAGAAACACATCTGTGTCACGGAGGTTGGGGGTGGATATGTTTAGAGTTTTAGTTGTTTCAGAATTTCAACTCGAGAACTCTAGTTTATCCCGTTTCCACTGTTTTCCCCTTTTTTTGTGTGACGTTTAGCACGTGGGTTGCCGTAGTAAGAGTGCGTGCATGTCCAGTGTGTGGAAAGGTGGGAGGGGGTGCGTGGTTGCGTGAGTGATTGGGTGTAACTGTGTTTAGGAACGGGGGTAGGGGGCTTTCTGTCAATAAATGTGGTATGTGAGATTGTGAACGTCCCGTCTCGTGTCTTCGTGTGTGAGGGTATTTGAGGGTGTGCTTGATATGCGAGTGAAAGAATGTTGAGACTTGAGAGTCTATCCCCGATAGTGTCCACGTGACAATCTGTACACGTTGGATGAGACGAACATTTAATCTTCATTTGAGACATACACTTTGATGACTGATTTGGATCCCGAAGTCCACATCAAATTGTATAGCATATTGCATTACAAGTCCGCCACTTCTGAACAGACCATTGCGTCGAACAAATGGAAACCGGGAATCCCACATCCTGAAATCATGTCTCGGGGCTACGGCACAGTTTGTGTCCTCTGAATGCAAGATGAGGCGTTAGCTGCTTTCCAGATTATTTCATTTTCCCGGCTGTTTAACTCTGACAGCCCAAAACAACGTCCCTTCTCTCCCTTGAGATGTCGTGGGCAGGGGAAGGACCGGGGGCTGGAAGGTGATGGCTTGATATTTATTCGACACGTCTTCAGAGAGCAAAATACCTTGGATACAGTTTAACCTGTATAAGCTAATCCTTCGATCATAATGTATATTGTGTATGAGACTGTGATTGTAGGGGTCGGATTATTTGATTAAGTGAATAGGTTTGCTGTGACGGATGTGATGTTTGCAAGTTAATTATTATTTGGGTTTTTAGTTTTGTTTTTTGGTTAAGTTATTGCACATGCCAAAAACAATTTTGTTGTTTTTGTTGGCTTAATTTTTCTTTCTTATTTTGTTTCGAGCTGTGAGTCTAAAGACGATTTCACAATCTATTTCATGGATAATAAAGTAATTTGAACTTTTAATTTGAAAGTTTATTGTCAGAGAAACCACGTTACTTACGACCTTTTTTCCGTTCTTTGTTCTTTACTAGCGTTACTTCCCCTGATCCAAAAAAAAACAAACCCAAAAAACAAACAAACCAACCCCCCCAAAAAAAACAAACAAACAAAAAACAAACAAACAAAACAAAACATCCTCTACAAACAAGGATCCATGGGCTTTATTAAAATACATCATCACAGCCATCGCCATGTCCACCATTTAACAACAGGAAATTAGCAGCATCCTTCAAACATAAACGCTTTCCTTGGGCAGGACACCTTATTGGCAGGTCAGCCTGTACTTTTCCCAAGAAGCCATTACATTTTCTACCTTTGAAAAATTTGCCTTCAACACACTGCAATACTGACAAGCAACTGGGGAGATAACGAGATGAGGGTTTGCCGAGGCAGCGCGGGCAGCAAGCGTTAGGGACGCGGCGACTTGTCCACAAGGGAAGGGAGCGGTATGAACAATTACTTTAGATACTTCGCGCGCTCTCCCGCGGGGGACACCCAAGGGAAATTTGTCGCTGTTTTCGCTGCCCATTACCCATGCCGGGTGCCCTGCCCGCCAAATCATGGCTGGAATTCTCTAAACGGCTAAGTGGTCTAAATGACAAGTACTTAGAGAGAGGGAAGCCGCCATGCAAAAAACACACCTCCTGAAAATTGCTTGCCGCCGGCACCGAGAGGGGAGGGGGGGGGGGGAGGCAACTCCGGGGCCCTCCTGAAACCTGCCGATAGCTGTCGGGCCGTTGCTTGATTAATTATGCACCGAGAGCAAGGGAAATAAGCCAATTTGCAGCTTGCTAGGCCGACTGCGAAAATCTCTTTAATCGTTGCGCAGCCTTATTTGATTTCATAGGGAAAAAGTGTGGTTCTGGGACCCTTTGATCTCTGGCGGCAGTCCATCACAAGGCGTCCATATTTGGCGTCAGGCGGGAGAGAGGCCCCGGATCGATGGGTGTAATCTTGAGACGGAGCGCGCGCCCTAATTGGATTTGACTTGAATGGCCCCCATAAGACGGTGGGTTACGGGCCTTTATCGACTCTCCTGGCCGCGGAGATGAGGAGTTCTAGGGGATGGAAGAGGAGAAGCAGCATGACGAGGTGCCCGTGCACGCTGGACAGCACTGGGGCTCCTGGCCGGCAGAGAAAAAGGGGGGAGAAAGAGGAGACGAAGGGGAGAGGTGGAGGAGAAGGGAGAAGGAGATGGAGGGAGGGGCACCGGGAGGGAGAGGGTGAGGGAGAGCGGGCGGCGGTGAAGAGCTTGTCTGTGTTGATATTTAGTGTCCAAATATTGACGCCGGAGTAGTGCGCCAAGTGATCACCGCCAGGCGTCTTCGTGCCGCCAGTTTCATTCCCGCGCTTTCGCCATGTCCCGGACCCTCTCCACCCTGTCAGGACATCGGCTGCTTTATTGCCTTCCCTGTGGCTCGCTCGAGAGAGGGGGGACTCGGGGACATGATGGGATGAGGGCATCTGACGTTTCACGCCGCTCTCTGAGGGACAGGCATGCACATTTTGCGATGCATGAGATCGAAGTGGCAAAAATATCCAATCTTAGCTCGGCAGAGATCACACTTGCTGTATATTGCCTGGTAAACTTGCATAAAGTGTATGGTGTTGCCCAGGGTTCTCCTCAAGATCCCTGCCTCGCCCTGTTGTGCAAGAGTTCTGCCCAGTCCTAGAGTTACTAGGATTAGGGTAAGGTTTGCCCAGTCCTAGAGTTACTATAATCAGGGAAAGGTTTAGGGTTAGGCTTAGGTTTGTGCTTAGAGTTAGGTTTAGGTTCAGGTTTAGAGCTGAGGTTAAGAGTTCTGGCCATTGCTAGAGTTACTATGATTAAGATAAGATGTAGGATAAGGTTTAGGGTTAAGTGTAGGGTTAAGTTTAGGTTTGTGTTTAGGGTTAGGTTTAGATTAAGAGTTGAAGTTAAGAGTTCTGACAAGTCCTAGAGTTACTAGGATTAAGGTAAGGTTTAGGGTTAGGTTTAGGGTTTAGAGCTGAGGTTAGGTATAAGGGTTAGGACTAGTGTACGTTGTAGTGTCAGCAACGGGAAGAAGCGGGTGGGTGGCTGGGTGTTTGGGGGTTTAACGTCCTTTTCCACCACATAGGGTGATATCAAAGACGGGGCAACGATGAAAAAGCCAGCAAAAATATTTGGCCCCAGCCGGGATCGAACTCACGACCCGAGCATTAGAAGTCCAACGCTCTACCATTCGACCACCCCGGCTCCCCACGGGAAGAAGCGTTACTTGGGGGGATTTAAAACAAAACAAAACAAAACAAAAAAAACGACATGCGATCCGACCGCTTTGTCCGTCACTAAAGGCATAACCGACCAAAGCGATAAAACTATGGTTACATCATGAGACAGGCACAGACGGGAGGGAAGTTCAGACTGTTGGACCATTGTCTTTATATTTTTAACAGCGATAGAAAATGGGGAACATCTGGATCCGTATCAACAGGTTCTCTTACGTGTCAATTTCTTCCTTTGCTCGCTGGATATCCTCTTGTGTTTGTGACGACACGGTCCACACTAATCTGACTGGCTCCGGTAATTCACGTGCATCCCTCTGATGAAGTGACGTCACAACGTCATCCTTTGACCTTTCATCACACACACACACACACACACACACACACACACACATGCTGTTAGTTCACTCGTATGATGACAACAGGAGGGTTAGAGCAGGAAATAAATTAGTTTTTAGGAAAAATATAAAAGTAACTGAAAGTATTAAATAAGGTTATTATAGAGAGAAAAAAGAGCACAACATGCTGTCTGATTATCTCCAAACAAGTTAGTGAAAAGGCGTGTGCATCTAATCGTTTGACCTTTTGGGTTGCTCAGTCTCCCCGAAATAGACGGAGGTGTGCGTAGAAATAGAAAACGATTTTTTTTTTGTTCAGGTACATGCGCACTAGAACACCAATGCACTTATTATAACTCAAGGTTCGATGTTCACGTGCTTGCTCACATGTAGGTCAGTGCGTGATCCACAATCTGTATTGGCGCAAGTCCCTCGCCCACCGAGTGTTCGTAGTTCAGACCACAGGAACCGTTCTCGGCTACTACGAACTGCAATCAAATAATAATAATAATAATAATAATAGGAGGAGGAGGAGGGTGAGAGGGTGGGTGGGTGGGGATTTAACGTCCTTTTCCACCACATACGAGTGATATCAAAGACGGGGCAACGATGAAAAAGCCAGCACAAATATTCGGCCCCATCCGGGATACGAACGCACGACCCGAGCATTAGAAATCCAACGCTCTATCATTCGGCCACCCCGGCTCCCGCGAGGAGGAGGAAGAAGAAGAAGACTGGTTTAATATTTAGAATAATGGCAAACAAAAAAATGGCGGAGGATACGTCGTTATTGAACCCGAGTCAAACCGATCAGGTAAGGCGTGCCGTGAGATTGCGGGAATTTACTCTGTTTATTATGGATATGAAAAGTTTTCTGCCGCTGTAGTCTAGCATCTTTAGCGCAATATCAAGAAACAGAAACATTTTTCTTAGTGCTAAATCGCCCCAAATGCCTATGACCAGGGACCACTGAAATGAATCACGAAAGCATGTCATAGATACCCTCGTGCATCTGAGCTGGTCACACGAGAAAACATGCATACTATATGCGTGAGCTTGCTGGTGAAGCTTGCTGGGGAATACTGCAGTGTCGTTAATCTCGAAATCCTGCCATAAAATACGCCATTCGCTGCGCAACCGACACCCCGAGGTCACAAGAGGGTGCCGATAAAGCGCTGGTCAGTTCTCTAACGCGTTTCTATGTTCACATATTTGCATCTGAATAAGGGTATATCGGTCCGAGGAGAGCCGTTCTGTCAGAGGACTTTAGTCGGGACATCTGGACCGTCAGCATCGCAAGACTCAGATTTCACACACGTGGTTCCACTTCAGAAACCTTACGTTACTCGACTGTAGGTTATTGATGTTAATTTCGATATTATCATTCTTCAACAGCGTATAGAATATCCAACAATCAAGGTAAAAACACTGGGATATCCTGGAGTACATAACGATGCACGCTTTTCTAGCTAAACCCCATGTAACGGACATGTATCAGGATTTCCGAAACACATTTTCAAGTATGACTTGTGCTAAACAGGTCTGATACGAAACTTCGCATAAAAAATAGTACATCGTTGAATTTCCGCGTGTGAACTTGTAAACTGTCTTTTCCGCGAGAAAAAAAAAAAAAAAAAAAAGAGTAAGAAAAATGGGCACTGGAATGCGGAAGAGCGTACACAAAACCCTTTGACATTTGTCTCATTTCTCACGCGTAACAACCCCAAAATTGGCCTCATCAGGGTTGCCGTCGGCAGCAAGGGAATGTGTATCACTTGTAGACGGTCGAACCCGTTTCTCAAAGAAATGAGACAGCGACAAAGGTCGCCTCCTTTTTTCAAATGTAGTTTACTGGAAACCGGTCGTAGAGAGACAAGGAAATGCACAACAATTGTGGGGAACGTTACTGGTGAATCCATGACAATGCTGATCCGACCTGTTTCGAAAGACATGCGGGGAGCCGGGGTGGCCGAATGGTAGAGCGAACTTCTAATGCTCGGGTCGTGAGTTCGAATCCCGGCTGGGGCCAAATATTTGTGCTGGCTTTTTCATCTTTGCTCCGTCTTTGATATCAACCGTATGTGGTGGAAGAGGACGTTAAACCCCCAAACACCCACCCACCCTCGAAAGACATGCACCATTCGCGCTTGTGTAGAGAGACCGGTGGACATTCTGGGGCACACACTTTCAAAGCTTGGGTGTTTTTTGTGGAAAGAGAAAACATACTTGTCTAGCACAAAGAAAAGAAGGTCCAGTGACTTTATGAGTGACTTCAGTTTCAACGTTGACTTGAACAATTACGGGCAGTCGGGGAAACTGACTTTATAATAATAATAATAAAAATAATTGTACCGGCGCTTTACCCAGTTTCATGAATCGGCTCAAAGCGCCGCGAACTGAACCCAACACGCACGCTCACGTGAATCACACGCATTCTCTCACATACTGGACATAAACACATTACAATCACGTGGTGCGAAGGGTCAGTTCAGCTATTAAATTTCGGACTTTAGAATTACATTTATTTTTCTAATTTGGAGGGCTGAACATTTCCAAAGCAGAGGGGGAGGAAGCCGGAGTACCTGGAGAGAACCCCCGACGACTGGCCCGAATGAACGGTGCCACGTACGAGAAGAAAAATTCTTTGCCCCGAGTGGGGCTCGAACCCAGGACCTCTCGCATTGGTGACAAGTCTCTTAACCACTGGACCACCGACCGCCCCTTTATAACAACGTTTCTAAGATCGAAGATGATTTGATATTTTTCAAGTCATCTGACAGGGCCAAAAGTTCACTTCATTTACAGATGTTGATTTATGTCACGTGCACGATACTGTTCCCTGCACCCTTGCAACGAACAGACTGAAGAGCTATGAATTATAGAAGTAATCATTATTTCGATAATCCACAGCGCTCAGAATACTCTTCCCCCTTGCTTGCTTCAGAACCGGAAATGCAAATTATGACCCGAAAGGCACTCCTGAAGACAGCGTGGATACTAACGTGCACGCGGCGATGCGTCGCCCACCTGAAATGGACATAAATGGACACGGGTATTCACTGGCGCGCGTGCAAGAGGGGCATGAACTTAGGCGGTGCATTGAAAATCCCAAGCTGCCCTTTCTGACGGAAACCACGGTAGAGGAAGTGTAGGTCAGCGCCGGTCACTCTTTTCATCGCCATTCGTATCGTCGTTCCGGTCGATTTCCAGTCTGGGGTCGTGGGCAGGCCAAGCGGATTTATCGCAAGTGATAAGAAAGTTGAAATCTACAGCCGGGTAAAAAGGCTGACGCTGCAGGGAAGATAAGAAATCTCTGAAGGCTTTTCGCACTTTGTGTATTCTGCTAACTGAATATTTCATTGGAATGGGTCACGCGTTAGCTAAAAAAAAAAAAAAAAAAAAAATCAATAAAAAAAATCAATGCATGAATGCTTGATAAATAGCAGCACAAAATAGCAGCGTTTGCTGGCCACGATTGAAATGTCTCTGCGTTTCGTGTGGCAAGGCGATCCTTGATTCTTTGTACCCCGCGCGCGAGTCAGTCTAGTTAATAAATGTTAGTTTAGAGAAACGGCCTAATCTGGAACCGCAGACACAAGACAAAAACGACAAGGGTGGATGGGTTGGTGTTTGGGAGTTTAACGTCCGTTTCCACTACGTATGGGTGCTATCAAAGACGGAGCAACGAGAAAAAGGCCAGAAAAAATATTTGGCCCCATCCCCAAAACGACTGCTTGGGTTGCGCGGGTAGTCATCACACTTCTGCACCTGTGACTCCTACATCTGCGTTGTTTTGTAGATGTAAGAGTGAGTGCATAAGGGGAGCGGCGAACGCGGAAAACTGCCAAGACCATTGTTTTTCTGCACGCCTGTGGAAAGTGGAAAGTCACCACAAAGAACTATAGCGTAACCTGTAACGTCTTGTCGAACCATCGGTTGCACGTGTTCACTGCTGTGCCCTGTCCGTGGAGCATGTGCAGGGATATTCCAGTCAGATCCTCGGTGTCATCTTCCGGTGTGTTGCATGTCGGTAAGGTGGGTTTGTCCAGGCAGAGCAGGAAGAGGCAGTTTTCGATGATGTCGATATTGCTGGCGTTTCCGAGACCTGGAAAAACGCACGAAGGAAATGCAATGATGATCTTGAAAAATGTCTTACACGACTGTGATGCGCTCGTCCTCTCAGCAGGTTCAATACATCGGTTTTTAACAAAGGCATTATTCAAGTTTTGAAGTCACCCCGTTTATGCTTTCTTGACAACGAACACCAAGGATAGAGGATAAAGTACCTCTTTTCATGGGTAAATTTTAAGTTGTGCACCTAACGGCGCTCACTGTCTTTTTTTTGGTTTTTTTTTTCTTAAAGAAAGTTGAATAACCCAAAACTCTGAAAACCAAAGTGTGCGCAAAGCAGCCAGAAGCGACTGAAAACGACAGCAAGACGGCAACAGACTGGAGGAAACGTCCCACATTCCGGAAATTAGCGTACACTATTCTGTATTTTTTATCGTTCATTATTTAAGTGAGGGGGATGAGGAAGGAGGGCATATACTTGAAGAAACTGAGACATCAATATATCGATTTATCAGAATTTAACTTAACACCACCATGTAGTACCTCCTTCGGTTGCAACTGCTCTATCGTTACACACGCAACGAAGTCAAAGCTCACAACGTCCTGGCACAATTTCCCCAACACTCCGAGCTAGCTAGGTGGAATTGACCTTGCTTTCGCAACAGACGAGAGGTCATTCTAGGGGGTCCTGCCTTGCCAGTCAAACGCCTCCAGGTCAGGAGGGGCCACCGTCAATTGTCATGCTGGCTGCTCCCAGTTGGGGCGACATGTTCGCGATCTCTACTAATGATGGCCGAATTACTATTGATCCAGCGACTGTAGGGCGCTCACACTCCAATCAGCTTCAATTTCTGGAGCAGTTAGCGGCTAAGATGTAAAGGCCATTGGGGCCAAAATAGTCTAAGACTGTAGGATGAAACGCTGCGTTTTTTTGTTTTGTTTGGTCGTCCCTTGGGAATGTGGGCAGCGACAGTCGTACAATTGGCACTTTGAACAACAACAACAACAACAACAAAAACTCGAAGTGCAAAAAGTACATTTACATTTAGAAGTACAGTGTGTTTGGGAGTTTTACGTCCTTTTCCACCACGTACGGGTGATATCAAAGACGGGGCAACGAGAAAAAGGCCAGCACAAACATGTGGCCCCAGCCGGGATTCAAACTCACGACCCGAGCACTGGGAGTCCAACGCTCTACCATTCGGCTATCCCGGCTCCCCAAGAAGTACATTTAAAGACGGGGATTTAAGAAAGGGCTCTGTCTGAAATATTGTCGATACCTTCTGGTGGTGATAATCCACTTCCATCACTGTCTTTTTTCCCCTTCTTCTTCTTCTTCTTTTTAATGAACTCCTGAACACAGTGTACACTTTTGAGAAAAGACAGAGCTGCCATCTTGACCTGACTTGACCTGACCTGACCCGAACTGATCCTGAAGGCATTTTTTTCTCTCTCTCAGGAATACCTTGTAGAAGACGTTCCCTGGCCTCCGCCCATCTTGACCTGTTAGTCGCGGTCAGAACACCCACCGTAGGAGCTCCGGCCGATTCAGACTCCGCCGCAGCCACCACCTTGGACAGTTGTGTGTAGATCTCCCGCACGTTTAGCGATTTCTCGGCGGATTCAAGGTCCAGCTTGTAGAACTGCGAGCGTTGGATAAGTCGAGGTAAGAGTAACGAAATATCGCATTCAATGTATGAAAGAACCAAGATGTAAAAGAATCTGCTTCTTCGGAAACTAAACTGGCAAACAGGTTACAGCTGACTTTGCTCTCATTGCACAAAAACGAAATTTGAGAGTAGATTATCTGCACGATTCATCTGCTTTGATACTTTACACATGCACATGCTTGGATTGGTTTGCCTGTTAAAACAAGATCATTGTCTCAAAAAAAAAAAATAAAAAAAAATGACATACCTACTCGTCTAACTATGCCATACTACGAATGTTCCATCTAGTATCTACATTATGGTTCATACACTATTGAGTGCATAAACTTTGTCTTGTAGACGCCATTTTGTATGTGTCTAAGCCTACACACACGTTTTTGCTAACAAGGAATATGTTGAACAAGGAATATACAAGGAACATGGAAACGAGACTGCAACATATTGCAAGGGTGCCGTCCTGCATTATCGAGTCGATTCCCTTGATTAAATCGATTTCTTTCACGTTGATCAGCACATGTACTTTCCTAATCAGTGTACTGCGGGGGGGGGGGGGGGGGGGGGGGGGGGGGGGGGAGGGGGGGGGTAACTGGAAAGTAACCATGGTGTCTAGACAGGCCATGTTCGCAAAAGAAAAACAAGACAGTGGAGACGTGAGTGCACCTGATCTCTGCAGGCCACCACACAGTAGGGAGGTCCGTCTTTGCCTAGCGTGGTGAGCTGCTCGTCCTTGGGGATGCCGGGCCGCCGGTAGCTGGAGAACATCCGGTAGTGCTGCTCCATGCACATGGGTTGACCCTTCTCCGGGAAGCGGCAGCGCTCCACAGGGATGTTACCACTGGAAGACAGTGACAGACAGACTTGAGGAATTGAGGTTTAACCCAGTAACACATACCGCGCTCCATCTTTGACCTTTCCGACTGCCCGCTCGGAGCGAATGGTCCCTCGAGTCGGTGCTGGCTTTCTCTCGTCTCTACGTCTTTTGGTATCACCTTCACCTGGTGGAGAGATTGAAAGGCGTAGGGCGATACACCCCTAAGCAGACGACGAATCAGCTATATCATCGTCTGCACATAATAAGGAAGTGATATTGCATCACTGTTACAGCTCTTGCGGGTCACTACGAGTTGCTTCCCTTTGCTCTGGAATCCTGAAAGAATATATATACATTTATCATAAAGACCTTAAACTGATTCGTTTAATCCTAAAGGGATCATCATTTTGTCCCGGCATTGTGAAAAGACAATTTTTTCTAGAACACGCAGTGTCATTTAATGTTTGTTTCTTTTGCTTCTAATGATTTTGCAAATACCACAAGCCTAAAAGTAAAATTTGCCTTTCTGGGCCAGTGTTTTGTGACAGTCCAGCTGTACATGTATAACATATTCATACCTCGAATCTGCTATATTTAGGATTGAAATGATAAGCTATTTTGATCAGAAAAAAATGACCCTTTTGTTCATCTAGTTACTCCCGGTTGTTCAACCTTCCAAATCAGTCGCTTGTCGGAAATGTCTTGTCACCGTGGCACCGGCCATTGTGAAACTGACTGCACCAGCATTAACGGAGATCAACAGATCCAGTTGTCGTGTGGCTACTAAACAATTGCTGGATCGAAATCAATAACATTTACGAAGATTCGCAAAGAATGTGATACAACAGAATTGTTGTAGAGATCGCAAAAAGCCACTGCATTTCGATGGATATTTCTAGACCATCCCGGAACATGCGAGTACAGTAACGTCACTAGACTACGTAACCTTGGAAAGATTCCGTACTTGCCAGTAAGTTGAGGAATGTTATAGATCTGACTTGTTAGGATATAGGCAGCCCTGCACGGCGTTCTTGGTTCTTCTTCTTTCATGAGTTTGTTCTCCACGCATATTCTGTTAATACATTATTGGAGTTCTATCCTGTTGTATCCCGTGTCTTCTCTGCGAGTGCACCGAGAGAGCGACATTGCAGAAGAAAATAACAACAAGAATGTTTTCTTGTGTGGCCTTGGACAATTTTTAGCGTAAACAAAGAATTGCAGTTTACCCCACCATTCGTAACTAAAGATGTCGTGTTCATTCAGAGAGTACTAGAGGGATTTTCCTTTTCATTGTGTGCGGTTCGTGTCCCAGTTTCCCTCGTATGATTATTTATCAGTGGGTCTCTCGGGTACAACATTAATCGTGTTATTTCACTAAAAGGTCTGTCAAAGCTGTTCACAGTTACTGGCCAGCCCGCTGCCACGCAAATCCTCCCGACCAAGAAGATGTAGGCTCTTCCCACAACCACATCCTTCCTGCAGGATTGTCTGTCCTTTGTAAGAACACGACAAATCATAATACACATAAAAACATACAACACGCAAGGGACCCCAAAATGAACCTCCTTCGATTCCAGGCCCAATACGTCTTCCGTGCTAAGCCTTTCGGACTGCCAGTCGCTGATTGAATTACCGAGTAGCGCGAAGAAAGTTTTGACGCAATCAGCATAGACAGGCCCGTAATTTGCCGATGACACACGGAATCCTCGGGGCCGTTTTAGCGCTTATCTGCTGCAAAATACAGTTAGCGTGCGGCGGAGGCCTGCGCAGCCGGTCGGGTGACAATTTAAATATCCCCCTGCCAGTTTTCCCCTTCGGTTCTCGAACCGGTCGCGTAGTTTCCGTTCTGCACGCGAGGTTTGACCACCAAGTTCTGTAGTGGAAATAAAATGGAAAAGGCGTAAGTTAGGTGGGTGGGTGTTTGGGGGTTTAACGTCCTTTTCCACCACATACGGGTGATATCAAAGACGGGGCAACGATGAAAAAGCCAGCACAAATATTTAGCCCCAGCCCGGGTACGAACTCACGACCCGAGCATTAGAAGTCCAACGCTCTACCGTTCGGCCACCCCAGCTCGGCGCAGGCAGAAAACGGTCCAAATCATATGACACATTTTATAAAGAACTATGCCAGTCATTCAGCCGGGACTCACGCGCTGCACGTTTCTTTATTTTATCATTTCTTCCGACAAGCACCTCTTTCCTCCCATCCGATTTTCGGGGTGGATGAGACAAAACTATAGCGTAAAAAGAAATCTTGCGGAACAGCCTGTCCGCTTGATTCATGGCACTTGCCCGCAAATCAACGGCTGTCCTGGGATCGCGTGCAGGACGAGACTTTTTGTGGGTCCGGGACCGCTTCTTGACATTTCGGGCTAAAGTGCTACTTGCGGTTTTCCTGCTCGTCTAAGGGGGCAATGTCTGGAACTGACCACTCACATCCCCCATACATAATAAAGTGTTTTTCTTTGGGGGACAAACACTGATTGTTTTCCTGGCTTTTCGTTTCAGGGGCGGTCGGTGGTCTAGTGGTTAAGACTTAGTCACCAATGCGAGAGGTCAGGTTCGAGACCACTCGGGCCGACCGTCTGGGCTTCTCTCCGGGTACTCCGGCTTCCTCCCTCTCTGCTTTGGAAATGTCCAGCCCACAAAATTAAAAAATAAATGCAATTCTAAAATTCCGAAACTTAAATCGCTGAGCTGGCCCTCCGCACCACGTGATTATAATGTGTTCATGTCCAGTGTGTGAGAGAATGCGTGTGATTCGCGTGAGCGTGCGTGTTGGGTTTAGCTCGCGGCGCTTTGAGCCAAATATTTTGGATAAAGCGCCTATATTAATGAGATTATTATTAGTACTGTAGTTGTTGTTGAAGGTATTATGACGCTTTGGTCGTGTTTGGGCCGGCAGTTGAGATTTTATGGTTGTCGGAGATTTTCATACAATGTTATTTGTAGAACTATTTGTTGACACCCCGACGGAAAGACTGAAACATCCGACTTCCTTCCTTTGGTTGTTCAAGTGTCGTTACGTACTAAAGTTAAGCATGAATTTAAATCTTTTGTTTGTCAAGGGTTTGCACATGATAAAGGTGTTGTAAGCATGTCGGAAGAACTGTTCACTGACCTATACGTCGAAAAGTATAGTTGAGTGTTTCATGGTAATAGTTTTAGGAATGACAGTTGAGAATGATTGGGTTGTACTGGTTACTCGGTGCATTGAAATCAGAGAAAATAGACAAATAGTTCAGTGGGAAAAGAGCTTTCGTTGAAAACTTTTATTCGACTCTTATGGCTAGTTCCGTTCGAACTTTTCTTTCGAACAAACGCGTCGGAGTGTTCCGTGCGTCTCTCCCACGACTAAGCCATCCCACCTAACCGTTCGAAGCGTCTTGAACGAGAACACCGGGGCGCCGTGACTGAGTGGGACAGGGCCGTCCCAAACCTTAAGTGATGGCCGCTCTCTTGACTGGTCTGTGATTGGGTCTGCAAATTGCGCCAGACAAACGCTCTCCGGGTGACAGAGGTTGCGTCTGGTGGAGAGAGGAGCGGCTGGAAAGTCTTGCGGAGCGCTTATAAGGTATTGCGTGATAGACCGTTTTCGCTGAACGTCTTCTCGCCCCGGGGAGGAAAATTACTGTGATTAGATCTGCATAAAAGTGTAGACTCGTTTAGAATGTATAGGCATGTCTAGGAAGGTGCCAAAAAAAAAAAAAAAAAAAAAAGGAAGAAGAAGAAGAAAACCAAACGAGTTTGCTTATGTATGGCAAGTTTTGTTGGTTTTCCCAAAGCAAATGTTTACAATATAATTTACAGCTAAGTTTTGATTGACTGGTGACAAACATCTCCCAAAAACAAAATAAAGGTATAGGCATGTCTAAGAAGGCCCCCCCCCCCCAAAAAAAAAAAAAAAAAAAAGAACCAAACGAATTTGCTTATGTATGGATAGTTTTGTTGGTTTTCCCAAAGCAAATGTTTACAATATAATTAGTTTTGATTGACCGGTGACAAATATCTCCCTAAAACAAAATAAAACACGAGTGGAAAACCCAAAATCTAAACAAAGGCAACACCGAGAACAAACTACTGAAACAAAACAGCCGAACATTAAACAGAGAGAATTTTCGTGCCTATGGTAAATGCCAGCCAAAGAAGAAACAGCTATTCAAGAACTTGCCTCAAAGTTGCCAGACGAACGTGAATTTTATCAGCTACAAAAAGGCCTCCCTATCAAGGACGTACCCCCACAGAAAGTTAGGAGGAAGGATGATTTGAGTATGAAAATGAAATCAGAAATAAATAGGCAGCACAGAGAGCAGGGAAACTTTGTGAGGGAGGTTTTGGGATGGGAACGTTTTTACAGAGGGTAGAGGGGGAGAAAAGGGGGTGGGAGGGGGTGGAGGGGGAAGAAGGTGGAATGGGGGTGGGGGGTGGAAGGGGATATGGGGGGGGGGAGGGGCCTGAACGCGTGAATAACACGTGCATAAGAGGACATAGAAACATAAATATACAAAAATTTCCAGAAGAGTGCAATTGCTTCAGGAATGAGACATGCAGAAGAGGAAAAATACATAGAAACATAAATATATACAAAAACTTCCAAAAGAGTGCAATTGCATGAGGAACGGAAAACTTTCTTCTTATGAAGCGAAGCGTCCCTCATAAACCATACAAAAACAACTTTCGATCGGGCAGTAATTTCGCCATGCTATTTATGGTCTATCAAAAAAGACCGAAATGGACCCTTCCTCCCCTCTTTTCTCTGTTTTTGATGGGAAATTGATCAGAATAAAGATACACCACAGTTCCCACAAAAGGCATCATCAATAAGCAGTGCCGTCTATTTGTTCATCGCACCTCGGGAAATAGCCTGGCGAAATTACTCCTTTTTGGGAGGGAGGCGGTGCCAGTGGCTAAATCACTCTTTTTTTTCTGTAGGGTGTAGGCCCATCGAAGGAAAAGCACCATCAAGTATCGCCATTTTCTTATGGACGTTTTCTGAAAGAAGCGAATTTTGGGGGCCTGAGCAGCCTACACGCTGACGTTGCTGTGAATGGCTGTGTAAACGTTCCAATGTGTCTGCAGACAGCTTTTCTTGCAGTCTGAAGTCTAGCGTGAAAATGCCACTAGACCGAACTAACAGTATACCACGCTGCATGTGGGCGAGTAGTTAAAAATGCGATTTTGTTTTTGATAAAGACGATAGAGGCAATCCATAACTCATCTATAACCCATCTATAACCCAGCCATGGGACTCTCATCGTGTACACAGAGGGACCCAAATAACGCGATATTCTTGACGACAAAAAAATGATGCAGCAATTCCGAATGTAACGTGGATGGCCTCTTGTCGGTTTTCCAAGTTAGCGATATGGAGATTACGAAAAAGTGATTTTCTTGGAACCGTTGTTCGGATCTTTTTGTATGGCCCTCCATGATTTTATAGCAGGCCCCTTTGGCAGCGCCTGTGAATGTCGAGCTGTGCGGTACAATGATTGTGAAAGACCGATTTTCTCACAACTGTAATGCCAATCTCCGTTGCATGGCCGGCTATAATATTGCGTGCCCCCCATCCCTTCAATCTGTTTTTTTCTGTGAATATCGACGTTACCCAATCAAAGATTCTGTCCAAGTGATTTTCTCATTGCTGCCGCGAGAGGACGTGTTGCCTGACAGTGTTCCAGACACTTGGTGTGGTTCCAGCAACATTATTGCAGTCTCTGACACCGCAGGAAGCCGGTGTAGGATCCGGTCCGGTCCCCCCTCTGAAGCAGTCCCCCGGGGGACCAATTCGTGGCAAAAACTGCTCTATAATGGTCCCCCCTTAGACATCCAGCCTCGTTTTCGACTGGTCCCCCTGGGCGATTTTGGTCCCCCCTCGCATCCAAAATAGGCCCCCTCTCGAACTGGTCCCCCTCTTTTCTAACCAATGTAGAGCTATGTCAGTATTTATTTTTAACTTTATTGTTATAGTGTGTGTCAACTCAGTAGAAAACGTGACTCTGGATCTCTCTCACTCTCTCTCTCTCTCTCTCTCTCTCTCTCTCTCTCTCTCTCTCTCTCGCCCCCCACACTTTCTCTCCTCCCCCCATCTCTCAAACACACACACACACACACACATTATGCACGCACGCACGCACGCGTGCACACTCACTCACTCACGCACGCACGCAAACACACACGCGCACACACACACACACACACACACACACACACACACAGACCTCTTTCGTTATATGTATAATTATTTTCATTTTTGTACAGAGATGTTATTCAAGATGATCTTGAACTGGGTCAAGGTTACAGTGTCAAATCTAAACTTTTAAAAGTGATTTAACTTCGTAGATTTGCCGTTCTATGTAGCCTATACTTTTGTTTTTTTATTTTCTCTTTTTTTTTTTGTGGGATGAGAAAACGGTCGCCACTAAAAAACAAAAGTATAGGCTACATAGAACGGCAAATCTACGAAGTTAAATCACTTTTAAAAGTTTAGATTTGTTTTCTCTTTTCTTTTCTTTTTGTGGGATGAGAAAACGGTCGCCACGCTTCTTGACACGTCACGTGACTCGTGTCAAACATGCCTATAATTATAAGTACACGACAATTCATTCCGTACTTGGGCCACCGAGGTTGAGATATTTGCTGCAGCCACCCTGTTGGACACGCCCGTGTATGTGTTCACAAGAGAGGCTCCAGGCCGACAACCTAGGTGGCTGAAATACGGGCCAGTTTGGCAATCGGCCCCATTGAAAACAGACAGAGTAATTTATATAATGAATCTTGGACATCACTTTGCTCCTGTTTTTGTGTCACTCCTTAGACCAGAACTGTTAGTCTTCTGCTGTTTTTGTTGTTTCAAGGGTCATGATTTGAGACACTGGTACTCAGTCTTGACTGTCTACTTGAAGTACGCTGAAAGCCAAAGGTGGCAACTTACTTAATTTTGAAGAAATATTTTTTCTATGGCGTTGTATAGAAAATATTAGATACTTGGTCTTTGATGTTATTCTCTAAATGCTATTTCCAGTTTAAAAAAAATGACAGGAAATGTGGACAGCAAAAAAGAACCAATGCAAAAAAAACAACTGAAAGAAACAAGAACACAACCAAACAAATATATCTCACACACACAAAAATAACAACAAGCACATAAATCGGAAAAAAAAGAAAAAAAATGTTCCTATGGCCCTGTGCTTTTGGGGACAATAAAGTTTTGTAACAATAAAGTTAAAAATAAATACTGACATAGCTCTACATTGGTTAGAAAAGAGGGGGACCAGTTCGAGAGGGGGCCTATTTTGGATGCGAGGGGGGACCAAAATCGCCCAGGGGGACCAGTCGAAAACGAGGCTGGATGTCTAAGGGGGGGACCATTATAGAGCAGTTTTTGCCACGAATTGGTCCCCCGGGGGACTGCTTCAGAGGGGGGACCGGACCGGATGCTACACCGGTACCGACCCAGCGTGCGCCTGCCACGGGACGATCTCAGTCCCGACAAGGGAGGAAATGAAGTATTGGGAGCTCTCCAGAACCTGTTATGTCTTCAAACACTAGTCCAGAAAAAGTGGGGACGGTGCAAGGCTGGGCTAATAATTATTCTTTCTTGGTCATACTGCAACCTAAAGTCTGTTTTCTTTTTTGTTGGTCATACTGCAACCTAAAGTCTGTTTTCTGTTTTGGTGGTCATAGTGCAACCTAAAGTGTGTGGGTTTTTTTCTTGGTCACACTGCAACCTGAAGTCTGTTTTCTTTTTTCTTGGTCATACTGCAACCTAAAGTCTGTTTTCTTTTTTCTGGGTCATACTACAACCTAAAGTCTGTTTTCTGTTTTGTTGGCCACACTGCAACCTGAAGTCTGTTTTCTGTTTATGAGGTGGTTGTTGTTAGGCAATGTTGATGACTGCTGTGTAACATCGGTTCAACTGCGTCCAGAAACACTGTTTGAGCGTTTGCTGCAGTAAACAGTATTGTTCGAATGTTACTCAACACTGACAGTATTTAGCTGCCAAACAGCACCAACCAACCGTTTCTGGATACGGTTTGACTGACCATATGGGGGGGGGGGGGGATTTGTTTCTGGCAGTTTTGTCATTAAGGTTTTATGGCTGAGACAATATATATGAAACTATTTTGAAGTATTAGAATTTCATTGCTATAAAACAATACTGTTTAACGGCCACACAGCTGTACTATAGTCTTCAATTTTTGTGAAGGTACCTATTTATGGGGGAAAATAATGTTATTGTGATTAAGAATCAGGATCAAGAAACGCAAAAGCAAAAAACTATATGAATTTCACGAAAAAAAAACAAACAAAAAACAATAGGAAAAAAGTCATTCAAATAGTACCGCGTAATTATTAACACATCGTGATATTGTCAATCCGCTGTATTTGTTTTTTATTCTTTACTTACACATTCTTCTTTTCTGACAGACATAACTATCTTGATGTAGAGAAAGAAAACTTAGTTAAATCAATCACTTTTTCATATTAAATTACATATGCACAAGTTCTCCATGCGTGAAGTTCAAAATAATGGAAGGAATGAACAGCAAGAATCCATGCACAGAAACAAAAACCCTTTCCTGAATTCATTTCAAACAGTCGTGACCTTTTTACTGAAAGCTGAAACCTGCAAATAAGAATGCAGTTGAATCATGGAAAGGACGTTTGCCACAAACTTAACAAAAGGAAACAGCAGGAAATAAATGATTACCCATTTCAAACATTAATGTGTCTCTGTGTTCATCCTACTCCCGGAGACCCTCTCGTAAACGACGCAGGATGTGGAGGCCACGAACACGCATGGGTAACCCCGGCCATGCTCATCCCAGACAGCCTGATTTATTTTGCAAATTAGCATCTCTCCTGTATAGAGGTGCTATCTTGTTGGTCGGGAAGCCGTGACAGCTGAATGGTAGAGTGATGGACTCTCAATGCTCGGGTCGTGAGTTCGAACCCCGGTTGGGGCCAAATATTTGTGCGGGCCTTTTTCTCGTTGCCCCGTCTTCGATATCACCCATACGTGGTGGAAAAGGGCGCTAAACTCCCCAAACACCCACCCACCCCCTATTGTTGGTCCCAACTTTTCTCCGTTGAACCCACCGCCCATACTCCCAGCCAGTCGTCCCAACAACCCGCTAACCCGTCCCTCTTGAAGAAGTTTTGATCGACTTCTCTGCTTGTGGAGGGAGTGATCCTCTCGCACGCAACAGTGTTGTGCTGAGATTACTTGACAGGTCACGCTCACAGTGTCATAATGTTTTCTCCTTCCACACAGCGTTGTTGGTTCAGCTCTGGACAGGGGCGTGAGGTTAATATAAATGCTGCGATGATGCGCCGGAGGATTGTGGGGCGAAGTTTTAAGCGGAATATGATGGGCGGTTTTAAGCCGCTAGGTGCAGGAGGGTGTGAAGCGGCGCGTAAAAGAAGTGCTGATACCATTAGCAACTCTATCGACCTGCACTCGAACGTCGGCAGTAGGAGACGGGGGCAAGATCTATGGGGAGCTTGTGGGAGGAGGGTAGCAGGGTGTATGGGGTTGGTAAGAGAACGTGGTGGGACGGCAGTTAAGTAAGGTCACGGCTGCAAAGTTTTCATTGTCTTAGTAAAGTACAGCAGAACCTGCCTGTATGACACTTTGTAAGCTATACACTTTTATTGTTGTTGTTGTTGGGTTTATACAGCAATACTAACCTGTCGATCATTAGTTTGTAGTCCAGCAGTCCACTGATGAACCTCGATGCATAGCTGCAATGAAAAACGTCATAAAATTACAACAATATGCATGTTTTCACTTTCACACTTTTTGACACATTGGCCGGTAATCAGATTTTTGTTTTGACAAAATGTTTCAGCTCAATGATAGGAACAATCTATCCACCGATCATTTTGTGAGAGCAGAGCCCAGTTCTATCTTCTTTGCATAGAATCCAATCACATCGATTCAGCTGAAAATACTTCATTGCCTGTTTCAAAAGTCAGACTGCATTTTGACCGACACATTGTCAACTTTTCCTGTACCCTGTATAATGCTTGCAAAACAATTTCACAAAGTGTTAAAGTTCAAAGATATTTTAACCAAATTCTTGGGCCTCATGCACACAACCAAAAAACAAACAAACAACAAAAAAACCCTCCACACATGTATATATAAAGGAGAAAAAAAAACCCTCTCATACTAGAGGTGCGGCTAACTACACGAAAATTACAGTCGACAAACATCTAGCGCTCAGTGACAGGCACCGACTCGCCCACACCAAGGTCACAGTGCACCAGACACCGCATTTCTTCATAGAAAATCACTATCTGCGCCGATAGAACAAACAGACCGAAATCAATCACGCCCCGCGAAATTACCACCCAGGCATGACACGACTTGATCTATCGGCACAATCGTAGGTTCCGCGGAATGACTCATTTCATTGAATGCCTTCCTGGACGGTTGGGACGGCGCCTGCCCACCTTTCCCCTCCCCTCCCCCTTTCCCCATTTTGCTCCTTTAACCTTTCCATTTTGCTCACTACCCCCCCCCCCACCCCCCTCCGTCATCCGTGCACTTTAACCTCCCGCGGATCCGTCATAAGTGTAAATAACGTTTATGGACAGTTGGGGCGGCCATCCCTGCTGCAATTGTCCGTTTGCAACTCCAGGTCGTTCATCATGTGTGCAGCCCGATCGCCCACCGCACAGCGGGAGATATTGCTGGGAGTCCAGGCGCATCCATCATCAACTAACACGCTTCCGTACTCACCGCTGATTGGATACTAGAGACGTGGGATATCATTTTAGATGTTGGTTGTACGTTTTCATACGGGGGATACAGTACTATGGGCATACGGTATTATTATTTTGTTTGTTTGTTTGTTTGACAGGGGATTTGGTCTAGTGGTTAAGGCATCCGACTTCGGATCCTGAGCTGCCGGGTTCGAGTCCCCGGTGGGCAGGAATATGGTGGGATTTTTCCTTCCCATATCGAGTCTAATCCATGTGCAGACTCATTTGCGGTGCCTGTCTCGCCTTCGTGTACACACGCACGCACAAACATCAAGTGTGCACGCTAAAAATCCCACGTTCATCTTTCGAAGAAGAGTAGGCTGTGGCCGGTGGCGTGGTAAACAGAAATACTGTCGCACGCACCAGAGTGAATAGCAGGGTGGAGATTTGCACACAAAGTAGCACTTAACGGCAGCAGGCTTTCACTGCTTCGTCCTCCAGCCCTGCGGCGCCGTGAGCATTTCAGCAGAGATGGATATGTGCGCCGAGGAGAAGTCTATCATACCACCACCATTTTGTTTGTTTGTTTGTTATTGTTGTTGTTTGTTTTGTTTTGTTTTGTTTTGTTTTGTTTTGTTTTGTTGTGTTGTGTGTGTGTGTGTGTGTGTGTGTGTGTGTGTGTGTGTGTGTGTGTGTGTGTGTTTGGGAGGGGGGGGGGAATGTGTGTGTGTGTGTGGGGGGGGGGGGGGGGTGTTATAGGCGTACGAGAATGCAAGCTCATTTTTTCGTTGTCATTGTTTAACTGTGTAGTTTATCGATCAGCATATGTACACATTTTTTTTCTCTGGCCCCAAATTCACATAGTATTCAAATTGTATTTCCGTGTCGCCTGTGCAGTACTGTCTGAACCCCAAAAGGAGAGAGATACATTAGAACGGTCTGTACTCAGATTTCACTTTAAGTAGGGTCAGTACTCGGGTCCATTTCTCTCATTAGCAGCGCTGCATGGATTCCGAAGACGTCGGATGATGATTCCTACTTCAAAATTTTCTCGTGTTCTTGTTAGCCTGATCATGTACGGGAACGCTTTGACAATACTTAAAGGGGCAATTTTTAAGATTTTTGTGCTAATAGATCGTTCTGGGTTGTTTTCGAGGTGTCTAGCATCGCACTACTATGACACCTGCACAGTGACACCCTCTCAAATGCTGGCGCTGAGCCAACAGAAGCGTGCCCAGTGACGCGGCCAAGCGAAATTGTTGTCGTAGAATCTGTCGTAGACCTGCTTGCGCAAAGTGTAAACAACATTGTATCGCATTGAGAGCTTTACTAGTAATCAAGAGGGAGCCGGGATAGCCGAATGGTAGAGCGTAGGACTCTCGTGAGTTCGAGTCCTGGCTGGGGCCAAATATTTGTGCTGGCCCTTTTCTCGTCGTCCGGGGTTGTAGTATCTCCCTTACGTGGTGGAAAAGGACGTTAAACTCCCAAACACCCACTCCCACCTAGTCATCAAGATAGAGTACTTCGAACGTACACAGGCGCACTCACAAGGAACCTGTTCCAAAACATAAGCTAGCTTCGTAAACTTGGAATTAACCCATTTAAGGGGGAGCCGGGGTGGTCGAATGGTAGAGCGTTGGACTTCTAATGCTCGGGTCGTGAGTTCGATCCCGGCTGGGGCCAAATATTTGTGCTGGCTTTTTCATCGTTGCCCCGTCTTTGATATCACCCGCATGTGGTGGAAAAGGACGTTAAACCCCCAAACACCCAAACACCCACCCAACCCATTTAAGTCTCGATGCGCCACGTAAAGCTAAGCGAGATCCTGCACGAAACTTGAAACCGCAGACATCAATTAACCATAGTGATAGCCAGAAGTCTGAAGGTGCGTGTGTGACTTGAAACCCCATGAATGTATGAAGTCACTTTTACGACGAACACGGCACATAAAACCGCGTCATAAAACTACGCCGAGGAAGACAAATAATAGGGGCTTGTGGTATTAATTGGCTGCAACCAGGAACAAGCTGAAAAGAAACCTTAAAAAAAACAAAAAACCACCGTATAATAATTTCAGCGACGAATCCGCCGTTCGCGAAGAAACACGAGGATCACAAGATCTCCCTGTCGCGTGCACGAGACCTCCTCATTGCCTTGTCATTAAGTGAGAAAGATGTCAGTGGGTCTTTTTGCACACACACACGGGCGAGGCTAATTAGCTTCTCGTACAGTAATATCTTTCATCTACAGAAGATAAGAGAGCAGTAAACGCACAGTAGATCCCGTGACGGAAGCAACGTATTGTTTATTTGTTTTGTTTTTCTTGTCGCCAGCAGTCTCACGATGAGCTGTATTTTCTTTCTCTCTCTCTCTCTCTCTCACAAATCTTACTGTAGCAGAGTGAGGTCGTCGTGACATACTTTTGACCTTGGCAGTTATGTAACTGTCCCAGGGGATTTGGTCTAGTGGTTAAGGCATCCGACTTCGGATCCTGAGCTGCCTGGTTCGAGTCCCCAGTGGGCAGGAATAGGCCTATGGTGAGATATTTCCCTTAACATATCGAGTCAAATCCATGTGCAGACTCGTTTACGGTGCCTGTCTCGCCTTCGTGTACACACGCACGCACATACATCAAGTGTGCACGCTAAAAAATCTCACGTTCATCTTTCGAAGAAGAGTAGGCTGTGGCCGGTGTCGTGGTAAACAGAAATACTGTCGCACGCACCATAGTGAATAGCAGGGTGGAGGTCTGCACATAAAGTAGCGCTTAGCGGCAGCAGGCTTTCACTGCTTCGTCCTCCAGCCCTGCGGCGCCGTGAGCATTTCAGCAGAGATGGATATGTGCGCCGAGGAGAAGTCTACCATACCATACCATACCATACCATACCACATACGCTCAAACAGGAAGGGAAGAGAAGGAGGAGGGGTAGGGGGGGGGGCTTAGGTGGCGTTAATTTGAGAACACGGCACATTCGTGAAAACAATTACTGAACGCCTACGCACAGAATACGTGGAGCCGGTGTGGCCTAGCTGGTTTCCATGGTGTTGGACTGTCTTTGCACGGTTCGTAAGTTCGATTCCCAATTGTGGAAAAAAAAAAAAACCCTAACTTTGCGCTAGCTTCGTGTTGCTCCGTCTTTGATATCGACCTCACGTGGCGGAAGAAGACAACATCCCAAAGCAACCAACCACAACCCTGCTAATCCAGGGTGTGCTGTTTACCTAAGTTGTTGTTGAAGGCCTGAGAAAGTTTCTCTGGGGAAGACCATGCCAGGGTTAGAGTTGATGGGGAGCGCCAGTCGAATCTTGAGGTACATATCGTCAAGCCACCAGTCGTACACCTGCACCCAAAGAGGTAATTACAATAGACTATGCACGTCACACACACACACACACACACACACACACACACACACACACACACACACACACACACACACACACACACACGCACGCACGCACGCACGCACGCACACACACACACACACACACGCACGCACACGCACGCATGCACCCACGTGCGCAAGCACACATACACACACTGAAATGGCTTGGTTTCCTTGACTTATAAAACTTGTTCACAACGAGGTAACAACGTGACATACGGAAATCAAAGCCTCGGCAGAACTGACAAACAAACGAACAAAGCAAAGCAAAACGAGACTGAGATCATAATATCTCTTTTTTTCAGCAGAACAAGAACAACAAAAAATTAGGTGAAGACAGTTGCAGCATATACTTCAAGACCTAAGTTTATCCCTCAAAACATCATGGCAGTGACTGACGAATTCTCAGAGAGAGAGAGAGAGAGAGAGAGAGAGAGAGAGAGTTATTTAGGGCTTTAACGCCGCGCAAGCAACAAAGACTATTTCGCGGCTAATCAAGGTCATTCTCTGCCAGATTAAAATGAAAAGGGAGACAAGACAACAAGATGTAAATACATATTAAAAATCTCTCCCGTTTAAATGGTAAACACGTCTTAGCGCTTTCGACATCGAACATATAGAGGTCGAGGATAGTTCGTCCTACTTGAAGAGTCTATAGTTTATAGAATAGATTTGACTCTTTCCAGGAGAGAGAGAGAGAGAGAGAGAGAGAGAGAGAGAGAGAGAGAGAGAGAGAGAGAGTTTTAAACCGTCTTCTCCCAGCCGTGACCTTCAAAAAAGCTCTGACGACAGTGCAACAGTGCGCTAATTGATTTCCATTTCTGTTGGCGCTTGCGCGATGAACTGCCAGACGTCAATCCTCTTCTTTTTTTTTTCTTTTTTTTTTACAGTGGGCGCACAGAAACATTCCGTGTTGTGTGACACTGGGAACTCAGCATGACCTACAATTATTATCTGGTTTGTTTTGAGTCCTACATTTTGAATGACTAGTGTTTTTCTGTTTGTTTGTGCCAGTTCATTGCCAGCAACAGACCATACTGACCTACTGACTCTTCGTATCCTGTGTGTCTCCCCTCCACTTCCCCCTTCCTTCTTTTTATTTTTTTTAAGATAGGAAGAAATAAGATTTGTATCTTGTTTTACGTTATTTCGTTAACTGCCATCACAGCGTTGCTAATAATGTAAACATGTAAACACGTCCGGTATTTAGCATAGTATAAGCATCGCTTGTTAATGCTCAAATTTTGCATTGTTGTACGTTTGCAGACTGTTGTGTAATAAACCTGTTTAAAACAATTGAGTTGACATGAAAATAATGATTTCTTATATTGAAGCTCAACCACTCTTGTATCAATATAGTTCCCTTTATATAAACATTCCGCTTTCGTACGACAAATACACAAGCACAGAAGTGAAACTTTAAAAAATTAAGCGGGCAAAGTCAACACTCCAGAGACCATTTTTCGGGTGTTTGGATCTCGTACCCAGTTGTCCATGTCGGCTTGACGTTTCAGGAGATGGTTCTGCAGCTTCTCCCCCCACCCTCCCCGGCACGTGAACTCCTGCACGTGCTGTTTCGTCATCTCCAGTTCCTGTGGACTGAGTACCGGTGTCAGCAGGGTCAGGTACTTGTCCAGTGTGCTGGCCAGGTCTGGCACCGGGAGCTTCGGCAGCGGCTTCTGTCAGAACAGAACGTCCTTGTTACCACGTGTCTGCTATAATTACCCCCCCCCCTCCCCGCCTCCCGGAAAAAAACCAAAAACAAACAAACCAAAATACTAAAAAAACCAAAAGAAACAAAAAATAACCCCGAAAAACAAAACACAAAAAACAACAAAACAACCAATCAACCAACCAACCAAACAAACAAAAGACTCCCCCCCAAAAAAACAACAACAAAAAACCCCCCAAAAACAAACAAACAAACAAACAAACAAACAAACAAACAAACAAACAAAACCCCAAAAAACAAAAAACAACAAAACAACAAAAACAAACAAAACAAAAACAAACAACAGCAGCAACAACAACAACAACAACAAAACAAACAAACGAAAAACAAAAACAAAAAGAGAAAGAAAGAAGGAAAAGTTCTGCACGTTGCAGGGCTGTAGCACATCTCCTAAAAGTGCTCCGGCCATAATAAAAAAAAAAAAAGGTACGGTCCCTGGCCATTATGTTCTCCTCAACTTCAACGGAAAACAAAAGAATTACTTGTTACATGTTTGAACGGGGAAACGCAAGTTAAACAATATTTTGATGAAGAGGCTGAAACTCATGAAGGCGAGTTTTTTTTGGGTTTTGTTTCTTTTTTTGGCCAAAAAGTGGTCCGGCCATGGCCGGAGTGGCCGGTAGGGCTGCTACGGCCCTGCGTTGTCTCTCAATATGTTTGGAGCCTTTTGATATTCAGAGCCTTACAGTTACATGCCACGTAAATTTAGTACGGCCAGATACTGTCTAAAATGGTCACCCGGCAGACAAGGAAAAGTGGCCCAGCTTCCGCAGGTGGATGCCTGCCCATGCAGGGCCATTCTAATAAACCGTCGTATTTGACACTAGCAGTCTCCATAGACAGTTGTTTTTTTTGTTTTTGTCTTTTAACAACGTGTTCAAAGCACCTTGTGGGTGCGGTCAGCACAGCCCCTTGCCTGGTCTGCGAGCTTTGCCTCCGTCGATCGCTCACCAGAAACATTGTAATGACTCTATCGAGGCCAAAACGCCGTGTGCTACCCCTTGTCTGACCTCAGACTGGGATTTCATTTTCCACCACTTACAGGTGTTTGCTTCGATTTTCTGCCAAACTTCTTCCACAAATTTCCACCAACGATCGCCATTACGCGAGAGCCGAGGAGAAGTCTTCCCGAGGCATGAGGGCGGCAGTGCGATAAGGTGATTTGCAGCAAGTGTACCACATGGTGCGAAAGGTGTCTAGGAGTAAATTCAGATACAGTACACGTACACCTATACCTGTAGAGAATGTGGGAAAACGAACGACTAAAACATTTGATATTTTGACGCAAATGGTGCAATAAACGTAAGGACTCCACCCACACATTGTAATCTTCTATGTCTTCTGTCTCCAATGATAATAAAAAAAAAAAAAAAATGTTGCCAGTTTTCACAGTAGTTGGGCTCAAAGCTAAACCCAACATGCACGTTCACGTGGATCATTCACATTCACACATACACTAAACATCATAACAACCACGCGAAGCGAACTGTTGGGTCAGTTATTCTGAATGTATAATTACAAACTGGCATGCATTCGTTTTAGATTTTTCGTGTTGACTTTTGATTGTTTTTATTTACCAATATCTGTCACATGTCAATCAGGCCTGCGGGAAGTAACTCTGTCAAAGGGGGAACGACTTTGTTACAAGAATTCAGTCACCCATGTAGAACCTCGCATACGTCAAAAAGTTAGTGACGTGAACCAGCCAGGCGAGCTAACACGACCTCATGTGTTTGGGGTTTTGCGAGCGCAAAGAGGCACGGGAAGGGCTTCCAGTACTTTCTTTATGTCAACATGCTTGATGTCAGAGAGCTTGCGTATGTGTGCGCGCGGGCAACATACTATACATGACAAAACGACCACGACGACAGCAGGTCACTGAATGGAAACAACATATTGGGCTGGTGACCATCTTGTTACCAATGTAGTGCATGTCGTTGAGTGCAATGTGAAATGGCTTCACAACTCACGGGGAGCCGGGATAGCCGATTGGTAGAGCGTTGGACTTTCAAAGCTCGGGTCGTGAGTTCGAATCCAGGCGTGGGCCAAATATTTTGTGCGGACCTTTTTATCGTTGCCCCGTCTTTGATATCACCCGTACGTGGTGGAACAGGACGTTAAACTCCCAAACACCCACCCAACCCTTCACAACTCACACAGGGACATTCGGCGCATGGCACCTCACTACAAGGAAAGCCGAGCCCAGCCAAGCGAGCTGCTCGTTCACTTTTGTTTCAGCGTATTAGCCAAATTACTGAAGGGTGCACACAGCATAACGGCGCCACCCTAGCTTTGTGCAGTCGATTGTTAGGACGGCGGAGGGACAATTTCTGGCATGGATCGAAGCCAGGGGTCTAATTTTTGGCGTGGATCGAAGACTTTCGGCCACTTTACGTCCCCGAGTATCACGTCGCGAGAACAAAACCATGGATGACTGTTCCGCGGTTTTGCTGTAGCGATGGCTGGGGTCTCGCATGGCTGAGTAACACTGCTGATGATAGAAGTCACTGTCTGTTAAGATCTGGCCGAATTAAGCCCCAAATCCCCCCCCCCCCCGGCCTCTTTCCCTCCCCCCCCCCCGCCCCCTTTCGATTTCTGTTGATAGAACAGCTATGAACAGCGCATGAAACGGTTGAAACCAGCGAGCAGAACGTGTTTTTAAGTGTAAGGAATTTGGTAATTGTTTGATTCGGATGAAAACTTACTTAGGTGAAAGTAAGCAACAGTGATCTGATAAGGTGGTGGCTGGTTGGTTGTGTAAGGGTTTAAGGTCCATATCGGTGACACTAATGACGGAACAAAGAGGAAAAAGTAAGCATTGTGATTTGGCGGCAGGCCTGGATTCGACCTCGCGACCCGTGCACTGACGATCATCGTTCCCCAGCAGAACTGGTACAGGTTGGGAGTCCGTTAATCATTTTCATCAGTAACTACAAAGAGAAGTTTAAATACAATCCCTTCCTTTTTACACATTTTGTGGTCTTTCAAGTTTAACTTGAAAGAGTCGTGTTGACAAGCTGACCCTGGCTGCAAAGTAATTGTACCAATAAAAAACTACCCTGAAAGATACAAGCACTTTCTGGAAAGCTTGCTAAATTCAGTATCGACTGCAGGTTCCCATACAAAAGGTTGCTGAACGTGTTATAAAACTCACTTCCCTGTTCAGTTACATATATCCTGCTAATGTACCAGGGTAGTAGTATGTTGACTCAGGTTCATGCAAGCACCACATAGTTGGTTGCACTGTTTGTTGGAGGGTGTGTGTGTGTGTGTGTGTGTGTGTGTGTGTGTGTGTGTGTGTGTGTGTGTGTGTGTGTGTGTGTGTGTGTGTGTGTGTGTGTGAGGGGGAGGGGGGGGGCGAAGATGCCTGCTACCTTTGTGTGTGTTTGGGTGGGGTGGGGTGGGGTGGGGGTGGGGGTGAGGCGGCTGTGTTTTCGTCATAGGCAGAATGTGTATTCAAAGCATATGTATACGTATGTTTGTGTTTATACATGGCCTAGGGCTATCTGTACATCTGTTCTGTCTATCTGTAACTGGTTATGTTATGTAAATATCTATTCTTTGTCTATGTGTTCACATATACGTGTGTGTTAAAAGAGAAAAACAGAGTTAAAAAAAAACAAAAACTACCCTGAGTTTGTTTAAAATTATGTATTGTGCGAGGAAAAAAAAACAACCAAAAAACAAGAAAAACGTTTTCTTTTCATGTGAACCCCCCCCCCCCCCAACTTTTTCGCTCGCCTTTCATTAAAAGAAGAGAATCTGTAAGAAGCGCGCCTGAGCGAGCTCCTCCGTGGTACATTACATGTCGGAGAGCGCGATCAAACAAACTGCGGACCCTTCAAGCACCCCTCCTACTCCATTGATTTTTCCACACTAACATTTAGTCATTTTTGCCCCGCCCGAGGGTCTGGGAGGAACTGAGGAACCGGAGCGAAAGAATTGCAGGAGGAGGACTGACTTGCCGGAGCCGACCACGACCGTCTGATAGACAAGCTGCATGCGCACTTCGCCCTGAATGCAAGAGAAACGGATAGGAACTCCAGCACTAGCTTGGTGTTTCATGTAGTTCAGAAAACCGGTTGATAAAGTTTACAAAGGTATTGTAAAGTAGGACTGAAAACTGAAATGCTTTGAATTGAAATGATGTGCTGTTGTTTGTTTGTTTGTTTGTTTTTGTACAATGGTTGTAATGATGATAATAATAATGAATTGTTCTTATATAGCGCAAAATTCTCGTAAAATTCTAACACAGTGATTCACTGCACGTACTTCCGCACTCATACAAACAAATAATTATGCAACACACACACACACACACACACACACACACACACACACACACACACACACACACACACACACACAGAGCAGCTGAATCAGGAGGAGGTAAGCGGACCTAGTCAAAAGCCAGCCGGAATAGATACGTTTTCAAGTCAGACTTGAAACGATCTATGTTCGACAGGTCTCTCAGGCCGGCAGGTAGTGCGTTCTGGTTTTGTTGCTCGGTGTGTGGCAGTTACTTTGTTAAACAAATCCAGATAACTCCCCCCCCCCCCCAAAAAAAAAAAAAAACCAAAAAAAAAAACCAACTCAAACTTGAGGTGGCCTGCAAGCTAACCACCCGACAGCCTGCAGTCCCAGGTACGGGATGAAGTTGACTACCGGTATTATTCCCTCTATGCAGAGATTGTTACTACACCCTAGCAACGCCAAACACGTCGTTTGCGGATAGTGGTGGAGTAAATGCATCTACATGGAGAATGGTGATGCCCTAGTCACATACAAAATGCGTCTCGTCGATTAGCACGCGCTGTATACTGTATATTCTACTAGTTAGTCCTAATTTTACTTTACTTTCCCTAGGCTTGAAAAGCCAACACACAGTCAGCCCTGTCTGCAAGAAAAAAAAATTCAATCTCCTGCATTTAAATTTCAGATAAGCTGATTGATTAATTAGCAATTTCCGTCACAAAGGGTCCTTTTTTTGTACATTTTTTTTTAGGGAATCAGTAAGAGGGTCCAAATTGAACCTTTTTGAAAGGTTTGCTTTAAAATATTTTTTTTATAAGTTCTTTCCATCATCACCTTCCCTTTGCTAGAAGTTTTATGGAGCAAACAATTCGCCTAGAGCTTTGGGCTTTTCTTTTGACAGTATTTTGTTCTTCCGAACATCCTTGTCTTTCACTTTCAAACAAATTGCAAATCGTGATTTTCCTCCGGCGATGTATGAGGACTTTTTTTTGTCACGTTCTAAATGGGCCTGTCATTATGCTCATGCACTGCTTCCGAAGTTTTTCATCCATTGTATTAAGTGTCAGACCCGCTGGCATTAACCTCATTAAATTTGGATGGTTTGGTTTCATTCGCTGCCAGTCGTGTTTAATTGAGAAGCAAAAACGTCTTTCCCTGTCTTGTGGCATTTCATGCGTTCAGCAAAAACTCGGAAAGTTCGTGCAGCGTGGGAAGAAAGGGGATCGGTATATGTGGCAAATGCCAAAGCGTTTCGGCTTGTGAAAGACAGTATCCGTCCCCCATTTACTTTGCTGTGATCCACGTGTCAGCCCAGTAGCTCATTTGGCGTAAATTTATGCATTGTTTACGAATCTCTTTCTGTGTCTGTGTGTGTGTTTGCAGGGTTACACGGCAAGTTCACTTGTAAAAGTTATGATTCCCATCCTCCCCCCCCCCCCCCAGACCCCCTTTTCTCTCTCTTTTATTTGTAAGGGAGCCGGGATAGCCGAATGGTAGAGCGTTGCACTTTCAATGCTCGGGTCGTAAGTTCGAATCCCGGCTGAGGCCAAATACGTATTTGTGCTGGCCTGTTATCGTTGCCCCCCCCCCCTTTTTTTTTTTATCATTCAGACGTATTGGGAAAGCACGTTAAACTCTACCCCCCCCCCCCCATCTCTTTTTTGTTTCTGCTTACCGTCGTGTCTTTCTCTCTCTCTCTCTCCCTCCTCTCACTCACCCCCCCCCCCCCCTGTGTGTGTGTGTGTGTGTGTGTGTGTGTGTGTGTGTGTGTGTGTGTGTGTGTGTGTGTGTGTGTGTGTGTGTGTGTTTTGTAACGGTCGGCACAAGCAAGGCCACTTTTCTGACATGTCAGCACCAACCACGTTTCCCTGAACATCGCAGCACGAACATGCCCATTCTCTCCTAACAGGCCCGGGTTGAGTAACCTCTCTGACAATGTTTGATTGGATCATGTCATCGGGCTTGTGCCCAGAGCCGATTAAATCAGCGTCAGAACGCTTCGAAGTAACGAGATTACAGATATAAATTTGTTAAAGCGCATTGAAATGTCATGCGCTATTCATAACTGGGAGACGGGTTTGCAAAGCGTCGCATGCTGTGGGCGACACACTGATTGTGGTTGGGATCACCAGGGGTTTCCCACTGGTCGCCGGAAGTTCAGGATTCTATCCAGACTGAGCTACCGTTTCTTCTTTGAAAACTGTCCATGTTTCAGCTTCACCAACATTTAATTCATTCTAATTACTGGCCTATGCACGATACAATGAAGACTTGATTTCTCTTATCAGTGTTTTGAAGATTCCCCTTCCTGGGAGTGGCCGGGTGGGTGGGCGTTTGAGAGTTTAACGTCCTTTTCCACCACATGTGGGTGATGTCAAAGACGGGGCAACGAGAAAAAGGCCAACCCAAATATCAAAATTTTGGCCTCAGCCGGGATTCGAGCTCAAGAGCCGGACATTGAAAGTTCAACGCTCCACCATTCCGCTATCCGGGATCCCCCCTCCCCTTCCTGTTCGTGGACAATAATTCAGTAAGTTGAAAAAGTACAAACGGCGGGTAAGAGTTGAGATGGACTTGATGACAAGAGATGTGTGGCTGTATGAGTAAATAACCACACACACACACACTCACACACACACACACACACACACACACACACACACACACACACACACACACACACACACACACACACACACACAAATGCGGTCGCATTACTGTACGCACAAATATATATATATATATATATATGTGTGTGTGTGTGTGTGTGTGTGTGTGTGTGTGTGTGTGTGTGTGTGTGTGGCTATTTACTCATATATATAAATATATATATGTGTGTGTGTGTGTGTGTGTGTGTGTGTGTGTGTGTGTGTGTGTGTGTGTGTGTGTGGTTTCCTGGTCTTGTGTATACATATATATATTTTTTCTTTTCTTCATTTTCTTAGTTTCAATTTCTTCTCTTTTATGGTAGTGTAGCAACGGCAAGTTTGAATATTGTCTGTGTATGCCTATAACTTCTTCCGTTGTACATAAAGGATCGTTATCGTTATCGTTTGTAACCGGTCTCTCTGCTAGGAATACAAAGTCTTCACCCCTCCTCCCCCCTCCATCCACCCAGCGCACAAACACACCACTCCCTTCCCCTCGAGCAACAGATCCCTCTGACATCCCTGTAGAACCCGATGCTGCCTCGTTTATTTTGCCAGTTCTTGATCAGACGGGAAAACTATAGGCTAGATTTACGGACGGGGGGCCTAACCAGGACACGAAGATTACAGAACTAAGAAATCTCTCTCTCTCTCTCTCTCTCTGTATGTCTGTGTCTACAAGTTTTTCCCCCGATGTTAGTCTAAAATAGGTCTGGAACAGCGGCAGCAGATTAAAGGGCTGGCTTGATGAAGCAGCGGCCGGGGTCCCCGATATTAAGGGGTATGCGGCCAGCTAATGAAGCTAACTACCGGCTAGCCGCCCTCCTCTGGCATTAAACCGATAATCGTGCGCTCAAATGAAGTTTCCGAATTGCGCAGCTTAACGAGCCCGCTGGGACTACGAGTCGTCTCACCGGGTACCCCGAGGGGACATGCAGTCAGACTTACTGATAGGGGAGAACACCCCCTCACCCTCGCCTGTTTCTCTCCCCTCCCCGGCTCCTCAACCCACACAAAGACACACACTCAGACAGTCGATGACTAGCCGGCAGAATGAACCTGTTCAGTACCTGTAGTGTTTCCATCTGTCTGGTTTCTCTGTCCGCGTGCGGAACAGTTGAAAATAGAGAACTGTAAATCTAGAACTTGTGCAGATTACTGACGATTGTTTGAGCTCCTATTCTGACGAGGTCTCGGCGCTTAACAGACCCCCCCCCCTCCTCCACACACACACACACACACACACACACACACACACACACACACACACACACACACACACACAAAACAAAACAAAAGAACTACAATACGTACTGCGTACACACACACGATTGGGACAGACTAGCCAAACGCTTCCCGAAAGAGGTGGGCCTTTAGTCGGACTTGAAGCAGGACAGAGTACAGTTGGGGAATTACGGATGGAGGCAGGCAAGGAGTTCCACACTGAGGGGCCGAACCAAGAGAACGGGAACGTTCGCCGCGTGTTTTCGAGTTTGAGTGCGGGAGACGAAAATTAATATTAAACTAATACTGCTTTAGAAAAAGCTTCCAAGCAGGTGACGAACAGTGGGATAACTGAAAGACGAAAAGACTTAATAGAGACATAGGTTTCCTTTTTCTCCGTTGGTGACCCGTTCCGCCGCTGAGTCTGAACCGGCTCGTCATTTCAGTGGCTTCGTTTTAAAAAACAAATTTCATCAAATAAGCTTCATGAAGTCGCTTGTTTTCGCTGTACGGACGAGCAGGCGCATTGAAACGGATGGAAGTGACTGTACTCTTAACGAATATAAGTCATGAAATAGACGGGTGTAACAGCAAAGACCGTAGATAATCTACGGTCTTTGGTAACAGTCTTAACTCAGTCGCGCAGAGTGGAACAGCGCTACAGGCGTATCTAGGTGGTGGGGATCAGTCTCGGTCACTTTCACTTTTTGGCAGAAATGGAATCTTCAAACATCAAATTTTCATATGGTTGTAACATTGTATCTGAATAATGTCATTAAATGGACGAAAGTCAAGTTTAAATTGCACGGCCTTGACCGAAATTAGGCCGGCTATTGTTTTCGCAAACTGACCTATTTTTGACCAAGTAAAACGCGCCGCAACCCTGGCAGAACCCCAGTGTCTCATACACTGTTGGAAATCTCTTTGTATGGGCTAATGCACAAAGGCGATTACTATGCGATTTCTTTTTCCTCCAATCCAGCGAGGGATACGCCAACGACGAACAAGGGTGTTAGGAATTTAGTCTTGGTGTATTTACGGATAGGAACTGTCGTCATTGTTGTAGCCGATTTAATATGCACGCAGGTCCTGTGTGAAGGAACAATTAACAAATACATAAGAACGTGGATACTCTTTGGGCCGGTGGCGGACAGTACCAAGACAGGGAGGGAAACAGGCATCTGATGATACCTAAATCATGTAAACTGAGATGTGCTCATTATTTTGACGTCAGTGAGATCAGACACAACCACGGCTGCTTGGCGGTAAGAAGGAAGAGATTTAACATTGAAACAGATAGTGTATGGGCGGTACATGAAGGGAAATCTTGGCTTAGCAAAGGCTTAGGAGGAAGGCTTCTAGCAGTGGCTTATGAAGAAAGGAGGGAGTAAATTGCAAGACTGAAGCAACTGTGATATTGTCCACAAAAGAAAAATACCCCCCCCCCCCTCAATAAACTTGACTGAGTCTTTTTACTCAAGCAGTGGCCATGGGGGAAGGCCGAATCAGCGTGGCTTTGGGTGACCCCGACGTCTAAAAGAAAAAGAAATATACGAGCCAAAAAGCCAAAGGTTGGTAATAGGCTCCACAATTCGTCTTGAAAAGTAATAGGAGTTCCTCTCAGCAGAGCCTAAAAAAAAGGGGCAAATGGGAATAGTGGGATGAGGGAAGATTCTGGAGGGCCAAAAGTGGGGATAATAAATACTCTTACCGCCCCTCACGCCCAGAAAGCCCCCCCCCCTACCCCCCTCACCTCCCCCGCTCCAACCCCTCCCCCTGTCCAGAGTAAAGACATGCATCTTCGCTGACACTGCCAGTATCACATCATCAAACTTAAAAGCCTAAACAGGTCTCGGGCACGGAACCAGGAACCAGAATAGGTGGTTAATTAGAAAAAAAATGCAAAAGGTTCACATTACCGTCGTTTGTCTTGCTTTTCTTTGTTTCCTTCTGGATAATCCCTCTCGAATAATTAGAAGAAGAAAAAATCAGAGTTTGGTCAACATTTATTCAGTTATCAGGAGTGATACCAGCCGGTGATCTAAAAAATTAAAAAGAAGAGGGTGAAGCAACGATAACAAAAATGTGACATAAAATAAAAACAATGTGCTTTATAAAGCCGCTCAGCTTCTTTCTTGTTATCACTCGTTGAATATTTGAGCGGGAGTTGTGGTGTCCCCGCTGCCCAAAGCCAGTATGGGTGCAGTGCGGCGTGCGTGCGTGCGTGCGTGCGTGCGTGCGTGCGCGTGCGTGTATGCTGGTTGTCGCTCTGTGTGTTTCTCTCACATGTGTTGTATTTATGTATTTATATCTTCGTTCTTCATAATTTATACATGTTAATCTTAATGTCACTTTGTAAAGCGCTTTGAGCCCACAATGGTGGGGATTTCGAGTATATAAGAATTATTATTGTTATTATTAGCCGTTTGGCTTCAAAGACTGACCAGCCCATGTGTTAAAAGTGAAAAGGGCAAAGCACACGCAACAAGAAGTGGGAAATAATTGTGATCACAGCGGGTCACTCGTCTGTCAGTGCCAGCTGCCCTGCTGGTTCAGGCTCGCATGTTTTGCACCATAGAAGACTTCTTAATTTTTCACCATCAGCAGCTTCTATTAGCGTTTCGAGTGTTCGCAGAATATCAGCATTTTCTATAAGCGTTTCGAGTGTCCGCAAGTTATCAATATTTTCTATTAGCGTTTCGAGTGTCCGCAGAATATAAGTATTTTCTATTAGAATTTCGGGTGTCCGCAAATCATCAGTATTTTCTAGTAGCGTTTGTAAAGTCCGAAAATTATCAGTATTTTCTATTAGCGTTTCGAGGGTCCGCAGAATATCAGTATTTTCCAGTAGCATTTCGGGCCTCGGCAAATCATCAGTATTTTCTATGTGCGTTTCAGTATTTTCTATTAGCGTTTCGAGGGTAGCAGCAGCGTAGCTTTTCTCTAGCAAAGATTTTTTCTTCAGTTCATTCAAGGGTGGGTGGGTAGGTGGGTGTTTGTGGTTTAACGTCCTTTTCCACCACATAGGATGATATCAAAGACGCGGCAACGATGAAAAAGCCAGCACAAATATTTGGCCCCAGCCGGGATCAGTTTATTCAAGGAAATTTAAGCTCTTGAGAGATGAACTCGTTTGACAATACATACCTGCAAACAACATCATCATCTCTGTCTCTCATTTTTTCACGATTTTTTCCCCCATTTTCCTTGAATTTCAAAAAAGTCGGAGATTTATGAATGACATACCCTATTGTTTTTGTGGTTTTCGAAACGTGATCCTAAAAGCCAGCAGACAAATGCGTCTGCACACGAGACGTTATTTGTGTTTTTCGTGTAACTGTAGTCAGTTGACATTTCCAATCTCTGACGGCGGCTGTAACGAATTCTCAAATTTCCGTTTCAACCTGCTCCTCAAGCGCGCCTGTTTTCATCTGTAACTGAGAATAAGTGCACGGGGACTATTTACATTTCAACTCATGAATGAAGACACGTACTGAGCTAGGTAAGAGAGCAAGCCTTGATCAGTTCATGCTGAATGCGGCAAACTTCTCTCTCCGAATAAGAACTGTCGTTAGTTCGACATTTCCTCACTAAGATTGGAAGCCGGGTGGCTCAGTAGTTGGTCCTGATGAGAAGGTCGTTCAAATCCAAGAAAGAAAGATTTGCTAAGAAATATTTTATTGCCGGCTTTGAGCCCAGCGGGCCATTAAAGCCATGATACAATCACGTAATTGTAAAAAAAAAAGAAAAAAAAAAAAAGGATAGGTATTGGGTGGCGGTGCATCGCGGCGACGCGCTTCCCCCGGGGGAAACAGCCCGAATATATATATATGATAAGAACGCATGTATAGTGTGTAGTACATGCGTTCTTATCATCACCATCGATCTCATTACACATTTCTCACATGAACATCACCCTCATCACAACGAGAACATAAACATTGAGAACATAAACATTGAGGACATAAATCCCGACAGACCAACATTTGCACGGGCCTTCTTTTCCCTAGAGCCCCCGTGTTTGAAATTGCCCTAGCAGCGGACAAGAGAAGGGTAAATATCCAAACACACATCCATTCTCAGATTCAAGATTTTGTTTGTTCGGCAATGGTCCTACGTAGGTCTTGCCCAGGTACCAAATGTCCTGGGGCAGTAAAATTTTTCTCTCTCCAGGAAACAAAAACTTCTGCAACAGAACCCCGGCCAAAGATGAAGGAATTGTTAAATTTAATTTCGAAGGAGAAACTTTGCAAACTTGCCATTTTTTTTTAATAGGACGATTATGCTGAATGTGTAAAGACACAAAACCACGTAACTGTTCAGTGACCCTGTATAAGCGACCGTGTCTTTGTTTGTTTATCTGTTTTGCCAATACTTTATATGTGGCCATTTTGTTCGATTGATGTTTTTGTACAGTGGTAAGCATGCTGATGCTACTGATCTCTCTCTCTCTCTCTCTCTTGTTTATATATTACTAATTATGAGTTCACTTTATTACTGAAGCAGTTGATAGTAGTTTAGCAACCGTGTGTGTGTGTGTGTGTGTGTGTGTGTGTGTGTGTGTGTGTGTGTGTGTGTGTGTGTGTGTGTGTGTGTGTGTGTGTGTGTGTGTGTGTGTGTGTGTGGAGAAGCAAGGACAAGATGTAAGACAGGTCTGCGCACCTAATCTTCTATCCTTGAAAAATAAAGTGTCATTGTCATTCTCTCTCTCTCTCTCTCTCTCTCTCTCTCTCTCTCTCTCTCTCTCTCTCTCTCACACACACACATACACACACACACACATTCTCTTTCTCTCACACTTTATAAATGTGTGTATGTTGTTGCAAACGCAACTGCTTTACAACTATGTTGAAATGACCAACTGGTGTTTATTTTCCATGTACCCCAAATGGGGTTTTCTGGAATAAACTTGAACTTGAACTTGAAAAAAAAAAGAAGCCTACCCCATCGGTCGGAACACATGCTGAAGATTACCTCACATGTGACACGTGGCTGTCTAACTCTTTTCTGTCAGTCACTGTCAGTCACTTTCAGCGTCATCGATGTTTAGTGAGTGGCCGCCTCACGTGAACCACGTGGCCATTCAGTGTAGGTATGTCCGAGATTTTAGGCGAGATCTCGCTGTTTCCGGACATTGGCATTCTAATCTGAACTGCCGGTTCGGGCGGGCGTTGCCCTAGAAACCTTTCCGTCGTCACAACCATTTTCTAAAGTAAGAGCGAGAGGGTGGGTGGTGTCTGTGATTTTTTTGTGTGTGTTTTTTGTTGTTGACGCTTCAACTGATGTGGCAATCGTGTCTGAAGGTCGGCAAGGCCTGCCACAGGAAATTTGTAATCCAGACTGTGGTTGCTACAGCCGCAGACAGCTATTTTCGGCCGAGCGACCTCTTTAAATGTGGCATCGAAAATGCTGTATTTCGTGGTTATCCCACCGCACTTTTTTTCAAACTGTAGTCACTGAACGCTTTCAGCTAGGAGTGTCGCCAAAAAAAAACCAAAAAAAAACCGGCTTCAAAATAGACCGGCTAAAAGTGTGAGATACATTCGCAGCACGGCTTGAAGTCGATGAGAAAGATGTGGGAGTGTTTCAGGTGAATGTGGGGATTAATTTTTTCTTGACAAGCGCGGGAAAGGTTATGATGTCGGGAAGGCGGGTTAGGTAGAAACTTGTCCTTTAACACAAACGATCAGCGAGCAGAGACAATCGTACGTCCGGGCGTCCGCCCTGGGATGGTACGTGTGTGTGTGTGTGTGTGTGTGTGTGTGTGTGTGTGTGTGTGTGTGTGTGTGTGTGTGTGTGTGTGTGTGTGTGTGTGTGTGTGTGTGTGTGTGGTGGGGGCGGGGGATGGGGGTGGATATGTGTGTGTGGGGGGGGGGGGGGAGGAACCAACCTAACCACCATCACCAAACATTCATGGGCAGTTTGATAAACGTTGCACTTTTTGAGGGCAGACATAAAGGTATACTACACAATAATCTGACTGGCACACACTTTTAGTATCAACTATCTGCGAAATCAACTGTGTGTTGTACGTGGCGCCATAATCATGAGCGTGGCTCTGTATAAATACATCTGGGCCCCCTCGCAGAAGGAGAGGGGGTGGGGGGGGGGAGGGGGGAGGGTCGCGCCAGTAACTTTGACCAATCCATCACTTTTTCAATCATCCCATTCCCACACCTTATCCCCCCCCCCCCCAGCCACCCACCCAACACATACGAAAGGAGCTACATCTACAAGTGATTTTTCAAAAAAAAATTGTTTTTCGCAAGTTTTCAGCATTCTCGGAAACACACACACACACACACACACACACACACACACACACACACACACACACACACACACACACACACACACACACACACACACACACACACACACACACACACACACACACCACCACCACCACCACCACCACACACCACCACCACCACCACCACCAAAAACAACAACATTCTGATGTCTCGTTTAGATAAAAGTGGCTTAACGTGAGTGTAGCATGACAGAACCATCTACCGACGGGCTTTCCTGGCTATTGGTCTTGATTCTTTTCAAAATGCTTACGTCAGGTGCGCATGCAGTGGTGCGTGCGTGCTGTACGTGTTGCTGGCCAGTCAGTAAAGCAATTTTCGAACTTGCCGTTTCTAAATAAATCCGATATCTTAAGTGTACTCAAAGGAACAAAATTCAAGAGAGAGAGAGAGAGAGAGAGTGAGGGGGGGGGGGGGGGGAGAGAGAGAGAGAGAGAGAGAGAGAGAGAGAGAGAGAGAGAGAGATGATGATGATAATGATGATGATGATGATGAAACGTTTTTTATTCAGAGCATTTAGGCATTGCTCTCTGTCTTACATGCTGTCCTGCTATTCTACATTAAAGGGTACTGAAAAAAAAGAAGAAAACAACATCAACCCCCCCCCCCAAAAAAAAAAAAAATAAATAAATAAATAAAAAGAAAAGAAAAAGAAAAAAAGAAAAGAAAAGTATAAACTATCTAAGGGAAATGAAGGAGAGAAAAATACTCACGATAAACAAACCGAAACATACGTGGCATGTGCTGATGATACTGGCTGTATGCCAAGTAAGAACTTCAAAGTCGTCACTAATATGTAAAAACATGTATGTAACACATTTCTATGTATATGGTCAGATAAGCGTGTCGTCTAGAATTTGCTTGAAGTTTATGAATTTGGAAACGTTTTGCATACTCAGTGGTAAAGAGTTCCATATGGATGCCTCTGAGAAAGACAGGCTACACAGAGAGAGAGAGAGAGAGAGAGAGAGAGAGAGAGAGAGAGAGAGAGAGAGAGAGCTTTCCCACCCCCATCCCCACCCCCACCCGCCTTCCACCCCGCCAAGATTCGATCTCTATACACACTAACCCACCACCGCTGACTGTGTCGAGCCAAAAGAAACTTTTCACGCGGGCATTACATCAGTGATAAAAAAAAAAAAATTCCCGCTAATAATTTGCGGAGTTTGATATTCATCATTCTGCATCATTACTGTCTGGAATCCTGGCAGCGGCGCAATTTATAGACCAGCGTTGTTCAGCCTAACGAGCTCTGACAAGATCGGAACGACCGGGCACAAAGATCTAGTAGTTCCTACCGGTCCCCGTAGTGTAGTGGTTAGCACTTCGGACCATGGACCGAGAGACCCGGGTTCGATTCTCAGCAGAGGCAAGCGGGATTTCTCCTACCTAGGTCGGCTCCTACCCAGAGCGGGTGTGCTATGGGCCCAATGGGAAGGCTGTCGCCACACAGCCGCCGAGATTCACCCACTTCACGGGTGCGACTTCGGGGGTGCTTCCCTTAGTATGAAACGTCTTATGATGTGGATGATTACACGGCCGGCACAGCAGGTGCCGTAGTTCCCGGGCCTGGTTAACGCCGGGATATTTATGACAGGAAGCGTGGAATGCGGCCCTGTCCCGCAGTCCTAAACCACACGGACCTCCATAGCATCATCTTACCATGATCCTCATCTCCATCATCATGCATAATAAAAAAAATTGCCCCAGCTTCCGAGCCCTCCATGGATTTGATTCCATCTCCAATGGGCCACCCAACCAACACAGTCAAAATCCGAATCACGCCACGATGCTCCAAACAGGTTTTTTTTTAATGTAGGAATCTGACTCAGGTGTCTTGAGTGAGTTGCATCGAACTAAGGGCCTACGTCTTCAAAGAACTGTGCCTTTAATCGATGCAAATCAAGAGAGAGAGAGAGAGAGAGAGAGAGTATAACTAGTTACTCAACTCGCGACCTTCTCAGTTGTGGGTCGAGAAGCTGGGAGCAAACCGCTGTCTGGTGAACTGATTTGCTCAGTGGCTGCCCTGGTAAGACAAAAACTCCGCAACGAAAGAAATAATACACTACTTGTCAAGACTTTTCTGTTATAGTGACTGTACTGTGACGCTATGTGGTGTGTGTAGCTGGAGACATGGTGTGCAGGATTACAGTTGATAGAATATAGGGGAGGCAGAGCAATAGCTACGTGGCTACCTATACTACGTCACGAAAAGGGGAGACAGGGGAGATAACATTGTCCAACGAAGCAAGACCCACCGTGGAGACAATGTAGATCTATATGTGTGTTTTATTGTGTGAAACTACGTCAGAGTTACAGGGATTGTGGGTGAACTAGGTTTGCGGGCGCGGTTACCATTTTTTTTTTAACCGTTTTATTCATTTATTTATGCATTCAATTCATTTATTTATTTATCTATTTATCTATTTATTTATTTATTTTAGGTGGCATTGATATCGGTGACACAACAAGGTGGCAACGAGGCACGGACAGACTCTTAACTGAAGTGAAAATGACAGACATATGACAACCCCGAAAACAATATCTCTTCGTGGATTCAGTTGGTTGAAGAGGGGGGCCGGGGGGTGGGGAGGGGTGGGGGTGACTAATGTCAATGACAAACTTTCAGCTGGGAGATGGAAGTGGATGCAGAAGAGGAACAGAAAATGTACAGAATACGCAACTTGAGCACAACTGTAACCGATTTATATATAGAAATTGGACCTTGATGCGTACGGGTACCCGACACATGTAGATAACACACGCTAAAACATCCCGTGTCAACCGTCATTAAGGTGCGTGTATCAAGCAACAACTGTAACCGATTTATATATAGAAATTGGACCTTGATGCGTACGGGTACCCGACACATGTAGATAACACACGCTAAAACATCCCGTGTCAACCGTCATTAAGGTGCGTGTACCAAGCAACAACTGTAACCGATTTATATATAGAAATTGGACCTTGATGCGTACGGGTACCCGACACATGTAGATAACACACGCTAAAACATCCCGTGTCAACCGTCATTAAGGTGCGTGTATCAAGCAACAACTGTAACCGATTTATATAATAAATTGGACCTTGATGCGTACGGGTACCCGACACATGTAGATAACACACGCTAAAACATTCCGTGTCAACCGTCATTAAGGTGCGTGTATCAAGCAACAACTGTAACCGATTTATATAATAAATTGGACCTTGATGCGTACGGGTACCCGACACATGTAGATAACACACGCTAAAACATCCCGTGTCAACCGTCATTAAGGTGCGTGTACCAAGCAACAACTGTAACCGATTTATATATAGAAATTGGACCATGATGCGTACGGGTACCCGACACATGTAGATAACACACACTAAAACATTCCGTGTCAACCGTCATTAAGGTGCGTGTATCAAGCAACAACTGTAACCGATTTATATAATAAATTGGACCTTGATGCGTACGGGTACCCGACATGTAGATAACACACGCTAAAACATCCCGTGTCAACCGTCATTAAGGTGCGTGTACCAAGCAACAACTGTAACCGATTTATATATAGAAATTGGACCTTGATGCGTACGGGTACCCGACATGTAGATAACACACGCTAAAACATCCCGTGTCAACCGTCATTAAGGTGCGTGTATCAAGCAACAACTGTAACCGATTTATATATAGAAATTGGACCTTGATGCGTACGGGTACCCGACACATGTAGATAACACACGCTAAAACATCCCGTGTCAACCGTCATTAAGGTGCGTGTACCAAGCAACAACTGTAACCGATTTATATATAGAAATTGGACCATGATGCGTACGGGTACCCGACACATGTAGATAACACACGCTAAAACATTCCGTGTCAACCGTCATTAAGGTGCGTGTATCAAGCAACAACTGTAACCGATTTATATAATAAATTGGACCTTGATGCGTACGGGTACCCGACATGTAGATAACACACGCTAAAACATCCCGTGTCAACCGTCATTAAGGTGCGTGTACCAAGCAACAACTGTAACCGATTTATATATAGAAATTGGACCTTGATGCGTACGGGTACCCGACATGTAGATAACACACGCTAAAACATCCCGTGTCAACCGTCATTAAGGTGCGTGTACCAAGCAACAACTGTAACCGATTTATATATAGAAATTGGACCATGATGCGTACGGGTACCCGACACATGTAGATAACACACGCTAAAACATTCCGTGTCAACCGTCATTAAGGTGCGTGTATCAAGCAACAACTGTAACCGATTTATATAATAAATTGGACCTTGATGCGTACGGGTACCCGACATGTAGATAACACACGCTAAAACATCCCGTGTCAACCGTCATTAAGGTGCGTGTACCAAGCAACAACTGTAACCGATTTATATATAGAAATTGGACCTTGATGCGTACGGGTACCCGACATGTAGATAACACACGCTAAAACATCCCGTGTCAACCGTCATTAAGGTGCGTGTATCAAGCAACAACTGTAACCGATTTATATATAGAAATTGGACCTTGATGCGTACGGGTACCCGACACATGTAGATAACACACGCTAAAACATCCCGTGTCAACCGTCATTAAGGTGCGTGTATCAAGCAACAACTGTAACCGATTTATATATAGAAATTGGACCTTGATGCGTACGGGTACCCGACACATGTAGATAACACACGCTAAAACATCCCGTGTCAACCGTCATTAAGGTGCGTGTATCAAGCAACAACTGTAACCGATTTATATAATAAATTGGACCTTGATGCGTACGGGTACCCGACACATGTAGATAACACACGCTAAAACATCCCGTGTCAACCGTCATTAAGGTGCGTGTATCAAGCAAGCGCGTCACGTCAGTCAAGCAAGCAAGCAAGCAAGCAAGCAAGCAGTCAAACATTCACCGAAATTGTATCTAAATGTTATTTTTAGTGTATCTTTTTACAGACACTGTAGGGCTGTGACCGACTGACGACGGACGCGGACATCGCGTGCACTGTGCACATCCATCAGATAGAATATATGTTGGCGACTTGCAGTCGTGCTCCTGTCGGTATCAGATAAATCTTGGGCTCTGTGTAAAGACCCCCCAATGCTGGAATTAGCGATAGTCGGACAATAACTCATCCCGTGGTTACCGGGCGCGTTGTGGGGACGCTGCTTCCTGGCACTGGTTCCTTCACTGAGAGACTGGTCAAGTCACACCGCACACACACACACACACACACACACACACACACACACACACACACACACACACACACACACACACACACACACACACACACACACACACACACACACACACACACACACACGCAGACAGAGAGAGAGAGAGAGAGAGAGAGGTTTGGGAGTTCAACGTCATTTTTCTATTACGGTTGGTGATATCAAAGACGCCAGCACAAATATCTGGCCCCAGTGGGAAACTGAGCGAAAGAAACACAGAGAGAGAGAGAGAGAGAGAGAGAGCCTTTGCTATAGGCAGTCAGGGGAGGCATACATTTCTGACGAAAATCTTCTTGTCAGTCAAAACTGATCAGGAGATAATGTATTCCGCGAGGCCGGCTAGGACGGTCACACTGATCTTGCTCAGTCTAGACAAAAATCGAAAAGACCAGAGATCCGCCGACTTCTAAATGTATGTTCTGTCGTCGGCAGCTGAAACAGAGAACCAAAGGTTCATCGCGCACCATTTGTTATTTGTACGGACGGGGGAGGGGGGGGGGTGTAACTTGAAATTGTGGACTGCTATGTAGTATGAACAGCTAAAAAATCGGGAATCCCCGATAGCTTTGGTGATTGTGCCCACGTGAACTGACTGAAAGGGTGACTGCCAGTACATCGCACCATGACTGTCAGCATTCCGCAGTTTGCAAAAAGTGGAAGGAAAAACAAAGAAACAAACAAACAGTAGAGAGCATGGGTTGCTGAAAGTCGGAGCACGAACTCTGAGAGAGAGAGAGAGAGAGAGAGAGAGAGAGAGAGAGAGAGAGAGAGAGAGAGAGAGAGAGAATTACTAGTTACTGAACTCGCGACCCTCTTGTGGGTCAGGAAACTGGGAGCAAACCGTTGTTTGGTGAACTGATTTGCTGGCTGCCCTGGTAAGACAAAAACTCCCCAACGAAAGAAATAATACACTACTTGTCAAGACTTTTCTGTTATAGTGACTGTACTGTGACGCTGTGTAGCGTGTGTGTGGCTGGAAACATGACGTGCAGTATTTCAGTTGTCAGAATTTTGGGGAGGCAGAAAAATCTGCCCACAAAAAGTGCAACGTTTATCAAATCGCCGAAGCGAAATGAATGGTTGGTAATGGTGGTTTGGTTGGTTAAATTATAATTACGACGTAAGAATCATTCGTAAAGACAATGACAAATTAAACTAGTGGTTGGTGGCCATTCTTTAGAAAATAATAACCATTTATGCAAGTATTTAGCTATAATGAACACAAACAACCTATAATTTGAACTGCACACATTTGATCACTAATAGTTGCAGTTTAAAATAAACTAAATATTAAACACACATATTCATTTGTCCACTTTGTGCGCAAGAATTTTGTAGCTGCAAGGGAAGTAACTCTGGTTGAACGGGCACAAATTTTATGCAGGTTTGTTATCGATCGTGGGCTCTCCGCTCAAGGAGAAGCCGGCGGAACTGAACGTGCTATGTGGCCGCAACCAAAAAACTTTGCAAACAGGAAGCTTGTTAAAGTGTCTCCCAACAACGACAGCGATACCCACAGACCCTGTTTAACGTGTGTGTTTATAAGACATTTCTAGTAAACAGACCACGCTGTGTAGACTCGGACTCAGTGACTTTGTCGGTCACTGACCACAGGCCGCCAGCCGTCAGAGTCTGTCAGTGACCGGTTTGAAATCAGTGTTCCTTGTGAGTCGAAAATATAAGGGTCCTTGGGACCCTCTCTCCACATTTTTGAGGGTCTTTTTTGTACAGTTTAAGCCGGGTCCATAGTCTTTTGGTATTAAAAAAAAGTCTGAAATTCAAAACCATTTGTTGTTGTCAAGTTGTTGTTGTTTAGAAAAGTATCAGTTCAAGTCAGTGTCCGCTGCTAGATACAGATCGCCTTTTGTTCAGCGAGTTTCCGGAAGAGTGTTGAGACAAATACTGTTTGTCACGGCGAGACGAAATACGTGCGTCCTCTGCCGGCCACGCGCTGCTCTCAAGTGAATTTGTGCTTTAATATGAGACGGAGTTTTGTGCGTACACTGAAATACGCACACCTGTGCGTAATCGGGAACACTAGAAATGAAGTCTACAACGCTGGATGTGCTGACCCATCTACGCATAGTTGGAAGTGACCTCCCTCTGACTGAATCAGTTTCGATTTTACAGAAATAAAATCTAGTAATGAAAATCAGTAATCAGTAAATGAAACCATTACTATGCCGGAAGAGCCGGGGGGTGGGGGGGGGGGAACTCGCCGAGGGCGGCTGTGTGAGAAATTCATGTGACGCAGCCCAGCTGGCGTCTCAAGCCGCCTGGTATCGGCAGACTCGTCCCAGAGACAACTGTGATTTTTAAGTATCTGAGCTAGCCCTTTGCACCACGTGATTTTTAGGTGTTCATGTCCAGTGTGTGAGAGAATGCATGTGATTCACGTGAGCGTGTGTGTTGGGTTCAGTTTGACTTTCAGCATATTCAAGAAATTGGGTAGTCTATAAAATACTCATTATTAGACACGATTTTGAACAATTTGAAATGATGGGTTTGGCAGCGTTCCCCTCACCAGATGAATACTATCCATATTTAAACTTTGAAACTGCATGCTAAGGTTCTAAATTGGTAGAAGAACAGTTTGTACCTTCGGTTTTGTCCACACTTCCTCAGTCAGAACTTTTTTTTTTTTTGGCATAGTTTTGTAAATAGTTAAAGTACACTACGGTTCACAAAGCTGTACAAAAACCCGTTCCGCTATTGTTTGGACAAAACCGAAGATGCAAGCTGTACTTCTACCAGTTGTGAACCTAACCATGCAGTTTCAAAGTTTAACTATGAACAGTATTCATCTCAGTAGTGAGGGGAACGCCAAACGGCCATCGTGTCGCGTCGTTCATTATCGTAGGCGTGAATAATGACGTCATAATTAACACAAATTATTCATCTCACTTGTTGCAAAGGCACATAGAAAAGGGCAAATGGCTAAGCTTCATAATGAAACAAAACGGAAGTGTGCACCTTAAAAAGACTGGACACAGAATTTTGGAAGAAAAATGGGGATTCCCCCCCCCCCCCCCCCCCCCCGTAGAACAATGTTTTCATAAAACCTGCACTCATAGCATGCGTCCGAGCGTCAGTGTGCAGTGTGCGTGATCTACTTTCCTCGGTTCTGTTGAGAGTAACAGTGTTGCTTAGTTGCCATTGATCTGTCTGCATTGTGACCCCTGGTCGGTAAATATCAAGCAAGAACGATCCGTTTGACCGAGCAGTCACCTTTATCAAATCAAAAAGAATATTCATTTCATTTTTTGATTTTTTTTTGTTTGTAATCGACGGCAACTGTCTGATGTCGTTGATCGAGGTGAAAAAAGGAACTCTACATTGTACCACTCCTTGTCGATAGATAATAAATGAAGATAAGAAAAACTGTAAATCCATAGACTTAGCATGTTGAACTTCGGCCGTGCTCAGTTATTGGTAAGAAAATGGGGAAGGGGTGAGGTGGGGGGGGGGGGGGGGCTGGATGTGGTGGTGGAGGGCTGGATAAAGTATGCGCGGGCATGTGTGTGTGTGTGTGTGTGTGTGTGTGTGTGTGTGTGTGTGTGTGTGTGTGTGTGTGTGTGAGAGAGAGAGAGAGAGAGAGAGAGTCCATCCATCCCCTCACCGTTAAGTCCCATGACGTCACGGAGTTCGCGGCACCACGAGGGTTGCTGTCGCCCATCCCGCTGAAGTTGGTGGTGGTGGTGGTGGTGGCGACGGCGCGCGGCTGCTGCTGCTGCTGCTGCTGTTGGGGCTGTTGTCGTTGATGCGGTGCTGGTGGTGATAGCTTGGCCACGGCGGCACCGTACCGCTTCTGCTGCTGCAGCAATTTTGCTGTGCCGACCGTGGTGGTGGTGGGTGTAACGACGGAGCAGAGAGTGGATGTGGAGGTAGGTAGGCGGGCCAGTCGCAGCAGGCCTAGCACCTTAGCCCTGCCCCCCTGCGCCACTCCCTTCCCTCCCGGTCCCAGAACCGCGGCCGCGACAAGACTCGCCATATTTCTCCACAGACCAGTCAGTCGAACTCTTTGATTTTTTCCCCTCTCTTTCTCACAACTCCCACGTAGGTCTGCAGGAAGTTTGTTACTTCTCCGTCCTCATCTTGGTTGTCATTTTTCTGCCGCAATCCTCTGCAGATAAATAATAATTATAATTGTGTATTGCGTAGGTGCTTCACCCATTTTCTTCAGCTGGCTCAAAGCGTATGCCAGCTGAACCCAACACGCACGCTCACGTGAACCACACGCATTCTCTCAACCACTGGACATGAAACACATTACAACCACGTGGTGCGAAGGGTCGGCTCAGCAATTTCAGTTTCCGAATTTAGAAGTGCATTTAGTTTTACATTTTGTGGACTGAACATTTCCAAAGCAGGGGGAAGGGGGGGGGGGGGGAAGCCGGAGTACCCGGACAGAAACCCCGATGATCGGCCCGAATAAACGGCGTCACGTACGAAAAGGAAACATTCTTTGCCGCTCCGAGTGGGACTCGAACCCGACGGAGTCTCTTTAACCACTAGACCACCGACCGCCCGAGATCCTCGCTTCAGAACCTGTTCTCCCCCCTTACTTTTATTTCTCTTCTCATCTCAGTGTTGTCCTCTTCTTCTTGCTCGCTTTGTGTTCCTGTCGATACAAGTTCCTAATAACACAGTTGTTTCAGGTTGTTTTTTTTTAATTTTTTTAATGCAGCTTCAATTTCACATTCCTTTGCTAGCCAGGGCCCGTATGTAAAAGTCGGGGTTAACTTAACCCACGGCTACGGGCCTAACCCAGGCTAGGACAAAAGAAACTCAAAATCAAAATGAAAAAAAAAAAAAAAAAAAAGGAAGCGAGGAAAGGAAGAAAAAAATCTTTCGATAACGGCTCAGGCACCTTGCTGGAATGGGCCCGCTTCCTGATTAAAACGAAAAACAACAGAAAATTTAACCCTAGAGCTTGTTAAGTCCGAGGTTAGACTCTAAAGGCCATGTCACACGAGAGGGCAGAAACACTTGAAAACACTGTTTTCAGATGTTTCGCTGCGAAACAACGTGTTTTGTCGTGTGACATACTTCACAACAATGTTTTCAAAACATGTTTCGATCGTGTTTTCAGTTTTAGAGCCTGCCCTAAAATCCGAAAACATGGTTTGTGTTTCAACCAATGAAAGCCGCCGTGCGGAGTGTCAAGTGACACCTTCCCGTATGAAGGCAAAGAGACATCGACTTTACCCAGAAACCCCATCCAGAGGTATTTCATACGCATTGAAGTTCTACATAAGCTTACAAGAAAATGGTGTCTAGTCAGTAAGGCAGGAAAGTCTTGACCGTAGCGGGACGCGTTTCGCCGGAATTTCACCGGCTCATCAGCCACCTTAGGTCAAGACAGAGCGGGAAGAATAGGTAAAATATATTTCGGAAATACCGTGACTGAATGCTAACATGGAGGATGAGTGAAAGTGAGAATAAGCAAATATGTTTAGGGAAATACCTCACCTAGCCTAGTGTTGTTGCTTCAAAATGGCTGTGTTTGGCGGGCGTGTATACGTCAGATTTTCAGTGACGTGAGTTCGAAAGAAAATGACGTCACAAAAGATCACTGTTCGATTTTCTGCATGTTTCGATGTTGTTTCGCAAAACATGTTTTCACGTGTGTCATGTATTGTTTCGGAAAGCATGTTTCGGGCGTTTTGCCTTTCAAAACATGTTTTATAAAACATGTTTTAGGAAAACATGTTTTCAGTGTGACATCGCCTTAACCCGGGGCTAAAAGCCCTAACCTCGACTGTTACATACGGGCCCTGGAGCAGAGACGTCTTTGTTTTTCTGATCTTCAGTTTTCACTTTCCGAAATCACCCACGTGGCAGTCAGGCTGTTGATGTCGCAAGCTGGAACAGTCGCTGTCGGTTCTGGTTCAGTTTTCCATCGGGAAGTGACGGCTGGTTTGCTGCACTCGCACTCTTTGGCGGACACGAGCTAAGCTTCCCCGACTTCTTTCATTGTCGACACTGAAAGACGGCCGCCTGGCATCTTTCGTATGCATTAATACATTAATTTTATTTGTGAGCACTGTATCTGCGGAAATGACGACGAAGGGCAGAAGGTTCGACGTTTTAAATGTAAATGATTTTTTTTTTCCCTTGAGAAGGATTGAAATGATTATAGTTTGGAGGAAAGAAGAAACGAAACGAATTTTAACAGCCATTTATGTGTGTGTGTGTGTGTGTGTGTGTGTGTGGGAGAGAGAGAGAGAGAGAGAGAGAGAGAGAGAGAGAGAGAGAGAGAGAGAGAGAGAGAGAGGTGGGTGCGTGTTTGGGAGTTTAACGTCCTTTTCCACCACGTAAGGGTGATATCAAAGACGGGGCAACGAGAAAAAAGCTAGCACAAATATTTGGCCCCAGCCGGGATGAGAGAGAGAGAGAGAGAGAGAGAGAGAGAGATCGTCCCTCACATGCATCTGTTACCCTTTCCCATCGCACATTTCACTATATCGACGAAATAAAACGTCTGAATTCTTCGTCTGACGCACTCCTCTCCTTTCGTGTTTTTCTCCTATTGACAGGTCCTTCACGTCTACACGTGTCTTGTAATTTTGCCGTTCCAGATAAACACTACCCACAAGGCTACACTGCCAAAGACGCCCTAAAAGACCACGCAGAAATCGAACATGTCGATAAAGACATTGGCGTTGCCAAGGGAAACAAGTATTCGATATATTTACTGTGCAGGCACTTAAGTCTTTCTTGTCTCTGCACCTGGAGCTTCTTGCTGAAGTGTGACGACCGAGAAGGGAATCTGATACTGTCTGTTGCTAAAACGGTTGGTACTTCTGCCTGAGAGCGGCTCGAGGGAAATTCTCACCTCAAAATCGTATTTAACCATAAAGGGTTGATTGTTGTAAAAAGTATCTCCCTAAGGTCAACCCAATCCGATGGTGTTTTTACTGCTTCTGACTTTCAAAAAGGGGGGAGTCTTTAACACACACAAATAAAAAACAAAACAAAACAAAACAAAGAGTGTCTGAGAAAAGCGTTTATCAGGACGCATAGGCCTAACAAATTTCTCTGTTTTCCCGTTTCATTTCGACGTAATTGAAACAAACCTGAAACGATTGATTCACTACTTTTTAGCAGTCCTTTCCAAGGGACGTAACTATTCCAAATCTATATTTTGGCTTCATTCACTTACTAGTGAAGCTCTCGGCGCACATACTTATCTTGTTTAATTGATTTTTTAATACTCTCGATTACTACTGCTGCTGCTGCTCCTACTACTGCTACTACTACTACTACTACTACTACTAGGAATTATGACGATTTTCTATAGCGCATAATAATAATAATAATAATTTTTAGTTTTATACTGCCTAATCTCCGAAGAGCTGTAGTCGCTTTACAGAAACAAAATCGAAATAAATACATGAATAAAGAAATACATAACATGCTTCCACACACATGCCCTTATGTTCTCGCTGAAGTCATGTTCTCTCATGTTATGTGCTATGTTAGCGCTATGAGTTGCTTTCATGCGAGATTAAGCGCTAAACAAGTACTATTCATTATTATTATTATTATTATTATTATGTTCTTTCTATCTGGAAAAACAATATGTGCACAACAAATGACTGTGTGTGCGTGCGGGCGTGTATATAAGACGACCTACCTTTTTGCATACCAGAATCTTACTTCCTTTTCGCATTTTGTCTTCTGCCCTAAGTACTGGTTCTCTCCTACCCAGTTTTTTTTTTAAAACAAGGAACGACCAGCACCGCACTGACAGGCGCAGGCAGATCTCGTTTGCAACACGCCCTGGTTTCCTTTTCATCGTTGACTCTCAGTGACTCCATTGAGAAGGCGCCAGGAAGAAGTGGGCTATTTCCCGTCGGCCGGGCCACGCCGGGCTTCGATTCTTGCCCGCACTTGTGGGGCAGGATCAATCAGCTGATGAGATTAATTACCTCACAGCTTCACAAACTGCAAAACCAGAACCCCCAGAGAGAGAGAGAGAGAGAGAGAGAGAGAGAGAGAGAGCTCACCACGTTAGAATTGCTTTTTCCACAAGGTCTGAGACATCCGATTTTTTGTTTTTGTCAGGTTTGAGATGAATCTGTTGCTGTCGTTAAACCTATCTGAGTTCAATATCTGGGACTGGCTCAAATCAATTGTCCGTTTGACATCGGCGGGGTTACAAGACACAGAAACAGTAACCAAGCGTAGGGTTTAGTTTCCCTTACATAACAAACAACGGGTGGGTGGGTGGGGTGGGTGTTTGGGGGTTCAACGTCCTTTTCCACCACATAGGGTGATATCAAAGACGGGGCAACGATGAAAAAGCCAGCACAAATATTTGGTCCGAGCCGGGATCGAACTCACGACCCGAGCATTAGAAGTCCAACGCTCTACCATTCGACCACCCTGGCTCCCCTTAACAACCAACGGTAAAGCATGTGAAACCAAACATGATAAATAACAATAATAATAACTGACTATTGTAAGGCGCTTTACCTAATTCCATGAATCGGCTCAAAGCGCCGCGAACTGAACCCAACACGCACGCTCACGTTGAATCACACGCATTCTCTCACACACTGGACATGAGTAACATAATAACATAACAACCAAGCATAACGCGTGAAGAAACCCAAACTGCAAAATACTGTTGTATTATCAAAATAATCATATAGTCTAACTGTGATCAATGTACTCTAACATAATGCACAACGGTATTTGACTTAACGTAGAGTTTGACCATCAGCAGAACGTGTGCGCCTTAACCGCAACGAAGTCTCCTTAAAAGAAATTAACCGTTGTGCACTTTCCCCCTGCGGATCCCGGCTTCCTGTGCTGGGTTGTCCAATATCCTTGATTAGTCGTAAAGAGAAAGCTAAAGACGCGGATGACAGGCGTGGCTCTCTGAAATCGACAGATGACGAACCCGTCAACACGAAAATTAACCAAAGTGAGGCTCTGACCTAGTTTGGCGTGCGGACTGCTTCCTCTGGGAGGCAGAGTGAAATGAATTGACGTGACGTACTGGCCTTTAATGGCATGCACCCAGAGGTCAGAAAGGAATATGCATGAAGCCGAGGACACCCAGACCTTATAAACGGGAACAACGCATGGAGTGTCGGCGTGAAGGAGTGCATACGGATTGAAAGCCATTTTCCTCTGAGTGGAAACATGGAGGGATGACGTTTTGTAATGTACATGTATTTGCCTTGCACGATTGTCAATGGAACTGCAAAGGACGGCCGATTTGGGGGTTTTGACATCATTTGTCCACTGCGAGGGTGATGCTAATTACAAATAAGTACCCCGTGAAAGTGTGTGAGCATTTTGAGTTGGGCACGATCCACAGCCTTTCGGTGACAATTCCACAGTCTTTCGGTGACAATTGCCAAATACTCTGAGACAACCAGCCCTCTCTCATTACCAACCATGGGGCGAGGATGGCAAGTGGGTGCGCTAATGTTTACATGGGCTGGACGTCGGACCAGGTCATGGCCATTTTTATTGTACCTTTTTACACACTTGCGTCGACTCTTATTTCGAGAGAACATTCCACCATAATTTTGACTGGCCACGCACATAGCGAGTAAGTGGGTGGGTGGGTGTTTAGGAGTATTACGTCCTTTTCCACCACGTAAGGGTATTATCAAAGACGGGGCAATGAGAAAAAGGCCAGCACAAATATTTGGCCGCAGCAGGGATTCGGACTCACGACCCGAGCACTGAGAGTCCAACGCTCTACCATTCGGCTATCCCGGCTCCCCACACCCACATAGCTCTATGTACTGCATAAACAACACGCAAAAAGTACGCCTCACCCGAGCAGTGAGAGAGACCAAGTTGTTCTATCGTAAACACTAATCCTCCGCGTTTAGTCACAGAAGGAGACAGTTTGTGAGCCCATGTACTCCACCACCACCCTTGCGTGGCGTCAAGAGGTCTGCCAACGACTGTTCATCGACAGATACTCAACAAGGCAAGAGCAGCCTAAGAGCATGAGCACATACTGTCCGGTACTGACTTTCTGAATAGTCAACTTTTGCAGACGGAAGCGCGGTGAATGAAAGGACTTGTTGGTTCGTCGGTTGACAAGCTGGCTGGATGCTTGGCTATTTGGGGGGGGGGGGGGGGGGGGGTTGACTTGGTTTCCGACCATGTACTGAGGCAAGGATGAAAAGTCAGCACAGCGGTTTGCCATTCAAAATGTATGACTCGTCCATTGCCCTTTTACTGAAAACAACAACAACAAAACAAACAACAACAACAACAACAACAACAACAACAACAACACACTACCAACAACAAACAAAAGCAAAAACGTCCAGTTTGTGTGTGTGTGTGTGTGTGTGTGTGTGTGTGTGTATGTGTGTGTGTATGTGTGTGTGTGTGGTCAGTGAGCGAGACACATCGCTACAGCGTCTAGCGGGTGTTTTGTGCTGCACGAGAAGACCAGCAACTGCGATCTTCCTCGCTCAATGTCAAAACGCAAACCGGCCGAGCGGTAAAATCAGGCTGCCCCTGGCTTTCATAGGGGTTTCAGGGACGCTGAAAGCTCTGTAACTGTTGACTGTTCAATTTGCACAGTCGGATGGTTTAAAAAAAAAAAAAAACAACAAAAAACACCACCACCACCACCACACTATTTGTGGCTTTCTGTTGAGATTGCAGACCTTTAAACTACAAACAGAACTCATGACCCAATCATTGACAGCCCAACGCTTGACCAGCTCGGTTATTCCAGCACCCCATAAGTGGAGTTGAAGATGAGAGACGGATTGTGTTTTCAGTTTAACGAGAGAGGGCGATTAAATGCCACCCAGAATAACAATTTGCATGGATATGGAAAGAGTGCAGGCTGGGGAGAAGGGATGGAGGACGGGGAAGGGGAGGGGTGGGGGGTGGGAGGTTTGTCAGCTGAAAATGGGAGTTGAAGTCGTTTGATAGATTCTGCCCATAGATCGAAGCAGACAGGCAATTAACTGGTTTAAAGCGTTAAACGGCCTGCACCACGCCCGCTCCCTTCCCCCGGGACCAGCAAGGTCGCGGGGACCTGCGGATGTTCTGAGTACAAATGAGTAGGGTGAGAAACCAGGTTCTGACGAAGGATAATTAAACAAGAGGAAAACTGGAAAGCCGGTAACGAAGAGGCCCGTGTGGGTGTGGTTATGAATGTACGGTGAGTGGCTGTTTTAACCTTAGAAGCTCTTCTTTCACCACGAGCATGATTTCAAAGACGGCTTCACTAGAGCTGCCAGTTCAAATTCTGCCAAATCAAAGTATGGGATATCCATGTTGCATGATGTCTTTTGCCAGAAATGGGCACACAATGTACTTTTTTTATACTTAGGTTTTCAGTTCTATGACAGAATGTCCTGTCTAGATTCGAAACCACCACTTTCCGGTCTCGAGTCTGACGCTCAGTTGGCGAGCCGGGATGGCCGAATGGTAGAGCATTGAACTTACAATGCTCGGGTCGTGAGTTTGATTCCTGGCTGGGGCCGAATATTTGTGCTGGCTTTTTTTCTCGTTGCCCCGTCTTTGATATCACACACGCGAGGCGGAAAAGGACCCCCCCCCCCCCCCCCCCCCCCCCCCCGACGCTAAACTGGTTTAGCCTACCGAATTCGTGCTGACCAGAGGAATAAGTAATTGTCAGGTTCCAAAGCGAATGTGTGTGTGTGTGTGTGTGTGTGTGTGTGTGTGTGTGTGTGTGTGTGTGTGTGTGTGTGTGTGTGTGTGGAGGGGGGCGGGGGGTGAAAGTGAAGGGTGTACCTCGCGCAACTCGAAACCCTCTTCGAAATTCGACTCATCCGTCGTGAGTCCACGAACAAAATTCAAGTTCACCTGCGTATCAGACTTAAGCGTGTTCAGCTGTATTATTGTTTAACTTAATTCCTACCAAGTAAGTTTAGGGGTTATGCACCAGTGGCCTGACAAAAAAAAAAAAAAAAATTAAAAAAAATCGCAATTAATTTATGTCTGCGTGGATTTGAATTTGGCTCAGTGGGAGTGTTGCACTAAGATTCTACTCGTAGACTATCGTGTTTGTTGCAGTAAGAGCCGTCAAGGAACAATTAATCTTGCCTGATTTTCGCATACAGGGGCCAAACCACAAAAGAGTCAAGAATGTGGGATGCTCTACAGCGGTACGAACTGTGTTAATATTTTGGATTGGTATATATAGTAAGGGAGACCGGGGCTAGTTCGCTCCACTTCGCAGATTGAGCGACCTGGAGAACGTATCATTAACCTGATTAAGGCTGGAGGATCAACTACTGGTTTAAATTAAGCGCAAATATCTTGCCTACATTGTGTAGTAAAAGAAAAAAAATGGGAAGACTGCCATAAAAAAGTACTCAGATTTGTCTGTGAGCTGACCTACCCTCCACAGGGCGGACTTACCCCGACATGGGGCAAGTCCGCCCGGTGTCTGGGGCAAGTTCTCCCACATATGCTTTGGGCATAAATAGTGAAAACAATACATGTTTTTGGCTTACTTGTGTAACAAAGTGAGTCTATGTAATAACCCTCCGTCGTCTGTCTGTGTGTCTGTCTGTGCGTCTGTCTGTGTGTGTGTCTGTCTGTCTGTGTATCCGCAGTAAACCTTAACATTGGCATTTTCTCAGAAACAATGAGCAGCAGAAGCACCAAACGTGGCAAGCTGATAGACAGCCAAGAGACCTTTCAAAGCATATTATAGTGATTGACCTTGACCCAAGGTCAAGGTCACTAAAGCTGGCTGTTTGGAAATTTTACATTGGCATTTTCTCAGAATCTAGAAAAGCCAGAAACATCCAACTTTGCATGATGATAGACATTGACACTACCTTTACTAACATACCATATTCAGTTACTTTGAGTTAAGGTCAAGGCCATGCAAGCTGTTTTGCGGAAATACTTCTAAAACCTTAACATTGGCATTTTCTCAGAAACAATGAATAGCAGAGGCACCAAACGTGGTACGCTGATAGAAAGCCATAAGACCTTTCAAAACATACCATAATGATTGATCTTGACCCAAGGTCAAGGTCACTAAAGCTGTCTGTTTGGAAATTTTACATTGGCATTTTCTCAGAATTTAGAAAAGCCAGAGACATCAAACTTTGCATGATGATAGATATTGACAACACCTTTACTTACATACCTGTATTCAGTGACTTTGAGTCAAGGTCAAGGCCATGCAAGTTTTTTTTGCGGAAAACCTTCCAAAACCTTAACATTGGCATTTTCTCAGAAACAATAAACAGCAGAAGCACCAAACCTGGCTTGCTGATAAACAGCAGCAAGACCTTTCAAGACATACCATTTTGAATGACCTTGACTGAAGGTCAAGGTCATCGAAGCTGTCTCATTGGAAATTTAAAATTGCTATTTTCGCAGAATCTAGGGGTACCAGAGGCATCAAACTTTGCATGACGATAGACATTGACAATACCTGAACTGGCATACTTGTATTCAATTTCCGTGAGTCAAGGTCAAGGCCATTCAAGATGTTTTGCGGAGACTTTAACGTTAGCATTTACTTGGAAACAACAAACAGCAGAGGCACCAAACAAGGCACAGTGATAGGCAGCAAAGAGACCTATGCAGACATACCCATTTGAGTGACCTTGACTCAAGGTTAAGGTCATTACAGCTCTTTTGAATGACCTTGACCCATCTCACAAGTGAGCCAAGGAGGCTTTGCTCCTCTAGTTTGTATAGCGCTGCTCTGACATAACAATAAAGGACTCGCTAGGCTTCACACACACACACACACACACACACACACACACACACACACACACACACACACACACACACACACACACACACACACACACACACACCGCGTGTCCCTTTATACCCTTACTTACATCCACACAGTCCATCCTCAAAAACACCAGACATACTCCAACACTCAAACTTCTCACAACACAGCACACCATGCAGTCCTTTTTTAAAATATCAGAACCGAAACACCAGCAAACTGTCTGGTACAACGAGAACAAAATATGCGTTATGCGATGTCTTCAACTCCGGCAACTTGCACAGTGCAGATCATCTCAGGAGCTGTAGACTGATTCTGTATCCAAACGGTGCGCCGGGGTGGTCGATTGGTAGAGCGTTGGACTTCTAATGCTCGGGTCGTGACTGGTTCGATCCCGGCTGGGGCCAAATATGTGTGCTGGCTGTTTCATCGTTGCCCCGTCTTTGATATCACCCTGTGTGGTGGAAAAGGACGTTAAACCCCGAAACACCCACCCACCCACCCTGTATCCAAACAGCTGTGACAGACGTAGGATGGACTTTTTCCCGATGTCTGCGCATTTCACATGACTCGGAGCCCAGTCTTTACATTCGATGCACTTCCCATCTTTGACTCGCTGACCAGGTCGACAAGCAGACAATGCAGTAATCTTCCTCCTCTTCCGATGGTTCATATCTCAGAGATTTCTTTGCCTTGCTCTTCTGTGCGTGATTTTTGGCAGTTTTAGCTTTTCGAAGCTGACCTCCTGAGGCAGGTTTTTTTTTGTTCAGACGGCGTACTCGCTCTCCTTGTAGCGCATTTTTTTTTAACGGCTATTTAGCCATCTGGATCCCTTAAACTTAAGCGTTGGTCACGCTCAGACATTTAAACTTAAGCGTTGGTCACTGCTCAGAATGTCTGACTGCGGTCATTAGAAGTAGTGGAAACTTGGTCGAAATAAGAATCTTGAAAGTTACGTTTAGTAATTAGATATTTTACTGGTTCTCAACTCACCTGAATGCTCCATGTGAAGGGCAGATTCAGATGGGAGAAAGCGTGGTGAGAACGTGGACGGACCCCCCCCCCCCCCCCCCCGCACCCAACCCCCAGCCGCCCACGGCGACCCCGGTATAAAAGTATAAAAACCGCTCAGGATTTGTGAATGTCTACCTCCGGGGCAAGTCCGTCCACCGCCGGGGCATGTCCGCCTACGGGGCGGACTTGCCCCTGCTGAGGGGGGCGCACTTGCCCCGACACAGGCATCCATCTTGTCCGAGATATCAGCTGTCACTGACACCAGCTACAACCGTAAGGATACTTCCAAACGAAAGCTTGGATACTGATCTTTGTTCACTGCTCTGAGTGTCTGTCTGCCTTCAGTAGAAATAGCGGAAACCTGACCGAAACAAAAATTCTTGAAAGTTACTTTTAGTACTAAAAATCAGTTTTTTTGTTCTCAGTTGAGCAGTGTGCGCTATATTATAGCCAAATTCACATGGGAGGAAGCCTGGCGATCGGATGACGTAGTGATGTCACCAAAACAACGGTTTAGCTCATAGTTTTCAAACAAAAGCCAAAGGACGGACGTGCCCCGAGGGCGGACTAGCCCCGGTCTCCCTTATATATGTGTTTCTTCAGTTGCCTTTTTTAATTGCTCGGCTGAAAGCACTACGGACTAAACCCCTGTCTCTCTGTTTTAAAGGAAAACACAGAATGCGGGCATAGTGCAGAAAAACAATTTGTGCGCATAGCAAAAACGCAGGGTGTGTGTGTGTGTGTGTGTGTGTGTGTGTCTGCGGTTTCACAGAATACGACGCGCATTTCACCCACAAGACACGCATGCTCTATCATGTATTCTTGACACGCGATGTGAAAGCAATTATTTATGGCTTTTTTTTTTTTGAATGAAGGATTGGGTTGAAGCATGAGAACGTTGACTGCTTCGAAACTACCATTATATAGTTCCCGGACCTGGGTTTGCTTGCCTCTCCTAATCACGAATTGATTGACGGTTATTTCAATAAGGAGCTTTTCATGGAAGAAACAGCTATACGAGGCAAATGCCATCAAAGAATAATACTGTAATACAGAAACAAACCAGAAACGCTATCCAAACTTTTCACTCTTCTCTCAGCGATTTGACCCAGAAGGGCACCACTGACGTCACTTCCGGGACAAAACAATTTAGTAGGCGTCAGATCGGGATTCCTTCCACCGATTTGACTTCCGGTATTTGCCTTTGATAGAACTGAGAGGCAAGTCTGGTGGAATATTGCCGGAAGTTCCAGCTTCGCGTCTCCTGCGGCGAAGAGTGTCGTAGACAAATTGATCTCTGAATGAAAAACGCCAACGCGCCATGGGAAAGCAAAATGGCGGCAGAAAATACAAAAAAAAAAGAAAAAGAAAAAAAAAAAAAAAGGCTGCGAATCCTGTTGCTTTTGGATAAGGCACCTTTGATCGGTCGTTTGGAACTGAGATCGTCAATCACGGAACCCAATTACACGTGAAAAAGGCGAGGTGGAAGAAATGCCGCGATTCCCTTCAAATCGCCGAATGGAGCGGAGGACGTGTTTTGACGTTAGGCTGATGAATTTCCCCGCTGCGTTTACGATTTGCCAGTTTCACTAAATTGTCCTTGACTGGGGCAATCCTCGATTCAGTGCAGGATAAACGATTAGCTAGGTGGTTTTTCAAGACGTTATCGGGTCTTTGTGCCATTTTTTTATGTTCGGTGTCGTGCCCATGTATTTGAATGGTAATGTGGTCTTTGCTTACCTCTCCTTCATCTAGTAACATTCTTCTGTCACAGAGAGAGAGAGAGAGAGAGAGAGAGAGAGAGAGAGAGAGAGAGAGAGAGAGAGAGAGGAACGAAGCAACAAAGTGATATAACCAAACAATGATTAATATTTGATCATCCGTTGCTACAATAAAAAAAAAAAAACCCACAAAAACGAAAAACAAAATTCAAAAACACTATACAAGGCAGATACCAGAAAAGAAACCAGCTCAAAGATGGCTAGGTCATAGTAACAATGCAAAATAGTACATTAAAACTCTCTCTCTCTCTCTCTCTCTCTCTCTCTCTCTCTCTCTCACACACACACACACACACACACACACACACACACACACACACACACACCTGACATGGTTTATTCACACTTATAAAACAAAGAGACGAACACAGGATCAGATGGAGACGTCTTGACTCGGCGTTTCAGTAATACGAGGTGGAAAAAACTCTCTTTTTTTGAAAGCGGAACGTGACGGAATTACTTTTAAATATAGAGGTAGTGAATTGGACTGAAGATCAAGGGAAGAGAGAGAGAGAGAGAGAGAGAGAGAGAGAGAGAGAGAGTGTATCTTCCTTCCCGATACATGGCATGACAAAAGAACGGCCGTTGCGACAGCAGGCCACTGAATGGAAACAACATATGGGGCTGGTGACCATCTTGTTACCGTTGAAATGGCTTGTATGGGCATTACGTTCTCGCTTACCCCAAACAGAATTATCCAAGTACACAAGCACGCTTCATTTGAATCTACGTTAACAGAATACCGGTTGTAAACTCACATGTCCGAGACATTCTCTTACACAGACGGACAAAATTAATAAACAGCGTCATAGCTAAAGCTAATTTCATCTCTTTAATTAAAGAGAGAGAGAGAGAGAGAGAGAGAGAGAGAGAGAGAGAGAGAGAGAGAGAGAGAGAGAGAGAGAGAGAGAGATGATGATGATGATGAAACTTTATTTATCAACGGTAATATGTTTCACAGCTAATTCTACAGAGACTATCATTCTACTAAAAAAAGTAATATTAAAATAGAAAAAAAAAAATGAAAAAGACAAATCAAAACAGAAAATTGTGCACTAAACTACAGGAAACAAAACCATAGAGAAAATCGTCCAGAGAGAGAGAGAGAGATAGAGAGAGAGCACCTCCACCTTTGAGAACAACGTATGTGGTAGACTAGCTTTTACGCTGATATTTTCCGAGAACTATAGAGAAAATCGTCCATCTCCAGAGAGAGAGAGAGAGAGAGAGAGAGAGAGAGAGAGAGAGAGAGAGAGAGAGAGAGAGAGAACACCTCCACCTTTGAGAACAACGTATGTGGTAGACTAGCTTTTTACATTGATATTTTCCGAGTATATCACATATCAGAAACAAAAATACAACTCTGTCTAGGAATCTCCGACAGACAAACGACGTCTTCGGCCTTTTCCCCCCCTTTCTTTTTCACAACGATGTTTAGCTATTAAAACAAACAAAACAAGTTCTGCGGTTAGACAAAACCTAGACATCCAGAAAACCAAAAGATCACGTCGAGCGTTGACACACGGAATTCACGGCGACCGCGTCCTGGAGACAATTAATTCTCCACAAGTCTAGACTAAACAGGCGTACTTTGTGGAAATTCTAGACGTCATCGGGTGCTTTTCCAGCCGTTGTCGTCACAGCGGGGGGGAAAAAAAGTTTCAAATTGTTTACTTTTTTTGCGCTCATCTGTACTTCTTTCCCTGTTTACGTGCAGTGTCATGCTGAAGATGCCGACTTCTACGACGCCACAACTCCCCAGGGAGTCTTTTGTGTCACGGACGCCAACTGCTAGGCAGGCGTTAAGACGAAGGTGTCAATGCCCAAAAGAACATTGCAAGGCAACGAGGCTTGCAAAGAAAGAACAACAATTAAGGTGCAGCACAAGAGCTCCAAACAGCATAATTATGACGTCTGAACATTTGGTGAACTGTAAATCAATATGTGCGCATGATCTGAAAATGGGTGATGATCATGTGAATCAAACAGGATGCATGAAACAGTATGTAAGGAGCAAAGTCTGCCTTTCGAGAAACGAATACAATTTCCCGGGGTGTGGGGTGGGTGTGGTGGTGGTGGTGGTGGGGGGGGGGGGCGGCTGAGGGGGGGGGGGGGGCGCTTAATGATTAGTTAACATGAACTGCAAAAGAAAGAAGAAAATAGAAATATACACAGAAACAAACAAACAAACAAAGAAACAAACAAACAAACAAACAAACAAACCCAACAACAACAACAAAACAACAACAAGAGAAAGAAACGAACAATACGCTTTATTGTTTCTCGGCATTTGTCGGTTAGTATTATTCACACAACCGCGAAACAATTACATCTACCAGCAAATCAAGGACGTCACACCGAAATAAGGCCGTTCTAAACGATACCATACCAATCTTACCATGAACGTAACATTCAAATCACGAACATAACACCCACAAAACGTCTTCCGCCCCCCACTCGCCTTAAAGGGACCGCGCGAGTGCTGGAACGGCGCAGCTAGAACCGTGAAAGCGTCTGACGGGCAAAGGATACAAATTGAAAGCTATCGATTCGCTCCTTATCTCAGCGCTGGAAAGACGGACTACTGGGAAGCGAGGCCTGTCCCAACCTAGTCCCAGAGGCCCCGGCAGCCAAAGGACCAATCCATGGGTACAGGCCCTCCGCGGGCCAGAGGGTGAAGTCTAGGGTCAGGGGTTAAAATCTACCCCTAAAGTAGATTTCTCAGCCCGTTAGCATCTTCCACGAGTTGGTGTGTGTGTGTGTGGGTGGGGAGGAGGGGGGGGGGGGGGTAGGGGTGCACACTGTAGTGAGCATAGCCTAGATCCCTGGCAATGGAACTGTTTTTGAATATTACCAACATCGAAAAATGACATATTCTAAATGACAAATGCAAGATGACAGCGCTGTTTTTTTCAGTTGTCATTGTCAGTCTGTTGGTAATATTCAAAGACAGTTGCAGGCCGCGTGAAATTCAAGGCTTATTGTTATATTTGACAACGAGGGTGTCATTTATACACTCTAAACATATGGTAACCAGGATGCAGAAACAGAGACGATGAGATAAGACGATAATGACAGAACATACAATGACAAAAGCAAAGACACTAACTATTTGCCAGTGGCTTTACTCGTACGTATTGGTATGATTGTAACTGGCCAAAACAACAACAACAACAACAACAACAACAAAAAGGCTTCTCCCTTCGCTAATTTGCATACCAACAATTTGCATACCAACAAATTTTCATACCAACAATAAGCAAACCAACAATTTGCATACCAACAATTTGCATACCGACAGTTTGCAAACTAACAATCTGAATCTCTGGAGAAACAACAATTTGAATCTCAAGAGAAATTCATAGACAGACCATGCAGCCACAGACGAAGCTAGATGCTGATTTCCAGGAAGTCCCGTGAGTGAGATGAATTTTCTCTTGGCTAGTGTAAATACTGGTCATCCTCTGGTGTACTTCTCTAAGCTGACACATCAGTTTTCATTGCTGACCACGGCAACTTTTTAATCTGCAGATTGATGCCAAGAAATTCGGCCTGAGTGCCAATTTGTCAGATAAACTCGGACAAACTCCTCATTAATGCAGACAGGAACCGTCATTAAGTTTAGCACAAAATGGTTAAGTTTCTCTGTGAAAATGAATTATTCATTTCCTAAACGTTATTGCCCACCTCGGGCAAAGCTCTCTCAACTTGTTTAAGAATCGTAAATAATGCGTAGAGTGATGTAGAACAAACTTTTCCTTCTAGCCGCTCCTTCGGGTGATGTGGCTACAGTTGAATTCTGCTTTTGCGCTTACTGGATATTGCCTTTATCGAACGGTTTACTGTTTTAAGCGCTGTGAAATATGTCCCATGACAACCGAACATGATCCAGATAACGGAATGCAGGACACCAATATTATAATAAATAAATACTATTTATAGAGCGCAGGACTCATTGCGCTGTCTCTCTCTATCACACACACACACACACACACACACACACACACACACACACACACACACACACACAACCTCTCACAGATACAAGTAAATTATACACGGTGGAAAAAAGAAACTACAAAAAAACAACTGATGGGTCATACGAGAAAGGCCCCACGAAGGCCTCTGAATATCGTCTCAACCAGGTTGACGTCCAGCTTTAACCAATCAAGAACCCATGTAAGCAAACAGCCAAGCAAACAAGCAAGCAAGCAAGCAGGCAAGTGAACAAATAGCCATCCATCCAGCCAACCAGCCAACCAACCAACCAACCAACCAACACACACACACTGAGAACGACACTCTTTCTAAACGAGAAAATACTGAAACTGGCAAAGCAAAACCATTAACCATCCCCATCCCCATCCTCCCTTTCCCACCAACCCACCCCCCCTCCCACCCTCCCAAAAGACGAGATTTCCAAGCACTAGAAGTTGGTCTCCTAGACGACAAACGAAAGCGGGGGAATGAAATTTACACGCCGCTCCTGTCACTAATTTCACCCATGGCTGTTCATCTCTGTCCATTTCCATCGCAAACACGCCACAGTGGATGCACCCCCCACACACCCACGTCTCGGATCCCGAAGATTCAGTCCCACTTGTAACAACGACTAGTAGCTCGCACAGCAGTCCACATTTCAGCCAATCACAAGCCTCGCTGATTTTTATCTCCCTAAGAATCAAAATCTACAAAAAATCTACAAAACCCACGATGTAAAGACTTCGAAAATAATGAGGAAACCTCGGCTGTTGTAGTCGTAAACATACGAGACAAAGGAGATGTTCAGATTCAAAATCCTCGCCGACGTAATGGACCTTTTGTCACAGACGAAGAAGGGGGGTGATTTTTTTTTGGGGGGGGGGGGAGCGGAATTGAGTTGCTTTTCACGCTTTTCGGTCTCTGTCTCCGCAACCAGCTCGTTGCCTGTGTCCTGTGGGGGGCTGGGCCCACTCCATGATTTGACGCCGTCTGAAACTTACGAACTGGAAACTTCGTTTTCAAGCCTGGGAAACTTGTTCCCTGCTTGCTTCAGACAACGCTCCTGGGTGTCGTGACAAGACTGAATAGTGGTATTTTTTTTTTTTGGGACAAATCCTAACGCTTGATTGGCTAATCGCACACATGTAAAAAAAATTGATATTGTGACAAAACAACTCACATCTCTTTACCCTACGGTTATGTGATATAAGGCCTTCCAATGTAACAAATTCCCACAAACAAGCACACTGAAACAACAACAACAACAACAACAACAACAACAAGCTATTATGTACTTGTATTAAAACCACAAAACTTGCATTGAAGTGTACGAAAAACACAACACTTTTCTGCTTCCCGATGCCGATATTTTACCCTTTGTCTAACCCAAGTCGTATACATTTTCAAGAAAATTCAATGCTACCATTTCTGGACAACAAAAAAGCCTCGGAATGGCCCGGGTAGTCTATGGCTCCCACAAAAGCCTAAAGGAGATTACAGACCGTTGGCATACAGCAATATCCTTGAAGCGTGACAATGGAAGTATCCTCAGTGAACTGGAACGACATGCACCTGAACAAGGGCCGGACTCCTATGAATGGCCTCCGGTCACAATTAACCGGACTCCCACGCGAAAAACACAAGAAGAAAAAAAAAAAGAAGAAAAAAAGGGATCATTGTTCATGTCAGTCACGTTCCTTCTAGTCCTGGGAAGCCGGGGTGGCCGAATGGTAGAGCGTTGGACTTTTCATGCTTGGGTCGTGAGTTCGTATCCCGGCTGGAGCCAAATATTTGTGTTGGCTTTTTCTTCGTTGCCCCGTCTTTGATATCACCCGTATGTGGTGGAAAAGGACGTTAAACCCCCAAACCCCCACCCACCCTCCTTCTAGTCCTGAAAATAACTTGGTAATCAGCCTTCATTTTTGGCTTGTTGTGTAACAATAATTGATTGCGCCTTTAGGAACTAGTGGATGGAAGAAATGGATGAAATGGCCTAGGTCATGTCCTAAAAAAAAAAAAAAAAAAAAAAACTCTTATGTGTCATTCACTGTGCCTCACGTTTATGCCTTTTTCCGTAGACAGAACGGGAGGATTGTATATGATATAATATACAACTTGACAAGTGAATGGAACCGACTATCTGGGTGATAATATTGTGTTATGCGTTGATATCGGACAAGAATTCTAAGAGGGAAAAATATACCAAAGACACAAACAAACGAGTAAGCAAGCAAGGAAGGAAGAAACAAGCAAGCAACGTCAGTAACAGCAGCACATTTTTTTTTTTTTGCTTAGCTTTGTTTGTATGTATGCACTAGATAGACCTGAGTACTTATGTGAGTGTATTTGCAGTCAATGCGTATGTGCGACTGTGTGTATGCATATGTATATGCTTTGTTCTTGATTTTGTCTTGTTCGGTTGTTCCTTTGTGGGTTTTGTTTGTTGTTTTTTTGTTTTTGTTTTTGTTGTTTCAATTTTTTTGTGTTTTTTTTTTTCTCTGTTTTATTTTGCTTTTGTTTTCCTGTGCCCCCAGCGGGTTGAAATAATAAACCTGACTTCGCTTGACTTCACTTGTCTTCGGCGTGGACACGCCTTCACATATTGAGCAGTCTACAAGGGCATAGAAAGGACACATTCCTTTATCATCAAACAAAGTTAATTTGTACACACGATTGTCTTGAAGTGGCTCGAAACCACCCGGCGCGAAGAAAGGCTTACTTCCGGTACAAAGGAAATGACGTTGTGTGTTTAAACACCGCTAGGTGGCGCCCTGCCATGTTAGATCGATCCCAGGTTTTTATGCCGTGCCACATGTCCTGATATTCAGACTGTGGCCGGCATGTGGCTACACAGTGGCACCTCAGCAATCACTGATTGATTTTTACTTCTGCGCTCAGTGAAGCGTGGTAGCACGCCTTTCACTGTTTCCCTTTTATTCCTTTTCCTGTCAGGAGGTGGAGGAACTCGCATAAATTGCCCCTTTTTGGGAGGTCGGGGTGTGTGGGTGGTGGCGGGTTGTGGGTAGGAAGGTGGTTAGACGGAATTTCTGAAGCGCTAGGTTACAAGGAAGGGGTCTTAGTCTTCCACCCTTTTTGGGCCACGCAAAAGTGTTTCACTAAAAAAACACCATGATCTACAACAAACAAACAAACAAACGAATCCTCCACCCCCAAGAACAAAATAAAACGAAACAAAACAAAAACAAAAACAAAACAACAACAACAAGAAGAACAAACAAAGAAACAAAGAAGAAAACCCCCAAAAAACAAACCAAACCAAACAAAACAACAACAACAAAAACCAACGACAACAACAAACAAAAACAAAACAAAACAAGACAAAAACACAAAAAAACAACGACAAAAAACAAAACACCAAGCAACAATAACAACACTAACAACAAAACAGAAAAACAAAAACAAAACAAAACCATAACCTCAGGAAAAATCATGAGAAGAGAGTTGTACACTAAACAGGCGATTTGCTGAGTGACTACGTACACTTTGGGACAGGACTTACCATTCTTGTATGTAGATAGCAGGAAAAGAAAGTCACAAAGATACAGTATCGTCTATACAAGACAGAAGAATGAATGAATGAATGAATCAATAAAAATCGGTGAAGGTTAATTGCTAACAAGAAACAGAGAGAGAGAGAGAGAGAGAGAGAGAGAGAGAGAGAGATCTTTTTAGGGACATTCGATCCCTTCAATAGATCTGCTGGGAGGTCCAGTGTGGGTGTATAGAAGGAAAAATGATTCGATTTTGTCCTCCCCCACTCCTACCCTTCCTCTCTTTGTGGTTCTTGTAGTTGTCTAGTTGACTGAACAGAACCTCTGCGACACAGACACCGAGTTACACAAGCGTTTGAGCGTTTTCTTGATTTACTCAACCCTTTCACAACTGCTCATGCTCAGTTCCCGCACGAAGTGTCTGACACTCAACCAGTAGCAGCAGCAGCAGCATACCTCCTTAGACTGTTCCTGTTGCTGTACATGGGATGGGACTCTGTGTGTGTGTGTGTGTGTGTGTGTGTGTGTGTGTGTGTGTGTGTGTGTGTGTGTGTGTGTGTGTGTGTGTGTGTGTGTGTGTGTGTGTGTTGATTTAGATAGACATTACTAGAATAGATACTACTAGAATTAGCAACAGCAGGTGTGAAAATTGGCTGTTTTACGCTAATTACCTCTACCGTTGAAAAATAAAGTTTTCTTGATCAAGATTCTTGATTCATTTCTTGACTATTCCAGGCAGTGCAGGCCGGTACTGCAGTAACGAACTTCGAAAAGCTATAGCTCAAACGCTACTCAACCAATCTCATTCAAACTTTTTTGGGGCACAAAATGCTAATGAGGTTTCCTTCATGACATAGAGGTCTTTTCCTTCAAAGTCTCCATCAGAAGATTTTTCTCAAGTTCGGTAACTACACAACGACACTGCCTGATGTCGCTGATCAGCACCTTTGGTCGTCTGCTACTACAGAGTGTCGATCAGTGACGACAGTTGTCTACAGCAGGTGCCGGCCAGCGACAAAAGTTGTGAAAGGGTTGAAGGCGTATTTTCTATCACTTTTATGCTCACAAATCGTACTGACTTCTGCTGGTAATGTCTAGCATCATACTACAATCAAAGCCAAAAGGATATCACAAATCAAATCACTCAGTACCGGGCATAATAGACTAAATGGCCACATGTACAACAAACTGACAATTCCTCCACAAGAATAGCTATAGTCAATCACTACTCAGCCAATCTCATGCAAACTTCCTTTGGGCGCAAAATGCTGATTAGGTTTCCTTCATGACATAGAGGTCTTTTCCAACCTTCAAGGTGCCCATCAGAAGATATTTCTCAAGTACATACAGGAGGACCCCGGGGAGAAAATCCCAAAGTCCCACACAAGAATATCCTACGTCCAAGATTCAAAGATTCAAGATTCCAAGATCTTATTCCAATCTCCCCATTTGGGGTATGGAGGAATGTCAAGTAATGCATCATACATGATTCTCATACGTACAGAATTACAAAAACACATGTAGGACGGAAGAAATCGCAACAGTCCAAACTGCACATCGCATATGTTACAAAAGAACGAACAAAAACAATAGTGCACGTGTGTGAGGTGAAACATGTCAACATAGTTACAAACATATCTACATGACATACTAGACGATTTTACTATTTCTACCCTCTACACAACTCTCCTGCTTGGGACCCCGGGTTTTACCAGTATCGTCAGCAAGAGAGATCGATGCGGAACAAGGTACACTCTTTCAATCAGACTGACACATAACAAGGCCCTTAATGAGATCACGCCATTTACCACCAATTACACTCCAGAAACTGAGGGTTGTACTGGATGGCGATGGACGATTTGTGTCGAAGCTAACTTGGCTGCCGGAATCCAGTTTGGTTTTCTTTACTTCGCGGTCCGTGAAATCAGTGAAGCGTGATTCGTGTACGTCAGGATAAAGTAAATTTGATGTCATGGGCATTTTGCCCTATTTCTCTGATGTTTGTGATGCACGAGAGAAATTATTTCTATATTATGAAGAACCCTTTACGTATGTAGTTATTTAAATGAATGTTCATGTGCATGCACGTCACTGAAATTTCTCCCTACTGAGCATTTCAAGCCCACCGAGTTTTAAAAAAAATGTCTGGTATTTGAATTCTCTCTCTCTCTCTCGGTTTGATTTTTTATTTTTGTATTTTTTCCCCGTTCACTTCCTTCCTTGGATATATTTACGGTGTGTGTGTGTGTGTGTGTGTGTGTGTGTGTGTGTGTGTGTGTGTGTGTGTGTGTGTGTGTGTGTGTTTTACTTAGCTGTAGCTTACTTATTGATAGCTGTAGTCTAGCGAGGACAAGATTTAAGACAGGTCTGCGCGCCTAATCTTTTATCCTTGTAAAATAAAGTTTCTCTCTCTCTCTCTCTCTCTCTCTCTGTGAGAATTCATGTTTGGAATTTTACTGACGACTTTGAAGTTCTTACTTGGCATAAAGCCAATATCATCGACACATGCCACCTGACGTATGTTTTGATTTGTTTATCATGTGTACTTTTCTCCCCTTCATTTCTTTTAGATAGTTAATACGTTTGTTTGTCTTTTTTTCTCTTCTTCCCCCCCCCCCTTGTTTTGAAGCTGTCTTTTTTCAACACCCTTTAATGTAGAATAGCAGGACAGCATGTAAAACAGGCAACAATGCCTAAATGCTCTATCCTGAATTAAAAAAACAACAAAACAAAACAAAAAAACTCATCATCATCATCATCATCATCATCATCATCATCTCTCTCTCTCTCTCTCTCTCTCAGAACAGAACTTGAACAGCAGCCGGAAGAAGACCCTTGACCAACCCTCGGCTCACAGGGGCGAACGTAATGAATTTACCCGTCTATAATTGGCGCTACAATCAGCAAACCCTGTTTACTTTCCATCCTCAGCAAATGTTGCTTCACAAGCACCCATATATCATGGGCTTGATCAGTCGATTCTTTCGTTCTCTGTGCCTCCCTAGCTCACACACAAGCACAGTTTACCCAGCAACTTCTCATTCTCGAGTGCACAGGAAAGAAAGCCTGACAGCGGTGTGGTAGTTTTTTGAAATAGCATTAAATTGTTATTTTTATATTCTACATGCGAATACCCTACAACCCTCTCCACCCTACCCTCACCCTCCACCCTTCTCGAGTGAAAAGAAAAGAAAACTAGTTAGCACTCTTATGAATTCTCGAATTTTTAGAATTTGTCATTTCACATTTCACGACGTTTCCCACTTTATCCAACTGTCCAGTATCAATGTTAATGCGCACAGAGTAAGCACGTGACAGAGGATTGTACTGGATAACCTAAACCTTTTTTTTTTTAATTTTCGAATGAAACTCATGGATAATTGGACGTCATTTTCTCAGATGCGCTTTTGTGACTCTGTGTGTGTGTGTGTGTGTGTGTGTGTGTGTGTGTGTGTGTGTGTGTGTGTGTGTGAGAGAGAGAGAGAGAGAGAGAGAGAGAGAATGAATGAATGAATGAATGAATGAATGAACTTTATTTCACAAAGATATCAGTGTTAAGCACAAGTGCTTATCTTACAACTTGTCCTTTCTCCCTCCCCCCCCCCCTCCCTCAATAAAAACAAACTACAACAACAACAACAAACAAACAAACAAACAAATAAACAAACTACCACTAAAAAGAATCACTACATTACAAGATCTAAACCGGAAAATTACTGAAACGAGAGAGAGAGAGAGAGAGAGAGAGAGAGAGAGAGAGAGAGAGAGAGTCTAACTTCGACCAAACTAACCCACGCAGTCAGTAGAGACATTTCTCTGCCACCAGCAGCCGGCTAACGACCCTTCATTGTTTCCCCCACTGGACGTGAATGGAGTTAAAGAAGCAATCTGCCAGGTCTGATTGACTCATCAAACGTGGGTTTGTTTCGCAAGCGGGCGACTGGCATTGTCGCCTTTTGCAAACTGACATAACGAACGGGGATGCCCACATGGTCGCCAGCACGCCAGATTGGTTGAAGGGAATTACTGAGCATTTTTGGCAGGTTGTGCAAGGCGATTTCCAGCTCCGGCGTAATGAACTGACGTACACAGCCGCATGTCTTTATACGTCAGGTTAGCCGGGAAGGATCGCTCAGGCAAAGACTGCTCATTCCGGTGATTTCGCGGACAAAGAATACAATTTCGAACATATAGCGCGTCATCCATGTGCTTCATTGTTCTCTGAAGGGTCTGCTTGTCTCCGTGCGAAGTGGATAGATTGCATTTTCATCACAGTTTTGGCGTCTTTTGTACGCTCATGTCTTTTTATGGTGTGGGCTGGTATGAATTTTCCAGCTTGTTTCGGATGCCGATCTACTGAGGACTCAGGGTTTGTCTTGCGTGCTCACTGTTACTGTCTAGAACACTTCTAGTCATGGTGACCTTCGCGTCAAGGACGAAGAGTCCCCGAACACACATGGGTAGCCCTGACTAGAAAAGAGTTCCCGCCCCGTATTTCCATACGCCGCGATAACGCTCCATGCCGGTCAAAATTGGCTTCCTTTGCAAGTTTTCCTTTCGCTTCCTGAGGCTAAGGTGGAAATCTTACTCACATGTCAATACTCGTCCTACAACAACAAACCTTCTATGTACAACGCAATGCATCCTCTCTTTTTTTCTTCTTTTTTTCGGGGGTGGGGGGGGGGGTGGGGAGGGATGGTGGTGGTTTGCTTTGATATGCTTCGATCCTAATGCCGTATTTTGGCGATAAAAAATACAGGAGCATAGCAGAGCAGAGCAGCCTGAGAGCCGCATTTGGCGGTTAATTTTGCCCTCCGTCAGACGATCAAACCAAGCCAGGATGCATGTTCGGCAAAGAAACAGCCACAGCGCTTCCGCGGTTTTTTCAGTAAACCCGGTAATCACTTTTTCGATATGCTTCCTCTCTTTTGACGAAGGCTGTAGCTGCGAGCGCAACGCAAGAGCGTTTTGAAGTCGTCACGAAGGAAGAAGTTGTTTTTTTTGGGCTCTGTGTGTGTGTGTGTGTGTGTGTGTGTGTGTGTGTGTGTGTGTGAAGGCGTCTGTCACTCTTTCTGTCCAAGGTGCCGATACCGCTGGTTCGACGATGGGAAGGCCAAACCCCTGTGACAATGTCCGAAGGCTTATTCGAACTTTGGGCTTAGTTTTGTATTGTTTTGTAGTTTTATCAGTTTATCCCGGGGGGTATCTTTCAAAAGGGACACCAGGAAGCGGCGGTTATGTACTGTTAGAGGGCACATGAACGAGCGAAGAGACTTCTTAAAAGGTCTTTTCGATTGAAAGGGACAGCCTACTTCCGGCGTAGTGAACTCCTTGGTGGTAAAACAGATTGGCTCTTCAAGTTAAGACGTAAGACATAAGATATTTTATTAGATTCCATAAAAGGGAAATTACAATGCCTGCTCCTCCTTTGATTAAAAATAAATTATCACATTCCCACAAACACCCACTCACTCTGATGCGCACACACATTCACGCACTCAATTAATTTTTCTCTGAAACCAGGGTTATGGAAACAGTGAATACGTTCCCGTGATCATTACGCTGAATGTGGAATGGTGAGGGTTCCAAAGAATAACAAATGAATTATGTATTAACATACTTTTTGTGATAATTTGGAACGTTCATCGCATGTATTGTAACATGGTAGCTTGGCTGAACATACAAACTATGGTAATTTAAGTTTCATTATTAAAGGATCCGTCGCAAATTCTTTGTTTCCACCTATTAAATCGTTCACGTCTGTTGTTGGAATATGCAGTTCAGTGCATTTTTGGTTGTTTTGGGTTTTTTTTTTTGTTGGTCTTTTTCTTTTCCTCTCTTCATTTCTTTTTTTTTTTTTTCTTCAGTTTTCAGAGATTCGAACTCACGACCCGAGCATTGAGAGTACAACGCTCAACCATTCGGCTATCCCGGCTTCCCGAAACGAATAAACAAAACAAGGCACAACCTTTTACAGAAACAAAATCAAATGGAAAAAAAAACCCTTGAATATTAAGCTCACTTCTGTAATCAAAATTTACAACAGCCGAACGGAACAGCCGGAAAAAAAGAGAAAACCCCCCAGCCCCAAGCCCGGCTGTATTGCAACCGCGCTTCTGTGTGGGAAAACGACCCTTGCGACGAATTACATCCGAGTTTAGTAGAATCTTGAGATCTGGGCGATTCCTTTGTGGCCAGCTTTGATTAAGGCAATACAAACAGGCAAGACGTGGAAATGAGATCCAATGGCACCGTTAGTTTTGAGAAAAGAGAAGCCGAGGCCCCCATGAGGACCAGTTTGATAGGAATCTCACAAAACCTTGTCCGCCAAAATGGCAACCCGGTTGTCAACTTCCTTTGAGAGAAATGGGTACTGGCAAGGGATGTTTGCTTTTACTAATTCTCTTTTCCCCCGCCCCCCCTCCCCTCCAGCTCCACCCCCTCCCCCCCTTCTCCCAAACTGTTTTCAGTCTATGTTTTTACCCGACTAGTCAACGCTGCATATCTGCCCATTGCTGGCAAATCAAAGCATCCAACTTGCATAATCATACCATGCAAGATTCTTTGTTTTGCCAGAAATGGGCAGACATATAAACGTTTCTGTAAATGTATATGAGAGGGTGTTCTTTTCTTTAAGTCTTGTGTTCACGATAACGAACGTGATTTCAAAGAGGACGCATGATTTTTTTTTTAGTTGGGGGAGTGGGGGGGGGGGAGGGAGTTTGTCGGGATTCGAACCTTAAACCTTCCGATTACGAGCCCAACGCTCATTCCCCTGAGTTGTTGAAATCCACTTGTAAGTTTGATCACTTAAGAGACTCGTGTCACCACCGATGTGAAGAAAGTAATATAAAACATCTCTCATAAGATTTTACCTAGCTCCTAGTAACAGTTGCTTGTGCTCCAGTTTTTGCCTCGGTCTCTTCACCCTTATTCAACCACTTCTCTCTTCCAACCCTCTCCCCTTTCCCCTCGTCAAGCCTCCCCTTGTGCCCCCCCCCCCACCTCCACCCCCACCCCCCTCTTCCTTAGGCAGTAAAAAGCGGAGCGCCCAACAGCAGCAGCAGCAGCACCTGGGAAAGCGTCAGCTGGCAGCATCGGCCCTCATTGATCAGGTACACGGGGTTCCGGTAATGGCCACGCCAGTCTGTGAGCCCGCTCCTCGCTGTCTTGGAAGGGACACCGGCGAGGGCCCTCCTGGGGTGTCTGTAAAATCGCCAGCGAAGTGGCCCGATCATCTCCAGCATCAGCAATAATGTGGGAGATGTCGACCATTAGGTCGGTGGGTGCTCTTGCCGCGGCGACAGATAGGTGAAACACACACACACACACACACACACACACACACACACACACACACACACACACACACACACACACACACACACACACCAGTTAGTTGGTCTAGTGAGAAGGTATTTGTGTAGGGATTTCTTGAGGAGGGGGGAGGGGAGGGCAATTGCGGAGGGTTTTCATACAGGAGCAACCCTATACAAAAGACATGAACCGATTTCTTCTAGATAGTTATCCTGTGGTCGGTGTCCTGGAAGTCCGATATCGTCATTTTGGTAGACGTTTGCAACTGTTTGTTGGCAATTCATACAAGTCCTGCCGTCAGTGTGTGTCCATCAAGAGTTCTCAAACCGGCTGAAGATCCTTCGTCCACCTCACTCTCTCGAATAGGAGTTTTGGTGGCCTACATTTACACACAACCTCTCCCTCTCTGACTGTCTACGGTACTGCCGCAATTGTCCGTGAGCGAGATGCATAAATCACCCATCAGTGTCCAACCACAAATCTGCACAGATACCGGGATGCGGCTAAAAACTATGTAGTCTTTTGTTTCGGTCTACGTATCACTAACAGCCAAACTTTTTCGAAAGGAATCTGAAACAGAGTATGGTTGGATTTTTTTTGTACTACTTGTGTTACGTCCAACTTTTTTGTTGTTGTTGACATACATACGTGCAAGGTCAGCGTGGCTTTGTTAACCGTTATCTGTATGTCCTAAAACTTTTAAATAAAAAAAGAGAATGAAAAATTGTCCTTTTGCTCACACAAAAAGGATAACCTTATCTTACAAGACTACTAGCAAGCAGACACGGAAAGAAAATGGTGCAGGCATGACTTCATGTTTCACTGGAACAAGTCACAGGCTGAGCATTTCAAGACACACCCAACACTGGTGTTCAATGGTCACGCGTAGTTTCGTGCGCGCATGCCATAAACAAAACGGAAACCCGTTTAGGATTTTTGTATTCTTGTGAACACGTAGACCAATTAACGACTATCTGCCTGCATTCACGGTTAACACCCTTCTTTTTTGCAGCAAGCTGGAATGTGACATTTCGCGTTTATCTACAGTCGGTGGTGAATTGTCACTTGTACGACTGGTTACGCAGAGCTGCAATCTTGCGATCGTCGAAAAAAAAGAAAGAAAAAAAAATCACTGACGAAGAGAATTGGCAGCTGTCACAAGATCGTGAAAAAACAATGTAACGTTTAGCGAGAATTCTGGAAGGAGTCAATACCTGTGGCAGCTGTGAAACGAAAGGAATACAGTTCCGTATGTCGCTGATGTGGTTTAAAAAGAAACAAAAACACACAAAAAAACATTTATCTGTTTGCCTTCATGTGACCCTTGTCGTGACTTTGTATGAGGAGAAAAGAAAAGAAAAGAAAAAACTGACGAAGAGAATTGGCAACTGCCACAAGACCATGAAAAAACAATATATAACGTTTAGCGAGAATTCCTTAAGGGGTCAATACATGTGACAGCTGTGAAACGAAAGGAATACAGTTCCGTATGTCGCTGATGTGGTTAAAAAAAAAAAAAAAACAGCCTTTATCTGTTTGCCTTCATGTGACCCTTGCCGTGACTTTGTGTGAGAAACGTAAAACGGTGACTGTTTAGAATGTAGAATCAGCAAGTCATCGGTCGCAGTATCTGACACGCAGTTCACGAAAGACAGGCAGTTCTATATTGGGCGTATTCAATGAGTTCATCTAGAAGACGAACAGAAATAAGCTGATACAGTACACAAGATTATGACAGAACGGTGGACGGGAGTATCGTCTTTCTCGTCCATTGTATGCGATCTACGTACATTCCTCATGGGTTTTTCTTGTCGGAGCACGAACGAGTTGGATAGTCACCCGCCTTTTGTAGAGTAACATTCCTTGTCGCAAAACTAAACGACTGACCATTTCTGCAGTGGTACTATGATCACGATGTCTAAGGCAGTGAATGCACTTGAAAGTGAGCATCAGGTACAGGTTGTCTTGTTTCATATCTGTAGCGGAGGCCATGTCATTCTGAGTGAAGAGCCGAGCATGGCCGTTTTTCGTGGAAAAAAATCTCTGTAAGTCTCTAAGGTTTTATTTGACGATGCTCAGTTATACTGAACTTTTTCACGAAGAACTTGCTTCTTCATCTGCCTCAGACCCTGCCACTGTCTTTCATGGTGACCCCTTTACTGCCTTTAGGCCTGTCACTGAACAATTCAATTCAATTCAATAAATCTTTATTATCCCCTTAGGTGAAATTGGGTTGTATTTTTTTTTCGCCTTATAAGGAGAAAAAGCCAGCGTTATCTGCCTCCTCTTTCAGATACACTGTAAATCAGCGGGAAGAGGTAATGCAACAACAAGCTCACAAAGACTGAGGTGCACGAGGTGTTGATGAAGACCGCACAAAAGACATGCAGCCTAGACCCGATCCCTGCCAGTCTTCTCTATGAGTGTCTTGGTGAGCTGTTGCCAGCAGTGACAAATATGATGAATGAATCTCTGTCCTCTGGCACCCCCCCCCCCCCCACACACACACACACCCACCCCCTGTCTTCAAAACTGCTTAAGTAGTTTACATTGTTCTAATAAAGGACACACAGACTCTTGTCTTCTTGCTTGCTCTTGGAAAAGGCCAGTACAAGCGGAAGGCTGTCTAATGTCAAACAACATGTGGCAAACACAAATGTTGAACGGATCACGACTTTTGAAGCTGGACACACATTCCACATGATTTTTCTGTTTCTGACGTTATCTTCAGATATCGCTCACTGTCACCGTCTTGGCCTTATAAGGAGAAAACGCCACCGTTATCTGTCTCCTCTTTCAGATACACTGTAAATCAGCGGGAAGAGGTAATGCAACAACAAGCTCACAAAGACTGAATCGGATCAGTTTACAAAAACCTCCTCATTAATGACAGTCTGAAAGCTAATTTACGGCATCAGTTTAGAACACTGCATTCTTTGGTTCCAATCAGACGACATTCTCTGAGTGCATAGTCAGGTGTGTTCTGATATTCCGATATACGTTCACGTAAATCACGTTGCCCTGGATGAGTACAGGAACACGTGTCAGGTGTTAACAATTAGATTAAGTCTCATAATTATGCTGTACTGGAGTCGCACGCACAGTTTCGTTTTCCACGTCATTCCTGCCTAATATATCTCACTTGCGGTCTCTGTGATCTTAACACTTTGTGACTGGGAACAGTGCGTAGTCAACTTTGTAACGGTAGTTTGACTCGGTTTTCAGCTCTTCAGTTCGCTTATGGACGACGACGGCTACGACGACTACTACTACTACGACGACGACAACAACAACAACAGCAACAACTTACTCACTTTCAATGTATTGCATTGTCATTGTTACGTTTAGAGCAGACATTTACTTTTCCCTTCAGGGATGAATAAAGTATTCTTATCTTATCTTATATGATGTTATCTTATCTTATCTTGTCACTCACTCACGCACGCACTCACTAACTAGGAATTCTGACTTACAGCAACAACACGCAGTCACTCACTCACTTACTCACGCGCTCACCCACTCACTTGGGATTCAGGGATTCATACTAATAATAGGATATCAAAACATTATCAACACTGTTTTGTTTGGTTTTGCTTTGTTTTTGTTTTTAACAAAAGTACTGTACAATGAAACGGTTTTCTGTGTGAGTATATGGAAACACAGAAACCCAGACATGATCACCACTGGTTTTCTTTTTCTAAACAAATGTACAATAAAATAGTTTTTTTCTATGAATATGGCACACAGACAGCCAGACACGAAAAAACCAAAGAGACTTTTTTTTTCGAGTAATTGATCGACACCTCTTTCTTTATTGCTCTGCGATGCCTTTCTTTTCTTTTCTTTGTCACAAAACACACGTGCACCTCTCCAGCGTGTATGACCGCTGTTACTGGAAAATGCCGCATCAAGCATCTTCAGAACCTAAAATCAATCATTTTCTCTTCGCTGACATTTTCTTATTTATGAAGCTCATATCTTCTGTTTATCAGCCCACTCAAAGGGGAGTGTGCCGAGGCACATAATTGCTGATCTGTGTACACTGCAGCAGAGAAGCGTAAGACGTGTCCGATAATGTGCATTTCTTCATGCTTGCTGACAAATCGATGCTCTTTTAAGGAGGGTTTCTGTCGCATTTTGCAGTAGAATTTGTTGCAGATGCCTGTTCGATGTTGTTGGGTTTTTTTCTTCTTCAGTTTCTGGGGAACCGGCATAGCCGAATGGTAGGGCGTTGGACTCTCAATGCTTGGGTCGTGAGTTCGAATCCCGGCTGAGGCCAAATATTTGTGCTGGCCTTTTTCTCATTGCCCCGTCTTTGATACCCTTATTTGGGGGAAAAGGGCGTTAAACTCCTAAACACCCACCCACCCTTCTTCGGTTTCTTGTTATATTGTAAAATGTTAATAGACAAAAATATGGTACATGTATCCAACATGGAGTAGTCCCGAGGGAAAAAAATGGTGCAGTGTACATATCGGTGAGTGTAAGGTGAACGTAAATGTTGGTGGACGGATTTCCCAACTGGCATTTTCTGAGGGTGGGCGGATAAAGGGGGTGGGGTGGGCGTTTGCGAGTATTACGTCCTTTTCCACCACGTATGGGTGATATCAAAGACGGGGCAACGAGAAAAAGGCCAGCACAAATATTTGGCCCCAGCCGCGAGTCGAACTCACTATCCGAGTATTGAGAATCCAACGCTCTACCATTCGGCTATCCCGGCTCCCCGCAGATAAAGGAGGGTGGGGGTGGGTGTTTGGGAGTTTAACGGCGGATGAAGGACACAGGGTGTTTGCGTACAAGACACGTAAAACATGGACATGTTTTACCGAGAGAACAATCGCAGATTAAAAGTCTGTAACACCTGACGTCAGTGTTCGTCAACTGGGTGTTTAAAGCGTTTCAAAGTTACGAAGTATCGCAAATCAACGCCGCTTTAGGGTTTCCCCGAGATTTGCCAGTCTCATATGTGTGTCAAGGTAGCTCATACTTTGAACTCACTCGAGCTTCGCCGACAGAAACGAATTCTGACGTATGCCGGTGCACGTGATACTAAAGACGTGTTTGGTGATACGTTACCACGCACTGGTCACTGATGTTAGTGATACATGTAATTGTGGGTCAGGTCCAGTTCGAGCTGTAATATGTCATACTGAAATCTACTGACTCATGGAGAAGGGGAATGGGGGGGGGGGGGGGGGGGGGGGCAGGGGGAGGGGGGCTGAAGGGGGGGAGGGAGGTCGGGGGGGGGGGGGGCGTTTTTTGGGTTTCCGTCTTTCCCCCAGCATAATTGAAAAATCGACACACAAAAAAACGTGAAGCAACACGAATTTCCCCCAAAGGGACAATAAAGTAGTAAAAAACAGAACTGCCTCAGTTTTTCCCACCTCACCATTGTCTAGGACAAAGAGCGAACGGAACATATATATCACCACGAGCACACGCTGCTTGTGTGTAAAGAGAAAAACGATGGTGCATTCCTTGAGTGGCACTGATATCGATATTGGCCGGGATACCCGATCCCTGGAGATAACGCTCTCACTTTCCTGGCCGCTAAGGGCACAGGTTTCGATCGCAACGGGGAAAAAAACACAGGTCCGCTTCTTTATACACCAATACTAAATTCTGCCCGAAATACGCAAATGTGGTGTTTTTTTGTTGTTGGTTTTGGTGTTGTTTTTTGTTTGTTCGTTTTCTTGTCAAACGTTGTCAGAATGAAAAGGGGACAAACTCATCGGTCAACTGTATTTTCTACGGGGAAATGGCCGAAGTAATGCTTTTTTTTCAAAAAAGAAAAAGAAAAAAAGTTTGCAATGAAAATAAATGAAACTGCAATGAGAACTGACATTGGCTATTCATTTTCGGTTGAAATCGACCTTTCACAAACTCCACCAAACTTCTGCGCAAAAACAAACAGTGCATAGAACATTATATTCTCATAATTTTATCCATTTCTTTCTGTGACCACTAACATCCCCCCAAAACAAAACAAAACAACAACCAACCAACCAACCAACCAACAAACAAACAAACTCCCTCCCCCCATAAAACTAACAAAACAAACAAACAAACAAACAAACAAACAAACAACCCAAAACCCACACAACAACAACAACAACAACGAGGGAAACAGCAACGACGTCAAATGCGTTTATGCTGGTATTCCATGTTTTTGACTTTTTTTTTGTTTTTTGTTTCCGCCCTCCATGCGAAAATCAAACAGGATTAAATTAATAGTTCCTTAACGGCTATTGCAGAAAACACGAGCAATTAAACTACAACAACACTTCAACTAACCAAATTTAAATCCATGCAGACATGCATGAATTAACTAAGAGGTTGTTTTTTTTCTTCATGAGGGGACTGGTGCAGAACCCCAAACTTTCTTGGTAGGAAAAGAGTTAATAAAACCAGCCAAAAGTAGTGTTTGCATGTACTCCGTCCAAAATGGGTTTCCTCATGCGCTGAGTTATTGTGGAGTTGCTCAGTATCTACACGAAATGGCGTGACATTGTGAGTTCCGCTTTCACATCAGACACGTCGGATGTAATTTGAATTTCAATACGTTTGTGTTTTTTGCATGGAGATTCCGATCAGACATTTGACATTTAAGTTTTTTGATTAAGGCACGATAAAGTTAGTGTTCGGGAACTCAGCTTGTTTTGTGTGGCTGGGTATACTGGCTGAAGCCTCCCTCTCTTTCTCTCTCTCTCTCTTGCGCGCGCACAGAGAGAGAGAGAGAGAGAGAGGAGAGAGAGAGAGAGAGACAGACAGAGACAGAGAGACAGACAGACAGACAGACAGACAGACAGACAGACAGAGACGAGATAAGTTTACATGAATCGTTCAGTATTTTTCCAATAGTCTCTTTATACCTTCATGTCAGGAGCTACAGAAAGCGTAAGAAAACTAACAAAATAAAATGAAATAATCATAGGAAATGTATCATTCTAAGCTGCCAGCTAGTCAAGCAAAACAACAGGAGAACACAAGTCGTCATAAGCTATGGAAATCAGTTTATTTCCAATGTGATAATAATTATGTACACACACTTTGATGATATCTTAACATTCTCACAGAACAGGGGACTCGCTATCATTGGTTCTGACCGGACTCGCGTTCTACTAGGACGGACTACATGATCTACAAGTTCGAAGGAACAACAAGCGCAATCTCGGACAGTACACTCACAGACACAACTACACGTGCAAACACTTAAAAAAATTGATTTGAAATAAAGGAGTTTGAAATAAACGTGTGCAGAAGAAATGATCGCTTGGTGACACACAGGAATTCAACATGACTTAAAAAAAGAAAAATAGGTAAAAGACAATGACAGTAATAGTGATCAAAGCCAATTCCACAATTTTCCAATCGCACCAAACTCTCGGATATTTCAGTTTAAGTTGCTCTGACAGATTCTCAGTTTTTCCCAAACAGAGCAGAATCTCTCTCTCTCTCTCTCCACACACACACACACACACACACACACACACACACACACACACACACACACACACACAGATGTATATAAAGTACAAAAGTGTTCGGTGTTGGGTTTAACCCACTGCAGATTATATAATGAATTCAATTCATGACGTAAAAAAGAAACGCCCACAGCAGCAGCTTAATATTAAACATTCTCTCCGGAAATAAAAGCAACTGTTTTCGCTTTCCTATTGAGTTAAATTTATCTCAAGAATTGACTTACAAGGTTTAGGGGGCGGGGGGCGGGGGGGGGGGGGGGAGAAGAAACAACACTTTCGAAAACGATTCGCGAAAACGCTGTATAGAAAAGATCACTACATAATCACAACTGAAAAGAAACAGCCTCATTAAAATGTACCAAAAGAAACAAATCAAATCTGAATACCGATTTTTCCTCCGAGATTTGGGTCCTCAGCAAAGAATGGATACAAACAGGGTGGGTGGGTGTTTTGGAGTTTAACGTCCTTTTCCACCACATAAGTGTGATATCAAAGACGGGACAACAAAGGAATAGGCCAGCACAAATATTTGGCCCCAGCCGGGATTTGAACTCACAACCCGAGCATTGAAAGTCCAACGCTCTACCATTCGGCCGTCCCGGCTCCCCGGATACAAACAGGAGTCAATTGCATTGTCTGTGGCGTTCACGTTTGCGAGTGCTGAATTTAAAACTTTCATGAAACGCTTTGTTCATTTCAAACTTTCTCACACGTATCTGAGTTTCCCGTCCAATTCAATGTCGATTTGTAAAGCGCATAGCTACTTCACGAAAAAGTTCAGTCTCCTGGAGCTTACAGCAGAGAAAGGGTAAAATCCCAACAGAATAAATCACACATTAAATTGTAAATTCGTACTTGAAGTTATTGTCCAGCGCGTTATAACTGTATACAGACACAGAAGATCAAATGAGAAATGAGTACATTTACAGAAAAAAAAAGATTGCAATTATTTTTAGATTTTGTTTCTCGTCAAACTTCAGCGATATGATTGATGTGTAACGGGTGAAAAGAGCACACAGTTCCTCAAGTACTTTCGCGCACCTTGAATCTTTATTTTCAAATTCAGAACTTTTTTCTCAGCTTCTGTATTTTCGATGTGTACTGGCGTTTGTAAAATAAAAAAAATCGGAAGAAGGATTTTCCTTTGACGAAAATGTCTTCAAAAATTAGTTACCGTGGTACCATCATGTCAACTGATGTAGTGAGCATCGCCGCTTTCATGTATAAAACAATTGTTTAGCAAATGGTGGCTTGCATCAAACATTAAGACACATTATCGTCCTCTCCGGCACTCTTTGCTGTTACGTGAGCAGTAATTTCTTTCTCAGTAAAACACAGACACAAGACACCAGACACCAGAGCATGCGCACGTTGCCAGATGATGTCATGGTTTCATCCAGACGTTCAAATGACGTCATTTTCGTCAGGATAGTACTTGCTATCTGGCATCTTCGAACCAGTCCGGTTTGTGGCACGTACACAGCTATGACGGTACAAGATCGATCGAGTGGATGAAAGCGTGACAACACCTCACTGGGCAAAACTTAATGTCCTGTCAATGCACGCAAGGTTCTGGCAAAAAAGAAAAGACAAGAAAGAAAAACACAACAGAACAATCTTTTCAAGAAGTCGGATGACAAAAGAGGTTACAACAATAGGCCCTGGTTGATACGGACTCGTATTTGATCCAGTGCGCACACCTCGCTCGGGTATTTTGCGTTTAGTGGGCTCACCTCTATCACTGGAGACCCTACTGTTATTAACCGCTAAATAACAAACACACAAAGCAACAGGTTATCACACTCCAGCGTTGTTATCACATTCTCATATCGGTCTGATGAAACTGTCTTTTTGGAGTTCAGATGGACAGCGTCACTTCTCAAAAATCAAATCAAAACAAGAATCTTGTACAAAGTTTGCAAACAGATCTCCGATATCATGAGCAAAAACAGAAACAAACACGATTAACCATTTATCGAAAACAATTATTGTAGAAAGCGGTCCATCATAACGCAACAATCAAACGATTAGGTGTCTCTGATCAAGACACAACCATATACTGTCATTTCGGGTCTGATGTTACATCTCGTTTAAGTAAAGTAACTGTTTAGGTATGCTTATGTATGACCAGAAATAGGAAGACGCAAATAATAGCGATAAAACACGTTTACAAAGACATTATTTTCTTGTTCTACCGTAAGTTTGGTCTTTCCCGTAGGCGCAGCATCGATCTGACTGAATTAAGTAAAGAGAAAGGCATGTGCATACCTAAACGGTTTCATATTTATTTAAACGGCGTGTAACATCTGTGCCAAGCAGAGTATTCGTCGAAACGGTGCTGTGTGTGTGTGTGTGTGTGTGTGTGTGTGTGTGTGTGTGTGTGTGTGTGTGTGTGTGTGTGTGTGTGTCTGTGTTAATGGCCCTTTTTGCTCTAACTGCTGACAGTTTCAGGCTGTCCTGCGTTTATGTCGGATTGATTCTGGCACGGGCCCGGTTTTTGTTTTTGGCATTTATTGTCGCACTGGGCAGTCTCATATTACGCTTCAGAACTCAGCAAGGTCACTGAACGTCTCCATTCACGCTAGTTGAGCGGAAGCAGTATCAACACCAGCAAATCAGAGACAACTCTTCTACCGCGCGTTCAACTGTCCGCAAGTCACAACTGCAGGAACTCTTCAACTGGATGGTTTTACGGTCGAGGTCCATGCTGAGTAGTAACTCGACGCCGAAGTCTTCACCTTCGTGGTTGATCCACCTAGAAACACACAGCTCGTAGAACTACTATGACAGTCAGACTGCTGTGCAATAATTTTTTTTTTTTTACAAAAAAAGCTGAGACTAGGCATAATAAGTGCCTCAGCAGTCCTTGGAATACAATACCAGATTTAGACTATTAGTCAGACTGTTGGTGACGGTTTAACGAAGAAGATGAAGCAGCTAACTGTTAGCGCTGTTCATAGAAAGAGTGAGTGTCTTTGTGATAGGAATAGTCTACGTTTGCTGGCGGGTAGCAGTCAATCTCCCCGGTATACAGCGGTCGCTGGTTAGCAATCTTGAGGTGGTTGGCAAAGTCGTCCCCGCCGTTTATAGGTTGAGGCTTGCCGTGAAGCCCCCCGTTCTGCACGTAGGTTTTGTAGTCTGGGTGGTGGAATGACCCGCTGGGCGACACTAGGACGTCCTCCTCTTCCTCGTCGAAACGCTTGTATTTGTGGATTTTCCTCAGCATCAGCAGGATCGGCGCGTAGCCGACGTTAGTCACAAAGATTAAGACGTTGAGCCAGAGGAAACCAATGGCGTGCACGACGCTTCCGGCCACGATGGGACCGAAAGCGTAGGCCAAGGAGTAAGAGATGTCCGCGATGGCGTACACGGAGCCATATACCGACACGTAGCGTAAGTCCACGAGATATCCCAGCGTGGGGAGCAGCGCCGTGTCCACCAGAGCGATTCCGAAGCAGATGCCCATGATGGGAAAGATGAGCACGAAGTAGGCTTTGGCAAACGGCATGAAGAAGCAGAAGACGCCTTCCACAGCCAGACCTATGGCCGCCATCAGCCACTGGTACTGGGGATAGTTCCTAGCCAGCTTCACCGTCAGGAACACACCGAAGATGTGCGGAATGAAAGCCGGCAGCCACACAAAGCCGATCTCCCACTCGTCCGAGTTCATTGTATCCTTCATCCACAGGGAGATGGTGGGCTCAAGGAAGGCCAGGGAGACGTTGGACATGGCCAGAGCCCCGGCGCAGACAGCGATGTAGGGATCAAGCAGCAGGCGGTAGATGGGTGTTCCCTTGGGTCGATCCTCAGGAGGCAGCATGGCTCTCTGCTCTCTCAGGGGCTTCATCACCATAAGCATGAGAAACCCGTCCAGCAGGCAGATGGAAGCGAGAACCAGAAAGGGAACAGTTTTGCCAGCGAACTGGTACAGGATCCCACCTAACGGTGGCGCGAAGAGACATCCGAAAGATATGAAGGCCTGGGCAATCCCCAGCGCTTTAGTTCTCTCAGCCTCCTCCGTGAATCGGTCGGCGATCATGGCCAGCCCCGAAGTGTCCGCAAAGGCCGAGCCAAGGCCCTGCATGGATCGAGCGATGAATAGCACCGCGTAGCTCTTGCCGAACGCGAACACAGACGTAGATAGGAACATGATAGTCAGACCTATCATCATGGGTATATCGTAGCCTATCCTGTCAATCAGGGTGCCCGTAAAAGGGTTAACCATCAGCTGAATGATAGCTTTGGAGGCGAACAGTACACCGATGGCTCCCCCTTCGTTGCCGTAGGTCACGGGCGGCGGTGGTAGCTTGGGCTTAGGGGTGGTGGCTACCCACGAGTGGTTGTACCTGTACACCACCATCGACATGTTCGCATTCCACGACGAAATCTCCACGGGAATTGTCGTCGTGGTCGCCTTCGCGGATACGTCATTATCGGGTTCTAGTTCCGGTACCTCGTGCATAGCACGCAGGAAGTTTGGAATGATGGGAACGATCACCATGTACAACATGTTATCGAGGAGCAAGGCGATGCAAACGACGATGTGAACGAGTCGTCGTTGAGACTTTGGGTCATTGACCTTGTCCTGGAACCGATCCCACATTATAGTGGCTTTGGCGAAGAAGTCCGGTGCGTATCCCATGTTGGTAGTTGTGGCTTGTGTGTCTCCCCTTTTGTTGAAAGAGAACTATGTTCTGAAACAGTAAAGGAACACACTACTTATTGTTTGTGTGTCACCAGATATGTACATCATTTTTAGCACATAAACGTTAATAATAATAATAATAATAATAATAATGAAAATAATAATAATAATATGGGTATTCAAGGGACGCCCTCCTTCCCGCCCTAGCTCAGGGCGCCTTAGAGTCGTGGAATGCGAACATGTCGATTGTGGTCTACAGATACAACATGCCTCCACACATACACTTAACTGCAAACACATAATGTGCAGCATTACTGGTTACACGAATCTGTCCGCAGATTAAGCAGTGCCAAAAACGGCGTGGGTAAATAACTTAAAACTCTTATAAGAATGGGAAAAACAAAAATGGTCACACCTTTTCTATGCTCCCTTCTTTTAAAAAAATTTTGCTTGGAAACGACCGTCACGGCGTAATGTGAAAATCTGCCAAAGGTAACAAATGAAAACTGAGAAGGTGCAGGCCTCAGTTTTGCAAAGCAAAACATTCCATTCTTTCTTATTTACAGCTGATAAAGACGACAATTCCATTTCCCGAATACTTCGTACTGTACTGTTTTCAAGTTCTAAATGCGGTGAATCGAACAGCATTATGCCTTCCCAGGAAAATTGCAAAAGCCTTGGCATTTGAAACAGAGCACTAGGTTAAAACCAGAATGACATTTTCCTGTTTTTGATTGGATGAGACCTTGAGGCGACAACGGTAATCAGACACCAGCAACCACAATCTGCCCTAACCTCAGACCGTATGTGTTTAATGCATGCGGAATATATATATATATATATACAAAATATCTAGCATGGCCCCATGGTACGTAGCACTCTGTATTACAACGTCGAGCTGCTAACAGGTTCAGTGTTCAACCGTTAGTACGTCAAATATTTCTCTTTCATAATTATTTCACTGAAGAGTTCGACCTAAAATCTAACTTATAACCAGTATTTCATTACTTTCGCGAACATAAAATACCCCCCAAAAGCCTCTAAGCATGGTGGAATATATAAAAAATATAGATAGATAGATAGATAGATAGATAGATAGATAGATAGATATACCTAATGTTTTAGAACCGTATCACAATAAGGAGTTTATAACAGTTTTTGCATAGGGACCACCAACGTCCGAAGTCATGTTTAAAAAACACCACCACCAACAACAACCACCAACCAATCAACCAACCAAACAAGGAAACAAACAAAAACCGAAACATGACCGCTTGAGCCCGAAGTCACAACAGCGCATGTGCTTTCTTTTATGTGTGCTTGCATAGTCTCACGCATCGTCAGACATCAGCAAAGCAAACTTGATCTCGCACAACAAGAGAATGCACTCCAGGACTACGCATCATTTTCACCTCGTTAGAAACCCAAGTCTCAGTAACATTGTATAACATGAGACAGTTGTCAGAGTTGAGAGACAGTTTACGGGGTGTGAATGTACTGACAACGTTATTCCCGGAAACAACTCTTATTTCTTTTCACTGATTTTTCTTAAAACTGTTGTATGGATTTTTCAACAGTTTAAAACTCTTTCAAGCATAAAAACACGGTAAGCAAAGACAGAAGAAACCTTTGAATAATAAAAACAACAAAAGAGCATATCCCATGTCATGACTGGTCTCTGTCAAAATAATTTATTGGCGGAAAGTCTTTCCAAGGTCAAGAAATCTATCATCATTTGCGCGTCCGTGCACAATGACTGCAAAGCACGCAAACCCGTTGAGTTGTTGTAAAGCCCTCTTTCTTTCTACGACTTGCGTGTTATGACTACTAAAGACATTTAGCTTTGTTTTATGATACACTGCTGGACGGGAAGACGATAACCAGACATTACAGACCTACTCATGAATTCCCCTACCCCCAAAACGGCATCATGAATGTGTCACTTAAAGAAACCACCCGCTGTCGCGACTGCAAGGTATGATAAATTTAACGAAAAGTAAAAAAAAAAAATCATTTACATCAGAACGATAACTAAATTATGTGCAATGTCCATCTGCTCAGAGTTCTTCGAACTAAAAACAGCGTTACTGGGAATAGAATTACTACAATTATATACTGCGCTGCTACCAAATTAATAGAAAGAGATGAATCGCTTTACGCGAGTTTACGCGGAACGTTTCTGAATAAAATGCGCACAGAGCAAATCAGTTCTAGAAAACATCTAACAGTTTGTATCTATTGATTCATATCAATGCTCAGCTGCTGCATCCAGTCATCAGATAATTGTCTGCTAAGCGACATGATAGCATCTTCCATCTTTGTGAAACGGAGAATCCCCGAAACGCGAGGAACGATTACAAGGAAATAGTAGTACATTTATCAGTATGACGCTAGCCAATGGTATTTCGTAACAGATGCGTTAACATTTGTATCCTATGATATCACTCAGGCCGCGCTGTGTGCAATGACAGCTAAAAATGTAAACGCATTGTGTAACAAAGAAAACGAATATAATCATCGTGTGCTCACCTTTATGAAGGTTACTGAAGAATAAAGCAGTTGAACACGTCAGAAGTCTGGTGCCAGGTCGAGGGTCGTTGACAAGTTGCGTCACTCACACCAAGGTTTTTGTTTTGTTTGTTTTTGTTGTATTGTTTTTGCTTTGGTTTGGTTTGCATTCATGCACAGACACTTTTTTTTGCAACGTCAGCTGGCTTTCATTCGGTCGTCCTTCGGTCAGGTTTTACCACCTCTTCGAGTCACGTCCACGATGACACAGTTGGCATTCAGGGGAGACCTATCGAGTCCGTCCCACACGACCAGTTAGGAGAACGCCTTGGAAGTGGCCGTAGTTTCCCTCGAGGGACGTGAACCGTCTCAGAAGGAATATATTGGCTGGATTTCTGTACTGACCTCGTCAGGGTTGGCCCTTTAACACTCTACGTTCTCGACGTCATAATGAAAACTGATAGGCAAAAGCTACGGGACAAGACATGCTCTATTACGGCACGTCGCAGACAGGAGAAAAGTCCGTGGATTGTTCGCAGACTCACGTCGCTAAGATTGACGCACTAAGCCGGCGGCTTTCGGGGCATCTGCCCGCTAAGAGGAAATATGAATGAAACGCACGCACGAAATTTTGCACCCGATACGCTGCAGCCAAGTCAGTAAGCGAAGAGAGAAGAGAGAGATACAGAGAGACAGAACAGTAGAGAAACGAATCCCGTCACAGAGCAATGTAGTGCAAGTGCTGTTAGTAGCCAAGTCTATGTTCTTGCTCCCGAAACCTCGGAGCTTAGAGCGTAACTGGGAGAAAAGTGTCCCGGTCGTGAGGCCAAAGAGTCCCTCCGAGCTTTTCCGTCAGCAAGGGGCTCTGTGAGTTCACTAAAGAATTTTGCACCTATCGGAAGCCGCCGACGCCTGTGGTAGGCCCAAGTCGCGCGATGTCCCCGTCGCAGCCAGACCGGCTCTCTGGCCCACCAGTCACTGCCTCCGTTGCTTCGGGTGTAAGTTGTGGAATGGTGCGCTTGCCGTGTCGTGCAGTTGGGTGCTGCGCTGCGGTAGGAGAAGTATAGGCTCTCTGCTTCAGACAGAGAAGGCTCCAACCGTTGCCCGAATCTGGACTGAAGGAGGGAGGATCCAGGAGTCTTTTACCACACGTCTCTCTCCTCCGCAGACAGGCCCGGGGTGTGTGCTTTGAGGAAGACAAGGGGAAGGAGGGCGGAGGTCGGGGGGGGGGGGGGGGGGAGAAAAGAGGGTGAAGCAGAGGAGGACGGTTCCAAAACTCCATCGGATGTGATTTTGTAATCTGGAGACCATTACAGTAATCTCTGCTGGCGTTTTACCGCCCACGTCTCCTTTCTTGCTTGCAGTCGATATGTTTTATTATCTCCTGATTATACTGTTATGTATTTATTACCTCTCCCGCCACCCACGATATTTGTCAACCCCGTGACCGATATGTTTATTTTGAGCTAGGACAAGAAAAGCATATACTGCATATACAAGTTTGATGAGCTTGTAATGTAGCTTTAAAATCACGTGCGTGGTTTCGCATCAGTTTATAAATAACTTGATAGCAGGCAAAGAGATCACATTAACCAGGTCGCAAACCAGATAACCTACTTCGAAAATCATGACGTATTTGGGCATATTTCCATCCATCTTTGATTGTTTTGTCTTATGTAAGCATTTTTTTGTTGTTAAAAAGGAAAGAAGATTTTAAGGCCTCAATCATTATCATTTTTTTAGGGGGGGGGGGGGGTTGGGGTGTGGAAGGGATGAAAAGAGGAAGACCCAATGGACAAAGGAACGGGATGTTGGTTAAACAGGGATTTAGGATTTAGACATAATGACGGCAAGACAGACAGACGCAGCACACGAAACCCCACTCAGGTACCAGATACTTGGTTGTACTGTTTGTTGGAGGGCGTGTGTGTGTGTGTGTGGGGGGGGGGGGGGGGGGGGGGGGCGGGGGAGATGTCTGTTGCCTCTGTGTGTGTGTTGGGGGGGGGGGGGGGGGGCTGTGTTATCGTCATAGCAGTGTGTGTATTTAAAGCATATGTATATGTATGTTGATGTATGTTTGTGTATATGCTGTTGTCCTAGGTGCTATCTGTACATCTGTTCTGTCTATCTGTAACTGTTTCTGTCATGTAAATATGTATTCTTTGTCTATGTGTTCACCTATGTGTGTGTGGAAAAAGAAAAGAAAAACAGAATTGAGAAGAAAAAAACCCACTTAGGTGGAAGATACGCCTGAGAGACCAAAGCTGGGCACACACAACGCAAACTAGGAAGACAAGAAAGTGGTGGTGGTGGCAGGTGTCTTTCGGGAAAACGCTACTGAAACACTGGTCCGGATCAGGATGTCACTGAACGGAAACGTTGCACTGTGCGCGCGTTTGGGAGGTCGGACTGCAGGGGGGCAGCCTTGATGGAAAACGCCACTAAAACGTAGACCCGAATTAGAATGTCCCACTTCGATGGTGGGTGGCTGGGATAGTCGGTTGGGATGATGGTGGTGGTGGTTGGGGAGAAAGGGGGACGGGGAAAGAGGAGGAGGGTGGTGGTGAGTAGCCTTAAGGGAAAACACCACTGGAACACAGGTCCGGCCCGGGATGTCTTTTAGCAGGGGCCAGACGCACAGACACACACGCTGCACAGGTTCGATTCGTCTTGCGTTGCCACAGCCACTTGCAGGCCTAGTACGTCTTCCCCCTATCCACAACAATGTCCCTTCAGAGTCTGTGAAAGCATCCTGTGATCGATCCTCGGCCCAGGCAGCAGACAGAGGGGTGGCGGTGTACCGTTCCCCTTCGCCTCTGCACCCCTGTCGATCGGTCCGGGCAGAGAAAAGGGGGCGCACGAAAAAAAGAGAGGGCAAGAGAGAGAGAGAGAGAGAGAGAGAGAGAGAGTTTCGCAACAACTTTGTGTGCAAGTCTTCATGGGTCTTATAGATTTTCTTAGCTGATGGACATGCTTCTTTTGCTTACTGCTGGAAAGATTTTTCGAGGTGGTGGAAGAAACGTGTGTGTGTAGGGAGGAGGAGGATGGGGTCGGGGTGTTGAGGCTGGGGTAAGGGTGGGAGAGTTGCTGGTGTTGGAATGGGGAGCAGGGGGTAACGAATGCCAAAACCGCAATTCCCCGTCTTGTGCGTTTCAGTCTATCCGACTACGAAATATGTCAGTTGTATACAATTGTGCATGCAGTTTCGGAATATAATACAGATCAAATATGGTAGATTTAAGAAGGATACGAGAACTTTTTTGGTAACAGTCACATGAATAATTATGTGTCCATTAATTTTGTTACACCACCCTAATCCAGCTCCCTAAATATACAATTGTAAGCACACTGTAGACCTGTGGGTTGGCGATGGGTGGTGTGGGAGGGGGGAGGGTTGGGGGGGGGGGGAGAAGGATGGGATATGTTGGTAGCATGAAGATGTTTCTATGGAAGAAGAGAAGAATTAGAGAACATGTTCATCTACTGATTTTTTTTTTTTGAGGGGGGTGGGTGGGGTGGGGGTGGGGGAGGGGATGAGGGTGTTGTTTTTGCGTGGGTTTGTATTTTGTCAGTCAAAGAGCAGGTGTGCCGTTTCCCACACCCACGCTTTGACCAATAATACACGAGGAAGTTTTGACAGAAAGAAGGAAAGAATCTGCATCTTGTCTGCCGCTTTTGCTGTTTGTCTATGGACTAAGTGTCGATGCACATGCCTTCTGCCCACGGCGCCACCCACGAGTGATGCACTTTGGTCGATGTTTTGGAGACAGCAGGAGCATGCACGGCCGTGTGATATAGTTCATTGTATGGATTGAAGCCTCTCCTTTGTATGCTTGTGTCAGTTTCAGTCGACAGCCTGAATGGTGAAGTGTGGGTGGTATATTGATATATATTCACAACAATCTTTTTGAAGCTGTCCCTTGGGTTTTTTCCCCCCTTGGCAGCTGAGCTCTTCCAGGGTTATGCACCTGGATGAAAAAAAAATGTATGTTTACATTCTTTCTCCTTTACACACACACACACACACACACACACACACACACACACACACACACACACACACACACACACACACACACACACACACACACACACCTAAACAACAATTCATAACCTAAACATAACCCTCTATCTGTCTCCGCACCTTTTTCTCGTTGCCCAGTCTTTGATATCACCCTATGTGGTGGAAAAGGACGTTAAACCACCAAACACCCACCCACCCCCCTCTTCCCCCTCCCCAACAGTTCTCGACCACCACCTCCAGCATCACCACCACCATCACCCTCACCCTCACCACCACCACCACCACCCTCACCACCACCATCACCCACTCAATCTCAGCAGAACATCGCCTAAATTTGTTCCCAGGACGTGGCCGCCACACAGAGTCAACATCCCGTCAGCGAGTGGGACCCAGGGCCAGGCGATGGTCGTGGTGCCGGCCGGCGACCGTGATGGAGCGGTCCGCACCCCTGCTACTGCTGCCGCCCGGATGCGCCCCACTGCGCCCCAGTCCGCCCTCGGGGGAGCGGTCAAGATGAAGCGGCCGGATCTGGCCGTCAGACGTGGGACGAGACTGGGAGGACGAGAGAGGTCCGGCCTGGGGGGCAGGGGCTGCAGGGCTGTCGGGGAAGAAGAGGAAGAGGAGCATGGTGATTCTGATATCCATGGTCGGCATTTTTGTTGTAATTGTTGTTGTTGTTGTTGTTGTTTTTGTTGTTGTTTTTGTTTGGTCGAAGACCTGACCTTTCCCCCACATTTTTGTTCATTTTCATTTTATTCGATTCGGTTTTTCCTTCTCGTTCTTGTTTCTCCTGTCGCCTTAACTTAGTAGTGGGTGTTAATGTATGTATGTATGTATGTGTGTATGTGTGCATGTATGTATGTATGTATGTATGTATGTATGTATGTATGTATGTATGTATGTATGTATGTATGTATGTTGTAATTCATGAGCAAATGGAATTGATATGAAACAGTTTTGTTCGCATATGATATTATAAATATTGTTTTTTACAATAGTTGTGCCTATGTTTTTTTAACAGACAATAAAGATTATATTGTTATCTTATGTTCAAAATGGGGGGGGGGGGGGGGTGGTTGGAGGGGCAATAGTTGGTATTAGACATTTCATAGATATTACACAGGTGTGTGTGTTTTTTTTTCTTTTTCCCTGCTTTTTTTTCTTCTTTCTTTCTTTTTTTCCTTGGGGGGGGGGGGAGGGATGGGGGGAGGGATGGGGGCGGGGGGAGAGTTGGAGGGGGAATAGTTGGTATTAGCCCTTTCATAGATATTACACGAGACTAGCTGGGTGACAAGAAGGTGCAGGCAGTGACTATAATAATGGACCTGAATGCTTTATAGTTTCAGCAAACTCTGTTGACGTAAGGTTTAAGTCCCCACTGCCGAGCTACGACTAATAGCCGTAACAAGATTTCACCGGTAAGTAAATTACCGGAAATACGCTCATGCTTTCAGGAAAATCGCATTTCCTGAATGAGTAGCAACCAGCGCTTATCAGAAGCAGATATACAGATTCCTTTAATAATCCCTCGCGGGGGAAATCTCTCTCTCTCTCTGTCTGTCTCTCTCTGTCTCTCTCTCTCTCTCTGTCTGTCTCTCTCTGTCTCTCACTCTCTGTAGGAGGAGGAGTACAAAATCAGTGTCGGAAAAAAAAGTCGCAACGATTGATAATAATGGCAACGAATAATTGAAGTAGCTATTCCTTAAAAAACGAACCCCCCCCCCCCCCAACGTTAAAAAAAAAAACTTCAGAAAGAAAAATAGGAACAGAACAAAGAGCTGGCAACAATGATCCGAATGATCACTCCATACTCTGTATAAAAATTCACAAAGGGAAACCACTCCTGTTTACCAAGGGAGATTACTCGATGTTACCGAAAGACATTTCAGGTAAACTGTCTTGACGTGCATGCACCTGAAAATTGGATAAATCTCATAAGAAGTCGTGGTGGGAGTTGGAAGAAAAACGTCAAACCTAAATAAAGAAAAGTAAGTAGCCCTGTGCTGTATGTTTTTTTTTTCTCTAGCTTCGATCTCCTGAAGCTGAACTAACTGGCTGATTAGAGACTATGTGTCATTAACCGCACGGCAGACCTGAATTTGGCCTTTTTACGTGGTCACGCGTCACCGTGCGTGGCATGTGATCTCGAACGCGGGCCTGCAATTACGCATCGACTAAACGTTGCTAAACGGTTCTTCCTGTCGGATACAAGTATCTGGTTTGTGTGTGTGTGTGTGTGTGTGTGTGTGTGTGTGTGTGTGTGTGTGTGTGTGTGTGTGTGTGTGTGTGTGTGTGTGTGTGTGTGTGTGTGTGTGTGTGTGTGTGTGTGTGTGTGTGTGTGTGTGCGTATGCGCGCGCGAGTGCACGTGTGTGTGTGTGTGTGTGGGTGTGTGTGTGGGTGTGTTAGCTGCAATTAATGCCCTGTCAACGATTTCTGCTTCACGTCACAAATACATTGTATAATGCTCCTTCTCCTGATTCCGTTTATTATTTTCATTTCGTTGTCGTTTGCTCAGGGAGGGGGGGGGGGAATTTTTTTTCCTTTCAATTCTTTGTTTGCTTCGTGATGCTATGACTAACACCTAATAGTATTGTTCTTCAGACTTACATATTCAAACCAAGCCAAAGGGGCATAACTTTTCCCACCACTAGAGTTTCCCCGGTGACTTGCTGGATCAGAGACACTTGGGCCCGCATGTAAAAGTCGGGGTTAGGGAGTTTAGCCCCGGGTTAGAGTTTAACCTCGAACTAAACTAGCTCTAGGGTTAATTTTTTTTTTTTTTTTTTTCAAATCAGGAAGTGGGTCCATTCCAGCAAGGTGCCTATGCCGTTAAAGAAGGATTTCTGTCTTTCTTTCTTCGCTTCCTTTTTTAAAATTTAATTTTGTTTTGGGGTTTCTTTTGTCTTAGTCTGGGTTAGGCCCGTAGCCGGGGGTTAAATTAACCTCGAGTTTTACATACGGGCCCTGTGGTCGTGATTACGGTGCCTTTTAAAAGCTCTGTTTTCTATTTTTTAAAAAAATAAAATAAAACTTCGCCGATACCACTAAGAGAAACCCCCTCCCGTGCATACACGTGATAGATATTCTGTGCTATGCTTTTTCTTAACAAAGAAAGAGAGAAAAATGCTTCGACAGGATTGTTATTATGGTTGCTGGCATACCTGACAAAGACAGAATAGGCTCATAATGACCAGTCCCGACAATGTTGTCCCAACATTTATTTTCTCGCGCCTGATTGGAGGATCACATCCGCTCTGTCGGCAGGTTACAGATTGTCCGGCTACAGCCTGCACCACTCCCGCTGCCAGTGTGACACGCAGAGCAATGTCCCCTCTAGAAGCACTCCGGGGGTAGTTTTTTTGGCGCATGTAGTAACGGGTGTCGTTTTCTTGTTTTGTTTTGTGTTTCTTTTCTTTCATTTTTTTTTTTCACGTTAGCGAGAAATTCTGTTTGATTTTTTTTTTTTTTTTTTTTTTTTGCGGGAAACCGGGATAGCCGAATGGTAGAGCGTTGGACTCTCAATGCTCGGGTCGTGAGTTCGAATCCCGGCTGGGGCCAGATATTTGTGGTGGACTTTTCTCGTTGTCCCGTCTTTGATATTACCCGTACTTGGTGGAAAAGGACGTTAAATTCCCAAACACCCTAGATTTTTGCTTAACGACGTGAAGAAAGGAGTCATTATGAAGGCCATGCAATGTGCGAGTACTTTCGGGTACGTTCAATGTTTTGGTTTTGATGGGGGGGGGGGGGTGGACTGCCTAACTCAGATATACAATAGGCCCGCGGGACAAGGCCAATTCCGCTTCAGCAAAAGACGCCAGAGTTTGGTTTAAACAGGTTTATTGCAATACAGTTTGTGCCAAGTAAACAAACAAGTACTGAGTATGAACAAGCACCGCTTATAATAATGCTCAGGGGTGGAACAAGTGCATGTTGACGGTATTGCAATGGCAGTAATTATAATAAATCAAAGCTACGAGAGAGAGAGAGAGAGAGAGAGAGAGAGAGAGAGAGAGAGAGAGAGAGAGAGAGAGAGAGAGAGAGAGAGAAAGAAAATCAGAATCAGATTTGTTTATTGACAGGCCTTAGGCCCATTCAAAGTTGAGAGTGACATCCGGACATTCTTATGCACATCAATACTTGCACATGAAATAACCGAAGTGCAAATTAAAGTATATCAACTCAGCTGAGCAACTCAGTGTTGTCTTTTTCTTCAAGCTAGAAAAATATATAATGCCAGGTGTATAATAGTTACCTGAGGCCATTAGCAAAGTGAGTCGAAAGCTGCTTGGATGGTTCCAGAGAGAGAGAGAGAGAGAGAGAGAGAGAGAGAGAGAGAGAGGTTGGGGGGGGGGTCTAAGTGTACTCACACACACACACACACACACACACACACACACACACACACAGACACACACACAAATCCGCTGGGCTGCGCTAGGCTCCGTCAAGGAAGTAACATGTAACTAAAACCTAACAACGTGCTGCACGAATTATAAAATCCTAAAAGAGTTTATTCCTACTTATTCGAAAATAGCCCCAGGATCACCCTTGCGGAGGAATTATTTCGCGTGTTCGACGAAGCTGGGCATCAGTGTTAGCGTAGGCTCCATGCATTCAGGTTTGTGTCATGGCATCGGTTGTGTCTTCCGTCTCTGCCCCCCGCCGGCATGATGCCAGATTGCTTGCTTTACTGCCATGTCGGGAGCCAAACAATTTAGGGTCATTAGGGGGGTATTTTCGTCACGGCATGATGAGGCTAGTTGCTGTAATTACGTCATTATCCCCCCAGAGCTAACGTCATTGTGAACACGGTGCTCGTTTGCCGAGTCACTGATCAATATTTACATCACCGTCAAGCACGCACGTGCATGTCTCACACGTGCCGGAATTTGCAAACAGCGTTCCTTTACGCACATGCCTGCCCATGAATCTGAAGAGGGTCTAAACCTGCTTCAAGTTGCTGCCTGACCATCTGGTTGATTCGCTTGCAGTTGCATGTTTACTCATCGTAGCACTAGACGGCATGTGCCTAACGTCACACACACTGCCTGCGTGTCCACGAGGGCGTAAAGGAACTACATCCTCTTCGTCCATCCGGACAATATGCTACTTTGTGGAGTGCGGAAACAACTGAAAATGGGGAGTGCAAAGCACTGACCACTGCTTACAGGAAATAATGTCCGCTGCACTTCTCACGGTATGTGAACAGGCAACTTCGTGCAGGTTGGTTGCCTTTCGAAGAAACCACCTACGCTGTTTACAGCTACTGTCAAACAGGATGTCAAAGGAAGGTACCGAACTGGTTAGCTTGTAGGCTGGTCTGAAGCCCTCTGCAGTTTGTAAACCGTATTGGCTGGCTAACCAGGGGCCGCATGTAAAAGTCGGGGGTTAGGGTGCCTATGCCGTTATAGAAGGATTTTTGTCTTTCTTTCTTCGCTTCCTTTTTTATTTAATTTTGTTTTGGGGTTTCTTTTGTCCCAGTTTGGGTTAGGCCCGTAGCCGTGGGTTAAATTAACCTCGAGTTTTGCATACGGGCCCTGATCAAGTTAAGAGAATGTCCAGGCCGCGAGAGTGGGCAGATATAAAATGATGTGTCCTTTAAGGGCAGAGCTATGGTTATCAATGTTGTTACTTTGCAGAATATTGTACGGGTGAGACAAGTCCATGACAGCAACCTGTTTCTCTCATCAGTTTTATTTTTACTGAGTTGGAAAGAAAAGAAGAAAATACACGCCTCAACCATTACCTTGACAAGAGTAGGTTTAAACCAATTATAAACCCACCAACCCAGAAACATAAATAGGTTGCAACGGTAATTGCCACTCTGAAGAAAACAACGACCTCAGTTTCAACTGTAATCAAAAATCTTATGCTGAACGTGCAACTACAGCTGCCAGTCACTACGCGGACACACACACACACACACACACAAAGCGCAGCGTAAAAACTGTTTCTTTCAATCTCTGTCAAGCAGGCCCATTGCATGGAAGAAAATAATTGGCGCCTTTCCTGTCTAATCATCCAGATCGATGCGTGCGTGTTTATCCTGCGGTTGGCGACAAAGATTCTGTCAAAGGTGACTGAAATGACCAGTGAATAATTCATACAGGTTCCTGCTGCGTGCCATTGTCTGTCCGGCCCCAGCCATAATATGACGACGAGTTCCGGGGCAGCCTCGGCACGCCATGCCATTCCCCGTTACCTTCTGGGGACACGGGGTGTGTGTGTGTGTGGAGGGGGGAGGGGAGCAGGAAAAGAATTCTTGAAACGAAGGACGGCGCTAGGCTCGTTCGCACGCGGATCCAGTAGTTGGGGATAGGTGGGTGGGTGGGTGTTTGGGGGTTTAGCGTCCTTTTCCACCACACACGGGTGATATCAAAGACGAGGCAGCCAAAAAGCCAGCACAAATATTTGGCCCCAGCCGGGAAACGAACTCACGACCCGAGCATTAGAAGTCCAACACTCTACCATTCGGCCACCGATCCAGTAGTTGGATGATTGGCTGGATGACTGGTTGGTTGTTTGGGGGTTTAATTAACTCTTACGAGCCCGGGCCCGACCATCCCCAGCCCGCCATATAACAAAACTTGTTAAAAAGAACAAGCCACTGCTCACCAGTACCAGCCACTTCAAGCCACTATTACGCAAGGCGTGGACCTTCCCCGCTAAGACCAATACCACTGCAGATTGCATGATCGTGGCTTGAAGTGGCTTCTAGTGATGTGAAGATTTCAAGTAAACTTACGATTTTTTTCCCTGTATAGAGTTTTCGTTTCTTTCTTGACAGTGTTTGGTTATATTTATTTTTAGAGCTCTCCCCGGCAAATATTCATTTGGTCTTGGAGCGATGAATAAAGTATTTTGAACTTGAACATATGGGTGATGTCCAAAACGGACCAACGAGGAATAAGTGTAGTAAGCATTTCCGCTCAAAACCCCAACAAATGACAAATGACAGCGCAATGCTCTGTCGCCTCGACATTCCAGCTAACTCAATAAGGATAAAGGTTGGTTGCGTAGGGTACCAAAATTCCGTTGCTCACAGTAACTCGGTTCCGTATACGTGTATGCGTTATTGTCTCTTTGAAAACTTTGCCTTAGAGTTTGAGGCGCGAGTACCACTGTCTGCAATAGCAAATGACACTACGAGGTTTCCATTCAAATACGCACCCAAGCATGTAGTCACTCAAAAAACAACAACAACAACAAAAAAAAAACAAAAACAAAACGAACAACACAACAACAACAACAACAAAACCTGCATGAATACATACCTCAGGATATATAGTTTTCTTGAGTTTGTCAATAAAATAATAGATTTTTTTTAAAAAAAAAAGAGCTGACCACATTGATAAAAAGACAAACATTCACCAGACTTGTCCCAAATCAGTCTTGATCTTTAGCTGTGAGGAGTGGCGAGACTTTGGGGAGGGAGAGGAGATGCCCTCGAGAACGTCCAACCCTAGCTTGGATCAGCCTATGAAGGTGTTCGAAAGCGGAAACAAAAACTCAACGGGAAAGGCCAACCACAGCGAAACGGAGGTACTGTGAACAAACAAAAGTACAGGTGCCAAGTGTACTCAAGTGAATACACTAATTAATGAGAACAGACGTTGCGTCTCAGAGGAGTCCTGAACCTAGGGCCCAAAATATACTTGTCCCTGTGGCTATTTGGTCTCTACACGCGTTATGTGTATTGTCCACGTGGCCATCAGGGACGTGAAGAAGCGTGGTCTTGCCGGCGTTGCCAAAGCCCAGGAAAAGAAAAAGAACATGACCAGTAGAGGAAGACGTAAATTAATGATAACACACTGCGTGAACACAGCAGCTGATGAGGCAGCACCAATTCAGTGTGCGCCCGAATGCAGTGCTATATTATTACCATGCCAAAGAGAGAACTGATTGCAGTCATTTGTTAGTATACGGTCGTCATTACTTTGTCTAATTCACTTGGAAGAGATGTTCGCTTGTCTCAGGATCAGTTCGTACGCTTTTGCTGTGATCGATCTCTCTCTCTCTCTCTACGAAAATGATCTGTGCTCTGCAGTATTTTCATATTAATTTTTTCATATTAATTTTTCATATTAATTTTAACTACTTTAGCACTTTTGCATTATTTTGTCTTATGTTTTATGCTTTCTTTACATCATTTGATTGTCATCGATGTATTTGTTTATTTTCATCGATGTATTTTTAAAAAAAATTCAGGCCAGCTTGTAAGATAGGCAGTGTTGCCAACACGTTTATCCTGCAATAAACGTCTCTCTCTCTCTCTCTCTCTCTCTCTCTCTCTCAGTCTTGGCAGCATCAATAACCAGAAGCGCGCTGATCAATTCTGCAAAACGGCCCTGGCAGTGAAGATGTTCAGGCTGCCTCGAAGGGACAGCAAAGAACCCCAGCCATCTTATTCCTCTTTTGTGCTCACGCTATATAATTTCGAAACCTTGTCATCCAGCTCCTTCATCTCCCCCTAAGGCACCTAGAAAGAACGTCTGCACTACGGAACAGCCATGTAAAATTCTGAGGATGCAATAGAATCCCAAATGGCAAACCACATGCAAATACAATTTCTGCAATAGGAAATGTTCATCATTATATCTTTGATCTTGGTTTTGAAAAAGGACATTATGCCTCAAGCAGCTATAGATAAAGTATTCATCGATTCATCGGGGAGGATCTCGAGATGGATTGTGATAGGAACTGTCTTTGTCAAGGGCGTTTTCAAACACGATGAAATTACCAGTGTGTATTCTCCTGTAATATGAGAGAGAGAGAGAGAGAGAGAGAGAGAATTACCAGTCAGTGTCCACACGCGCAAGTAGGTGGCAGTTCTTTTTATTTTGGTGCAACCGGATTTTTAAAAGAACATTTTTATCAGGAGTGATTGGTTTGGTCATACATGGGCCGAGTCGCCAGCTGCGATCTACATGTCATAATAATAATAATAATAGAAATATGGGTACTTGAGGGAAGCCCTCCCCGGCTCTCGCGGGAGCTCATGGCACCTTACAGTGAACACACTCACCCAGAAACACACAAAACATGCCTCCGCACACACACACACACACACACACACACACACACACACACACAACATGATGGTGTGGCAACAGTTATTGGTTGAGGGCTGTGAAGAGGTGGGTTTTCAGATTTGTTTTGAAGGATGAGTTTGTGTCTGCATATCTGACTGATGCTGGGAGATCATTCCAACGTGTCGGACCCTGGTATGAATAACTAAGCTGACCAAATGTCTGTTTTGACATACACTGTACATACTTTTTTGAACCATGAACTTTCAAACCATAATGTCGTTGCACAACGAAGCAGCTTTGTGATACAGTATTAAGGTGGCAGTTATTTCTTTGACTAACAGCAGAACTAAGTAAATCCACGGAAAAGGAACAAAACAAAACAACAAAAAAAAGACTGTTAGTGTTACTGCCAAAAGTTACGACCAGCTCTGACGTCGGCTCCTGAGAAGTGACAAATCACGCGTCTGGGTTCATTGGGGTTAAATGATATTTGCTGTGTACGCCATGCTGTTCTTGTAATTTTTGCCGAGAACGCACCATCACAGGGACGTTCTGTAGATACAGCTTGCCAACTACACAGACAATGGGAAAGCTTCCAATGGTGCCCCCAACGTCCCTGTCTTGGCAGCTGCCTCTAAATTCATGGGGGAGCCGGGGTGGCCGAATGGTAGAGCGTTGGATTTCCAATGCTCGGGTTTTGAGTTCGAATCCCGGCTGGGGCCAAATATTGGTCCTGGCTTTTCATTGTTGCCCCGTCTTTTGATATCACCCGTACGTGGCGGAAAATGACGCTAAACTCCCAAACACACACCCACCCACCCGCCTCTAAATTTATAATCATTTTGTAAGGAGAGGTCGAGCAACTTCTGGCATTTAAAAAAAGAGTGTAGCTTCTGGCATTTAAAAAAACAAACAAACAAACAAACGTGCAGCTACTGGCATTTACAGCTAAAAAAAAAAACTATAGCTACGAGTATAATTTTTTAAACTAAAAAGCGCTTAGAAGTGCGTTCAAATCACGATATTTTGAAAAATAGGACAATCTGAAAAAGGAAAATGTGTGTCAAGGGGAAGGGGAGGGTGGTGAGGGTGGAACGAGGTGGGGGGTGTGGGGTCCGTCAGATGCTGTTAATGCCGGACTTACGTCCCTTGCCCGCGGTCCCCCGGGGGACGAGTTTGACGCCTCGTAGGGTACAAGGTGGTGTTTATCGGAGGATCGGGGGGTGAGTGTCCGTTAAATGTCTGATACTAGCGCGTCGCGTAAAGGAATTGGGCGGCAGAAACTAGAGCACTGGGCGCCATGAATATACATGCAGACGCAGGAACTGGACATCCCCCCCCCCCCCCCCCCCCCCGGTGCAAAGCTAATGAGTACAAAACATATATCACAGTTAAATAAACTTGTAAAATTCATAGTCGGACCCTAGACACGAGCGGCTTGGGTTCAAATCCCGACGGCGTCAAAAGTTGTCCTGACCCTCGTACTGATCTACCGTAGAATCACCTTTTTTTTTGACTACTTTATTATCCCTTTCGGGAAATTCGAACTGCTTCCCCCGGAGGAAGCGCGTCGCCGCGGTGCAGCGCCACCCAATACCTATCCTATATCTTTTACAATTTTGCTGGGGGAGGAAAGCCGGATTACCCGGAGAGAAACCCCCAATGAGCAGCCCGGTAGCCAGGAAAAACCGGTATCACAGATCACAAGCTCGACCCTGGGATCGAACCCACGCTTCATCGCCATGACATTGGTGACGGCCGTTCAGTAGCGCAGCGGCTAAATCCGACGCGCCACCTATTAGACCACTGCTCACCCTTTCCACAAACAAAGAACAACAACAAAACCAAAAAAGACAACAAACCCCCCCCCCAAAAACCAAACAAACAGACCTCAAAATAACAACAACAACAAGAACAAAAAACTCATAGATAATTTGGCACACATACGTTTACTTCTTGGTTCTTTAATAATAATAATAATAATAATAATCTCATTAATATAGGCGCTTTATCGCAAATATTTGGCTCATAAGCGCCGCGAGCTAAACCCAACACGCACGCTCACGTGAATCACACGCATTCTTTCACACACTGGACATGAACACATTACAATCACGTAGTGCGAAGGGCCAGCTCAGAAATTTAAGTTTAGGGATTTTATAATTGCATTATTTTTTAATTTTGTGGGCTGAACATTTCAAAAGCAGACGGGAAGAAAGCCGGAGCACCCAGAGAGAACCTCGGACGGTCGGCCCGAATGAACGGTGCCACATACGAGAAAGAAAAATTCTTCGCCCCGAGTGGGACTCGAACCTGACATCTCGCATTGGTGACTAAGTCTTAACCACTAGACCACCGACCGCTTTGTGACTCTGAATCGCTTTCATCCGGAGCAGGCCAGCATTGCCCTTTGTGCAGTAGACAAGCAAGGAAACTTAAGTACCGGGATCGGTTAGAAAATGCAGAACCACGCATAATTAGCTTCCTTGTCTGTGAAGCCGTAAATCAAGGTCTTGATAGTCCCCCCACAAAATAACAGAAACTGAGAAAGGTGAACTGAAGATGGTGCACGAAGTAAACCCCATAAAAAAACACACCGTAAGACAAAATGTCATTGCGATTGCGTGCGTATACTCTGATATTTATCTGTTCACTGTGTCAACAGAAGACATTTCACATTTCACAGAAGACATGCCTCTGTCAGAACTGTTCCTTTGACCTATCGGATTCAGTCTAGTAAAAAAAAAAAAAAAAAAAATGCACTGTGGTTTTGACAGGAGTTGAGCGTCATAGAACAGAGTTGTGCTACAAGTGCCGAAGGTGCCCAACTTGCTGTACCGATAACGATGCCTCGGAGCCATGACATGTATACTTTCTCTGCTTGTCACTACCATCGTGAGAAGGGATTCGGGTGTCACGCTGCTTGTTATTATGCCCAAGGAAGGCTATAGGTCTGAACAAAAAGCCGCAAACATCATGTTTTTTTTGTGTGTGTGCGACTCGTGCGATTGTGCATAATGCTGGCAACTCTGTCTCACTTGCAGAGTTTTCAGCGCTTGGTTTAAACAGGTTTATTGCAACACAAGTCGTTCAAGTAAACAAACAGTGAGCATAAACAAGCACTGATAGTGCTCAGGGGGGAACAAGTACATATTGACAGTATTGCAATGGCAGACTAAACTGGTAAGTAGTTGTGATAAATTAAGCGTGAGTTTGCGGTGACTTCATTGTGCTTTCGGTCAGTGAGCAAGACACATGGCTACAGCGTCTAGCGGGTGTTGTGTGCTGCACGAGAAGACTAGCCACTGCGATCTTTTTCGCTCAGTGTCAAAACACAACCTGAGCTGTGAAATCAGGCTGCCCTTGGCTTTTATAGGGGTTTCAGGCACACTGAAATCTCTGTAACTGTGACAGAGGTGACCGTGCATTTTACAACACAATGTTTGTTTGTTTGTTTGTTTTTGAGAATGCAGATCTTTAGCAAAGGCCTACAACTGCGTCCTTTTGAAAATTACTGACTAGCCTCATGTCAATGCACGCCCTCATTTTTCCCGTGACACCAATCTGAAAAGAGTACATTCAAATATATAGTCACACAACCCACCAGAGTGAACAGACGAAACGTGAACCAGCATACTTGGATTTCATCTGCGTAAGTCCAAAACAATGTTATTCGAAGGGTTATATGAAGTTTCACGTACACAACTGCATTACTCTTGTTTTCTCTTTCAAAATACCTCAGACGCAAGCTGACCTCTTCTTTGTGTGTTTTCAACTGGTGACGGAGAAAAGTACAGCCTGTTATAGTTCTTGCACAGTTCACGGTTTCTTCTTCCTGTTTTTTGCAAACCTTTTGGTGTATGAACTTTTCAAAGGCTGGTTGAAAAAGTGAAGAACCGAAAGATACAAACTTAGAAAGCAGAAAAGGTATTTTATTAAATGGCACTGATAACGTTGACATTCTGTTTTGGTGAACTTCTGAATGTCAAAGGATCGCAAAGTCCGTACTTTTTTTTTCTCGTACGGATGTGAATACTGCCTAAAGAAACATCGAATAATTTATTGGAATCCGTCTATACCGCTTGTTGGGTGTTTTTTGTTTGTTTGTTTGTTTGTTTGTTTTTTTTTGTTTTTTTTTTGTTTTTTGTTTTTTTTTTTTTGGGGGGGGGGGAGTTGGGGGGGGGGTCTTTTTTCAAAGTGGTTGTTCATTAACTTAGTGTGTATTTCTTCATGGTTATGAAATTTCTTTTTGAAATATTAAAATATTCTGTATTCTGTTTTGTATTCTATCTGTCTTTTATCTGTTTTCAAGCTGTCTCTCAGAACATCAGATCGATTTCAATGATTTCATGCAGATTTTTCCCTTACTCTGCACAATAAGCATCACATAATTATAATGTTGTTTACTCGCAACACGTACTGTTCGTATGCGCATATCTGAACCCCAATTCTGATTGTACAGTTTCAGTGCACGTACTTTTTTGGGGGGGTTGCTTTTCGATCGTCAAGGGCACTGATGCTCTTCCGACTTACAGATGATATTATAAATAGGCAGAAAAACTAAGATATCGTCAGTTCGAGAACCAACTACCCTCCAGAATGAGCTATATTCTGCACTAGTGTACGCATGTCTTTACTTGAAAGATATATTTAAGAAAATGAAAGAAATAAATTCATCATAATTCTTCTATTCCGGAGGCTATTTTTCACCCGCCAATTAAAAAAAAAAGGAAACAAAAGAGAAAAGAAACGAGCGCGCGACAACAGATTAAACATTCCATTTCCTGATTTCCCCAATCTCTCCCCCCCCCTTCCCCCCCAAACAAGGAAAAAAGTCAAACTACTTTTTTTTATATTTTATTTTATTTTTACTAGAATGCTTAATGTAATGTGTCCAAATGACAGAATCAGATTTGACAAACCAGAAGCTTTCTTCTTACGCACGCACCCATTCCGACATCTCAGTGACACTGAAATATATCAAAAAGAATTCATGGAAGAGGCGGGAATGACGATCAGGTTAGAAATTCAATGAATACTTTGAAGAAGATGAGAAATGTGTGTGTGTGTGTGTGTGTGTGTGTGTGTGTGTGTGTGTGTGTGTGTGTGTGTGTGTGTGTGAGAATAGGCTTTAAGGGGGTAAAGCGTGAATGAAATGGACACACGATACGAAGCGCAAGGCCAGAAAGTGCAAAGTGGCCAGAACAGAAATTCTGACTTGATAAATGTAGACAATTACTTTCGGTAGAGACTCGCGTGTCTCTGAGGTGTAAGGAATCCGCATTTGTCCAAACTTATGTGGTTTCGTTCCTATCATTACTCGTTCAGACATAATAATAATAATAATAATTATATTATTATTATTATTATTGTATAGGCGCTTAACCCAATTTCTTGAAAGCAAACTGAACCAAACACGCACGCTCACGTAAATCGCATGCATCCTCTCACACACTGGACATGAACACATTACAATCACGTGATGCGAAGGGTCAGCTCAGCTATCAAAGTTTCGGAATTTAGAATTGCATTTATTTTCAAATTTTGTGGGCTGAATATTTCCAAAGCAGATTGGGAGGAAGCCGGAGTACCCGGAGACAACCCCCGACGATCGGCCCGAATAAACGGTGCCACGGACAAGATCCTGGCCTCTCGCACTGGTGACAAAGTCTCTTAGCCAATAGACCATCGACCGCCCCGAGAATTCATATCCCAATTACAGAAATTTACTTATCCCCTTCAAACACAGAAGACGCTGTAGCAAGAAAAGAACAACGAAACGACACGTATTTCGTATAACAATGACTGACTCCCGCCCCCACACGGATGTTGTTCCCCCTTGTTACCCAGCGGCACGTGGCAGAGTGACATGGAGGGGCGGTGCTGACAGCCTCCCTCCGCAAATCAAGGACACTGAGTGACGCCGAGGGGCAATTCCGTTCGCCTCCCGTCAATCGAGATTGTGCTCTCGCCTTCTCGAGATGTGCGCTCGTTGGTGAGGTGTTTTTGCGAGAAGGGGTGGTGCTGCACTTTTTGACGGTGTTCCGGCTTCTCCCGTTTCCCTAACAACTGGCGTTTAAGACACTCAAGCATTAATTTTGGGAGAGTAGGATGTCACTTGGTGTAGACAAGGCTGTTAAAATCAGAGCAAGCGGATGCTACGCGTAAGCCTGAGTAAATGTGAAAATTGTTCAACCAGAGATAATATAAATGGGGGAAAGTCGGTGTCGCCTTTTTAAGTGATAATATTATCTGACTGTGGTGTTTTGAGAATGTGTGATTATAATTGTGGTTTTCTTCATCCACGCCTTTGTCCAGCCAACTAAGGCAAGGTGATTGAGTTTGGTGTAGACAAGGCTGTTAAAATCAGAGTATGCGGTTGCCACGTGTAAGCCTGAGCAGAGGCTCTGCTGAACACATATGATTGTGCATGGCTGTAAAACACGTGTGGATCTTTATATCAAGTGGCCCTTTTCGGTCCGGGTTGTCCATGATCAATTCAAAACGGACAGCTTCGCTTGCCAAAATTCTCGTTCACAGTTAGGTCGTGTAACGACGTGACGTGACCTCTCCCATAGAACGCTCACTCGTGATCCACAGTCTTCATTTCTGTACCGCAGCCGAACGCGATGATTCAATATCCTTTCTGGGGAAATGGATAGTCCAGGGGGTAAGACAAGGAACCCACTGAAAGAGGCCTGCAGGACTTGGCACTATTTACAGTGACAAATTGAATTGAATATCTGTTTACCCGAGGCCGGTCAATAGACGAGTCTCCTCCTAAGGGCGAAGGGCCAAATTTTGCGCGTACGACAAACACAGCTCTTCCCGGCGCTGGCAAACAGCACAAGTTTAGGACAAACACCGCAAGAGGCCTTGCTCATCCTTTGCGCATGCACATATGGACCCGGGAATTGTGGGACGGGACTAAGGGATTGTGGGATGCAAAAAAGGGGTGCAAGAGGATCTTGGGAACGTGGTGGAGGGGCCAGGATTCGGGATTTTCGCCCGCGAGTAACGACAAACAAACTGGATTAGAGACACTTGAGCGCGACTGTTGAGTCCGATGAGGGAGTGTGCCCCCCGGGGGGCACCCTCCATGATTTCCCTGTGGAGCTAGGGGTGGCCATTTTGTCGTTTGTGGTCGAAGAGTATTTGATCGCCAGACAAATTTTCTCGCTCTGCTTTTAATTTTCCTCCCATTGATCAAAAATCATGGGACACCATCGATCTTGTGTGTGAGCAGCGAGAAGAGTCTCTCTCTCCCTCTCTCTCTTTCTCTCTCTCTCTCTGGTCTCTCCATACAGGAAGAGCGTTAGCCTGTCTATCAACTGCAATAAAGGTATGGAGTCAATATACGAATGCGCAAAAGAGGAGGCCAATGAAAAAAATCTGAATTACCACATTTAATTTAGCTCGTTCTAGATAAATCTTAAATCTAAAAAAAAAAAAACCCTTTAAAAACGGATAATGAAAACTGAAAACTGCAAACGGTGCATTAGACAACTTCCAGCATCAGCACAATGGAGATTCTTGAAAACAGGTATAGTTGAAACGAGAAAAGCAACGCAGAGACAGACCATGTAAGGGGCCTGACCAAACTGCAAGGGAATCTCATTCACTTATGAATACTCGATAAAAATGGCAGCTGCAAACGTATATATATATATCTATACAGTTGTTAATCAAACATCACTGATAGAATAAATGAAAACGCTTGTTGCTATCACATATCCGCAGTTTGAAAAATAAAAATAAAAAAAGAAGAAGATGAAGATGAAGAACACCAACAAAACAAAACAACAGCAGCAACAAACGAAAAATGCCGGATCCATAGTTTACCTGGATATGCGGGTTTGTTTAGTCACACAAATAAAGTCACTTATTTCATCGCGACCACAGACGAGAAGCGCATATCAATGACAGTTCCCTTCGATCGGCTGGCTGCAGTAGACGGTTTCAAGGACAGGGGTGACATCTAGATGTTGTGGATACGCTACTGTGTCTGTCTGTCTGTCTGTCTGGCTGGCTGGATCTCTCTCTTTCTTAGAATTAATAATGATAACTTTGTATTCTTCTCTCTTTCATTTTGTTTTTAGATAGTTTGTAGTTTGTTGTTTAGTATCCTTGAATTTGGAATAGCACGACAGCCTGTAAGATAGGCAGCAATGCCTAAATGCTCTATCCTGAATAAAAAACGTTCATCATCATCATCATCATGATCATCATCATCATCTGTGTGTGTGTGTGTGTGTGTGTGTGTGTGTGTGTGTGTGTGTGTGTGTGTGTGTGTGTGTGTGTGTGTAAGGCTGTGACCCTTTCTACACTGGTAGGGCCACCATGGGTTTGTCTGACACCAGCAGCTCCTACCTGGAGTCCCCAAAGTGATCTAAAATTAGTTAAATAACCAAAAAAACCTGTAATGGTTTCTTTATTTTATGACTAACTGGTCCTCCCATCATCACCCCTTAACAGAGAGCTGTGAAATTGAAAATGAACTCCCCTCCGACAGTCTGAAGCCGGGTGCAACAACCAGACACCCGATACTCAGACTAATGAGATGGGAGATAGGAGGGAAAGGGGAACGTGGATTGTTGGTATGGTATGGTATGGTAGACTTCTCCTCGGCGCACATATCCATCTCTGCTGAAATGCTCACGGCGCCGCAGGGCTGAAGGACGAAGCAGTGAAAGCCTGCTGCCGTTAAGCGCTACTTTGTGTGCAAACTTCCACCCTGCTATTCACTCTGGTGCGTGCGACAGTATTTCTGTTTACCACGCCACCGGCCACAGCCTACTCTTCTTCGAAAGATGAACGTGGGATTTTTAGCGTGCACACTTGATGTTTGTGCGTGCGTGTGTACACGAAGGCGAGACAGGCACCGCAAACGAGTCTGCACATGGATTAGACTCGATATGGGAAGGAAAAATCCCACCATATTCCTGCCCACCGGGGACTCGAACCCGGCAGCTCAGGATCCGAAGTCGGATGCCTTAACCACTAGACCAAATCCCCTGTCACGTGGATTGTTAATACTCAAAGCACCGCGGTTCTGATTCCAAACTTCCAACACTTCGTAGTGGACTTGCTCCTTTGTCCCTTCCTTGGTTTAAACAAGTTTATTGCAATACGCGTTGTAGAAACGCAGCAAGTCATGAGCATGAGCAAGCACAGCTTATGGTAATGCTCAGGGTCGAACAAAAAGATACATTAGGACTGTATTGCACTGCATTGAAGGCTAAGTCAATTTTCAAGGCTAATTAATTTTGTCCTTCTTTGTCCTTCTTTGGGAACGGGACAATCGAGTGGTAGAGCACTGAACTTTCAATGCTCGGATCGTGAGTTCGATTCCAGGTTGGGCCCAGGGCCCGCATGTAAGACTCGAGGTTAATTGAGCCCACGGCTACGGGCCTAACCCAGACTAGGACAAAAAACAAACAAACAAACAAACAAAAACAACAACAAAAAACCCCAAAACAAAATTAAATATAAAAGGAAGCGAAGAAAGGTAGGAAAATTCCTTCTCTAACGACTTAGGCACCATGGTGGAATGGACCCGCTTCCTGGTTAAACAACAACAACAACAACCAACAGAAAATTTAACCCTAGAGCTAGCTTAGTTCGAGGTTAGACTCTAACCCTGGGCTAAAATCCCTAACCTCGACTTTTACATGCGGGCCCAGATATTTGTTGTGGCCTTTTTGTCGGTGCCCCTTCATTGATATCACCCTCATATGGTGGAAAAGACTCAGAAGGACGTCAAACCTTCAAACACCCACCCACCCAACTTTGTCCTCCTGTCTGGCTGAATCAATATTATGATAATCCCAGTGCTGATCGTTATCATCACAATCCATTTTAAACACCATCATCGTCGTTATTATTATTATTATTATTATTATTATTATTATTATAACTCCAATTCCCAACATTCACACTCTCCCTGATCGCTAAATATTGGTGATGCATATACCATTCTTGCGTGCAAATATCCAACCTATAATCACTTCAGTACCGCAGAAACCAAAGACTCGCTGAAACTAATACATTCACTTCTCACTAGGAAGGGTGTCAGTGTTATACACCGCATCGTTTTCCCTGCAAGATTTCTGTATCTCTCTCCTCCTCTGATAGAATCGCCCCCCCCCCCCCCCCCCTCTAAACTACGCACAATTCTGCCTTGATCGTGCCAATCGCGTGTTGTTTGTGCAGCGTACAATGGTCTGGAATCGGTGCTGCTTATTCCAGAGGAAAGTACCGGAGATAAATCGTCCAGGGTTCGCCAGGGGGGCGCGGCGCAGGAAGTTATTGGGTCTGCTACAATACTGGACGTGTCATGAGAAATGGTAAAAGATACTCATCACTCAAACAACAATGCACTCGCAATTGCCGGCAGTCTGCTGGATTTGCCGATAATAACATTACCAATCTGGCTGTGTGCGAAAGCCGCGAGATTTCCCTTCAGATCTTACGCTTTTGTGGGCAATTTTCTTTTCTGTCCCGATTTAGTTGTTCTCTTCGAGCAGAATAATTACTGAGATTTGCGAAACTTCCTGGGTGACGTCTTTCATTTCGGTCATCTCGTTAACGTCTTTGATGTCCACATGCCAAGAACTTGAAAAAGTTTAGAACGGGCTGTCGCTTGCTTGTATTATCAAGTGAATATGATGATAGGTGTGATAACTCTTTGCAAGAGTTGAAGAGCACTTGAAGAAGTTCACATCGTCGGTTGATTGACGTGCAGCACCAGGCCTCCAGACAATGGGACAGAACGAAGAGCTGGAACAACCATTGAAAGTGTACTGAGTGACAGTGAAAATCTCGCTGGAAAGCCTGAGCAATGAAGTGGTTTTGAACAAATGTTTTTGACTTTTTTTTTTTTCAAAATGTAGTTGAAGGTAGAAAATATGTTCTTATTTTTCTCGAACCAGTTTTAGCGCAGGGAAGTGTGCGCAGTAATCTCAGTCATTTTTGTTTTACTTGTTTGGATTGGTTTATTTTTGAAAAGAATTCTCCCACCTTAGTTTTAGTTGTTAGGAAAGGAAAGAAATGTATTTTTGAAATAATATGTTTGTAAAAGATTCTTAGATTTGTGTTTCATGTTCGTTCGACAGAACGTAAAGCGATCACTCTGGAGAAAACAACAACAACAACAACAAAATCAAAAAGGCTAGAGTACTCCTGTAACAAGCAGATATGACTCATTTCATTTTTTGTCGCCTGACGACCACACTTAAATACACTTAAATAACCACAGAGAGAGAGAGAGAGAGAGAGAGAGAGAGAGAGAGAGAGAGAGAGAGAGAGACGCTCTACTGAGATTATTTTTAGAAAGTGCAGATGCTGACAAACAAACCCGCTGAAATGCAGTAGCTCATTCTTGACTAGACAAACACTAATACTGAAGCAGAAGAGTAAAAGTGCACAACAAGTACGAGGACTGCAGTACCGTGCAAACAACATCCACGTATCTACAACGTGTGCCTACAACAGAGAGACATCCCCCAGTATCGGGTGCGACTGACTTCTCCATGACTTATCGATTCTTGGCGCCCCGTTCTGGAATTCAATCTCAGAACTCCCCTCCCGGCGCCATGATGCTTCTTACTGTCTCGAGGGTTGCCACAACGGGCCGCTAGGCTAACCCGGCAGTAACTTTCCTCTTCTTTGATCCTCCTGTGCTCTCCTTGTATTATAGTTTTTCCCCCTTTTGCCTCGCATGCTAAAGCTGGATGCCATTTGAAACCAGTGGTGTCAGTGTGCCCGTCCGTCTGAAGGAACTACAAGACCGGTGTGTGTGTGTGTGTGTGTGTGTGTGTGTGTGTGTGTGTGTGTGTGTGTGTGTGTGTGTGTGTGTGTGTGTGTGTGTGTGTGTGTGTGTGTGTGTGTTTGTAAGGGGGATGGGGGTGTAGGGGGTGGGGATCTTTGCTTTACTCGGTGCTTCAATGTTGGTCCCCCAGAATCGGTACCTCTTAGTTCAGTTGGTGTTCGCGTGTGTGTCTCTCTGTGAGTGTGTCTATATTTATTTCATACTGGGGGATGTTCTGTAACTAGACGGACCCTTCATACTTGTTTGTTACTATCATTATTTTCTTGTTTTACATTAATTCAAGTCAAGACAAAGTCAGAATTTTCAATGTCTGCTTCATGCTCCTGGAAATTGCTTGCGGGCCATTGCAAAAACCCCTTGTCAACCACTGTGGAATTTCGTCTTGATATTCTTATCTTTGCTTATCTAGGTTTTATTCTTCAAAATCCGATGGAGTTTGACTGTATGGACCGTTCAGCCCTTGTCTTTGCGCTCATATCTACTGTGAACAAAACTGCTGATCATCTGTTGTTCCTCGTTCTTGACCCCAGTGGACGCTCTTTTGGAGATGAAACAAAGTGTGTGTGTGTGTGTGTGTGTGTGTGTGTGTGTGTGTGTGTGTGTGTGTGTGTGTGTGTGTGTGTGTGTGTGTGTGTGTGTGTGTGTGTTGGAAGGGGAGGGAGTGAGGGGTTCGTGTAATACGTGTCGTTCGTACGGCAGACATTTCCGTAAATCAAGAGAACTGCAGCCAACACAGGGCAATCCGCCAAAATCCCCACACCACTCATATCAAGAATGGTATTCTGATATTGGTTCTGTCTGCAATAAAACCGTTTCCGACCCAAAGGCACACGAGTGAATCCCAAGAACCAGCCGAGATATATCGATCTGGTGGAAAGTTTCCTTGTTATGCCCGTCTGAGGGGGGGAACTTTATGAACAGACTCGTCGTCCTGGGTTAACGCTCGATGCAGACAAATCTGAGAAGCGTGCAGGGTGTCTGTTGTTAGAGAATGTTTCTCGGTATTCCCATAGGAAACTCTCTCTCTCTCTCTCTCTAATCAGTGGTGATGCCATTTACTACAAAATGTGTGTGTGTGTGTGTGTGTGTGTGTGTGTGTGTGTGTGTGTGTGTGTGTGTGTGTGTGTGTGTGTGTGTGTGATTGCGCCTTCTTTTTGTGTGGTGTAGCTGTTATTTATAGTTATGTAGTAGCTGTAACAACGGCAAGTTCGAAAATTGACCTTTGTGTTAAAGCTTTAACCGTTGATAAATAAAGAATCTTTGTCATTGTCATTATCATTGTCTGTGTGTGTGTGTGTGTGTGTGTGTGTGTGTGTGTGTGTGTGTGTGTGTGTGTGTGTCCTAATCGCACATTTCATTGTAATTGTAGTGTAATTAAAAGTTGATGTTTACTTCAATCTGAACCACTACCATTATCAAATTCAAGGGGAGTAGTTAAGGTATACCAAATCACTTAAAACGTGAATTTTTAAAAAATCTGACATTATAAAAAAACGCTTCGACAGATTTTAACCTCTACTGGGCGGTGGAAACATGAGAAACCAAAAGATACAAAAGTTTTATAATTTTATTATTTGCTATTGTCTCGTGATTGGTATTTCCACCCTAAAACAACAAACTCCTCTACTCGTATCTTGTAGCCTGTCACATTTGACTTTTTTGGGTAGTCACCATCTTAACTCATTCGCGACGGGACACTTCGATCAAAGGTTCAGCCACGCATCGCCCACGGCTCACAGACATTGGATTCTTCATCCATTTTCCATTAAGTACACAAATCAGCTGAAAATTCAAGTGTGTGTGTCTTCACTGAAGCTGGCTAGAGTCGTTTGTTTATATGTAGCATGTTTACTGTAGTTGCATGGCGACAGGTCCAGGCATGTGCAGCATTGAGGCGGCAGCAGCCCCGATCACAACAGAGTTAATTAACGCACCGTCCCGGAATGTTCAAACCCGACCGCTTCAACATTTAAGATCCAATTTTCTACATCATAAAAAAGGTTTAATTGCTCACACGGGTAAAACGAGACCAATGCGCATGTCTCTTTCTGCAATAACTAAGGATACCAGATACAAAACACAAGACACCTAAAACTGCGTCAGAAACTCGGGAACCGCAAATATAACCTTTTAATCTGTAGTATCGATGCTGGGTTTCTCCTGCTGGTGTCAAAGCCAAATACCACAACTACCAAAAAAACGTTTTGTGTTGGTTAGGGTTTCTGCCTTCTTTCACGGTAAAAGGAAAACATGGTAGTGTAAACACAGTCAATAACGACGTTTCACTGCTACCAGACTCTTCACTATCGTTTTCGGAATACGTCATCAGACCGGCCTGTTTTCATGAAATCCTTCTCCCTCTCACAAATCTGCGAACAATGATGATGAAATTCGAAACAATGCTGTCAGTTATAAAACCGACACTGATGTCAAACGACTGTGTACGTCAACATAGCTGTCCTTGACCTATAGTTTGTGTTTCTTGAATAGCTGATAAAGTGCACGATCTAACCAAAGAGTACTTGGAATGACTGTGGGGGACTGGGGGTGGGGGTGGGGGGCTGGCTTCTAAAGGTGCTTCACGCCGAAAGTAAAATCTTCTGATGTTAAGTGCGTGAAACATTTATTTTTGGGATCACAGTCAACCTACAAAGAAGCCTAAAGAAAATAATATTTGATCAATTGTGGTTGGTAAAACAATATTAATGTTCACGTGGTCATAGAGATGTGTTGCATGTTTTCATCTCTCTCTCTCTCTCTCTCTCTCTCTCTCTCTCTCTCTCTCTCTCTCTCTCTCTCACACACACACACACACACACACACACACACACACACACACACACACCGGTTAACTAGTTACACTGCTTAAACCCCCCCCTCCCAACAATCCACTCATGCCAGCAGGCAATAGCCGTTGCAGTCGAGATCAAGAACTGAAATCCAATAGATATCTGTCTGGCAGTCATTGTTTTATGATCACAGCAAGATGTTGGTCAGGTCACATCATGTCAGGACAGTCTCGTGAAGGACATAAAGGACAAACGGGTGCGGGAGCTGTATGCCATGTTTGTCAAAAACGATTGCATGCTCCGCCCTTCTGTGTTGACATTCTTCCTGGAAGGTCTAGCAAAACAATGTAACGGCGTGGTTATGCCGTTACCAACTACCAACTAATTATCAGGTCACGATGCATCAGTGCGTATGAAGGCAGGTAAGAAGTCGACATTCATCCTGAAACGCGCAACTCTCATTGATTACAATGGTTCAGTTGTTCAGTACAAGGTGTGCTTTAGTGCTTTAATCATTTTTATTTTCCCGTAATTTTGTGGGTGAATTAAATAAAAATACTATTGTGTATCGGGTTGATATTTCCGCAAGACATTTTGTGAAATATTGTACTGCACAGATGGACGCAGAGTGAGTTCCCCAATATGAGTTCCCCAATTACTTCAGTTCAGTTTTTTTAAACCACTCGAGTCTGGAACTCGATGCCACCCGAACCACGTGATCCGCCAACAGTCCCAGTTCAGATCAAACCTTAAGACTCACTTATTCGTCACGCCTTTGGCATCTCACCCATCAATTCTTTTTCGTAGCTCTGTAGGGGTTTTGTTCTGTGTGTATATGTGTATCAGTGAGAGGTTGTGTGTGTGTGTGTGTGTGTGTGTGTGTGTGTGTGTGTGTGTGTGTGTGTGTGTGTGTGTGTGTGTGTGTGTGTGTGTGTGTTAGCGCAATGAATAATTTCATTCTGGAGAGGCTGCGCTCTATAATAATTATTAGTATTATTTACTACAAGACGCATTTGACAAGACACCGTGTAGTAATAGAAAGTCCACCAGCGCTAAAGGTGGGCGGGGTGTGTGTTTGGGAGTTAAACGTCCTTTTCCACCACGTATGGGTGATATCAAAGACGGGGCAACGATAAAAAGGCCGGTCAGCACAAATATTCGGCCCACGCCGGGATTCGAACTCACGACCCGAGCATTGATAGTCCAACGCTCTACCAGTCGGCTATCCCCCCCCCCCCCCCCCCCCCCCCCCCCCCCGCACCCGTCAGCCCGAAGTGTCAAGACGGACGGACTGACAGACACAGGACAACGCTACCGGGGCACAGCTGAAAACACGAACCTCCCCGTCCATAGGCTGGTGTAACAATCCTGGCCTGTGTGGATTACAAAACATCCCCCATGCATGCCTGGGCAATCTTCCCAGTAAATGAGCCTAGTTACCGGGCTCCGACAAGACGACCTAATGGGACACAAACTCCGCCAGTGATTTGTTGTGTTTGCCGCAGCCACCGTAAACTCAATCTGATGCGATTACCGCTCTGCCTCAGTTCTGTGAGAGGATGCTTTCCACGGACTGGTCGCACGTGCTGGATGACGCACTGTCCTGGAGAATGTGTCTTTACGCCCGTAATATAGTGGTTTTTTTTTGTTTTGTTTTTTTAAGCCGATGGCTATTGTTGACAGAGGTGCCCTGTTTCAAAATGTACTTTCGAGTAATTAAAACTTAAAATCTATATGATTACCCTTTAAATTAAAATAATCATACTTCCACTTCGGTCAGCTTCATTGCTAGGTGTGGGTTTCTCAGTGGTCAGTTTTCTCACGAGAGTCTATGGTAAAGATGGTATCGATGACTAGAAAACAGTATCAAGAATTTTGCATACAGTCGGATTTTAAAAAAAAATTAAAAAAATTAAAATTTGTTATCTGTCGTCTTCCAACTAAATGTGAACGAGACCAAGCCACTCATCGACTATCGGGATGGCCGGAATACAACCAATTACAGAAACTCTCGAAAATCAAACTGTGCCAATAATGATAATCACATTAATATAGGTGCTTTGTCCCAAATATTCGGTTCAAAGCGCCGCGAGCTAAACCCAACACTCACGCTCACGTGAATCAAACGCATTCTCTCACACACTGAACATGGAAACACATAACAATCACGTGTTGCAAAGGGGCAGCTCAGCAATTTAAGTTTCGGAAATCTCGAATTGCATTAATTTTCGAATTTTGTGGACTGAACATTTCAAAAGCAGAAAGGGAGGAAGCCGGAGTACCCGGAGAGAATCCCTGACGGTCGGCCACGATGAACGGTGCCACATACGAGAAAGAAACAGTCTCCGGGTAGGACTCGAACCTCACTTCTCGCATTGGTGACAAAGTCTTAACCACTAGACCACCGACAGCCCCGTACTATAATCAGAAGGGTTTGCGTGTAACAACTCAAACTGGGACAGACAACGCGTTTCTGGCTGACTAAAGCTCTTCGATTTCTGAAACACCATATTCCACCCGAAACATGCCATACTACGCCGGCTCTTCCGCCGTGCCTGCGTGGGCATTCAGACGCACTGGACTGGAATATCATGCCTGAGTCCCGCTTCCTCAATCAGCAGAGCCACTTGCACGTGCAGCACGCAGAATTCAAAGCCGTGGCCGTTTTGGATGCCGAGGCACGCGTCCATTGCCGCTAATTTCTGGAAACATAATCTTCCTCCCTATCATGACTGCCAATACCGGCATTTCTGTGGTGTCTGGTTATTACGCTCTGTTTGCTTTTGAGAGTGTTGGAATCTGTTAATTAATGCGATCAGATGTATCGGTGTTTTTCACCTGTGCACAATTTTCGTCTCTGCTTGCGAGGATTACCACACAATGTCAGCACATGCAGCAGTTATGAAGTCTTAAAAAAAAAAAAGTTAAAAGTGTGTAGATTACGTGGATTATTTACGAGGCGGTATCTGATGTTGAAATTTCTGTCAAACCCATAATATTAAGGAAAAGTGCTGCCATGATCGGTTACACTGGCTGAACCCACTACTTCCTGTCATTGATGAAATGGGATTTAAGGCTGAGCGAAGGAGAATTACAAAAGAATGATTTGTGATTTTATGACACAGGGCTTATGGACATATCGTAATTTGCAATTTTCGGCATTTTTATTTTTTTATTTTTGTGTGTGTGTGTGTGTGTGTGTGTGTGTGTGTGTGTGTGTGTGTGTGTTCGTAATTACATTTGACACGTATCACACCGGTTTTGATTTAGCGGCATAAGCTGTATCATTATCAAGTCTCTAAGCTTAATTTCATACACACACACACACACACACACACACACACACACACACACACACACACACACACACACACACACACCTTCCTTACTGCAGCTGAACTGGTCAATGTCGTGTAATTTGGCTACGCGACCCTGCATGTCGCCGGAGACACAATATACGGCGTGCCCAATCGCGAGCGAGATATGTCCTCCTTACAAATATGATCACTACAAAAACGTCGATGGTGTGCGAGAGTGTGGGAGGTGGACGGGGGGGGGGGGGGGGGGGGGGGGATAAACTCAGATATTCTCGTAATAAAAGTTTTGAGTTATCACAGTTAGCTAATCTCGTGATAAAGTGACGAGCTTATCCCAGGTAGATATTCTCGTGATGAAAGTGGTCAGCTTATTCCAGCTAGACATTCTCGTGATAAAAGTTTTGAGCTTATCCCAGTTAGACAAAACCGAGGGTGAAGATTCGCTTGTACCACTCATAAACTCCTGAAGAAACTCCCGCCATTACTGGGGGGCCGGGATAGCCGAATGAAGTTGCCAGGAGAATAGCTTGGTCAGAGGACACTACACTGAGGGAAAAACTCTGCGGAGACCTGGCAGCTTTGCAGAGGACCATAACACTCATCAGAGCTACAGGCGTCACCGTCTAAGAAGATGAAGAAGAAGAAGCAAGCTGCGTGCCGTTTAAAACACAAAACAAAACAACAACAACAATAACAAAACCTATTCGTCAGTTTACCATTTCTGCAGAAACGCCACCCGCAGGAACAAACCAAACACTGCAGAGTTACAGGCGTCAGCATCTAAGATGAAGATGAAGAAGAAGAAGAAGAAGAAGATGATGATGAAAAAAGAAGCTATGTAGCTGTCGACAAGCCAAGCTGCGTGTCGTATTGTGGAAAACAACAACAACAACAGTAACAAAACCTATTTGTAAGTGACCATTCCTGCAGAAACGCCACCCCTAGAGACAAACCAAACACTGGAGAGCTACAGACGTCACCATCTAAGAAGATGATGAAGAAGAAGCTATGTAGCTGTCTACAAGGCAAGCTGCGTGCCGTGTTGTGGACAACAACAACAACAACAACACCTATTCGTAAGTGACCATTTCTGCAGAAACGCCACCCGTAGAGACAAACCAAACACCGCAGAGCTACAGGCGTCACCATCTAAGAAGATGAAGATGAAGGGGAAGCTATGTAGCAAGCTGCGTGCCGTATTGTGGACAACAACACCAACAATAACAAAACCTATTCGCCAGTTGACCATTTCTGCAGAAACGCCACCCACAGGGACAAACCAAACACAGCAGAAACCCGACCACGCGTCTGTTTATTCCGGTGATCCTCGGCATTGAAGGCTGAGAGAGATAATAACCGACCATTACCCGTGTAGGTTGCAGAAATTTACCATCGACCATTTCGACCATCCGTAGGACGCTAGGCTGCCAATTATATCGAACACGTTTGTTTGCGTAGTTCTTCTTTGGAGTAACGAGGACACGGGGGTGAACAACTGGAAAAGCGAGTTCTACATTGATAGAAAGGTTTGGTATTTTTCTTTATGTCATGTCTTTTCTAATGCGTCGTATGTGTGTGTGTGTGTGTGTGTGTGTGTGTGTGTGTGTGTGTGTGTGTGTGTGTGTGTGTGTGCGTGCGCGTGTGTGTGTGTGTGCGCGCGCGAGCGATTAAGAGAGAGAGAGAGAGAGAGAGACTGAGAGACAGACTTGAACGTGGGCGTGGAGCGGGGTGAGGGAGGGGGGAGGAACGGGGAGGGGGGCTGGCTGGCCGCTGGCGGTTGGGGGGAGGGGGGAGAAGGTAAACGAGGGGGGAATCGGCGGCGCGTGCCTGACCCCCATACCCTACAACACTATAGACAAGAACAACAACAAAAAACAACCAACTGAAATCCACAAACTTTCGCGTAAAATGATTGCAGCTCAATTTGTCACGTCTTCCATGTTTTATTTTTTTGTGATCCTTTTTCCTGGCATTTGTGGATTTCCCCTCTGCCTTTATGCCTTTATACCCTATGGCGTGCCCGACCTGAAGAATGAAAGGATGTTCAGGGTTTCATTATAGGGAGAAACTTCAACCGCTCTCTGGCAGTGTTTCATAGGATCAGCACCGGATGAGGCTGTCCCCCCCCCCCCCCCTTTTTTTTTTTTTTTTGCCTGGAAAGGAAGCAGAAGAGTGGAAGAATAACAAGAAAGGCGTTAAGTAAATGCATTCACGCTTTTGTTTTCGTATCTGGCATCACGTGAATAGTTTCTCTTAGAAGTCTGATTAGTCGGGTGGTTGAATTGGTTGAGTGTCAACCTCGCGATCAGAATCAAGGTCGTAGGTTCGAATCCTGACAGTGCACTTATCACTCACCCTCTGAGGAAGCTCCTGTTTAATTTTTTTTTCTTTGCTTCCTTTACTGGCGTTTTTGAGGCAAGCAAATTCAACAAACACAAGACGAGGAAATATAAGACATAGAACATAAGAAATTTATTTCGATCTCATGAATATATGGAAATTACCTCTGCTCCTTACTAAAACAGACGCAGTCTCTATCAAGATCATCAAGGAAAACAGCTTAGACAGAAAAGGGGGTGGGTGTTTGGTAGTTTAACGTCCTTTTCCATCACGTATGGGTGATATCAAAGACGGGGCGAAAAGGCCAGCACAAAATTAATATTTGGCCCCAGCCGGGACTAGACAGAAAAAAGGGTAGTCGGGTGGTTCGGTCAGCTGCAGCTAGGACTCCAGATCAGAAGGTCGTGGGTTCGAATCTCGACAGCCTCGTCTTTGAAATCACCGTCGCGGTGGATAGAAGGCGATAAGCCCCAAAACAGTTCATGTTTCATCCCGAAATATCGATCTTAAACCTGAGGTAACTTGCGCACTGTCCCTAGCCCGTGGTGTGCACCACAGACCACGTGATTTTTTGGGCTGAACTGTAGACTGAAAACACTCATCCACCCCAGTTTGAAAAAGGGTGGGTGAGTGTTTGGGAGTTTAACGTCCTTTCCCACCACGTAAAGGTGATACCAAAGACGGGGCAACGAGAAAAAGGCCAGCACAAATATTTGGCCTTAGCCTGGATTCGAACTCACGACCCGAGCATTGAGAGTCCAACGCTCTACCATTCGGCTAACCCGGGTCCCCGCGAAAAGGGTGATCTGGACCCAAAAAAACCAAACAAACTCTGAAACAAACGCTGTATTGTGAGACCTGACTTAATTCGACCGCCAAACCACACACAAGTTATAGTCACACATGCCTGCCACCGCCTTTTAATACCCTTACCCTGCCACCGACATGGATTAATGAACCCATTGTAATGAAAACTGTCAGTTCGAATGCAGTCGCTGCGGGCAACAAGCCGCAGTGTGCCTGTTCTCTCACGTAGTAAATGGGCAGGACGTGCCCGTGTCACTGCGCGCGGAGTAATACACGCACTACGATCCCCATAACCACCGGCGAGCGCACACAACGACACTTGTACCCCATGTGGCTCTTTTCTCAGGCTTTTCCTCCACAGCAAAGACAGCAGTAGCGAAGAGGTGCCATATGTCGCTGACGAAGACTGAGAATGACTGTCTCCGTTTTGTCTTGAATTTTCCATGTTCCTTCAGTAAATGGTAGAATTGTAGAAAAGGAAACGGTAATGACTGCGAAGTGGTTACAAGTTAAGCAAATAAAAGCGACATAAAAGGGACAGAAACCACTTATCTTTCACAAAGGACGGCAGGGGTCAACGTTTCGGCTTTCGCCTTCCTCAGGACACAAATGGTTTCTGTCCCTTTTATGTCGCTTTTATTTGGCAGAATTATAGCTTGTATTTCTTCTTGCAATAGGATTTCCCAGTTGAACATTATTTAAAACATAATCTAATGTAGAAGCACAATAAGGAACGTCAAAACGTTTGGTCAGTGATTCTTCTAATTCAGTAAAAACGAAAATGCACGCCCCACTGACAACTATTCCGTATGCAAGAAAATTTAAGCATCGACAGACTGGCATTGCGCATTCCGCTGACTCCTAATGTTGTGCGTTTTCTCATGGCTGTGTGCATATGGGCCTTCTGTGTGTTGTGTATCTAGTCCTGCTCATCACGGTTAAGGGAAATTCAATATGTGGACGCCCTGGTAGTCTGTCTGCACTGAAAAGTGTTTAGCTGGACAGTTCAGCTAGAGTAAAAATTGATCAGCTGCATTTAGACCTTTATTACAAAAGATGAAACAAAGAAAAATCACAAATACGGTCAACTACGCACTAATGTGAAGACACGGGTTTTTTGCTTGTTTGTTTGTTTGTTTTGTTTTGTTTTGTTTTGTTTTGTCCTTGGGTTTTTTTTTTTTTTCGCAGTTGCAAAGACGAAGCGAACTGTACGTCTACTGAATTGGCCAGGGTCCAGCGATGACGCTGACCGCCGGCCAGTGGGCCACTTATCTTGGTTCTGAGCAACGTCACGATTATTGCGGCGCTGTAACCCAGACATTCAACGTCCCAGGTCCCCGGACGACAAACACTCCCTTTCTTGAACACCGACCACAAAATTGATTTAGAGCAGGAATATTAAATTTCGTTCGATCTGCCCCCTTCATCTCTGATTCGTCGTCAATCCTATTTGCTCATTTTTATCTTCATTCCAATCTTGTTTACCTTGTCCCGAGCATTTAGGAGTTTTTGTCCCGATACAGCAAACATGGCAAACGAACTGTCGAGGTGTTTTTACCGAGCGTCCACTTCGCTTCTATTTGCTTGTGTGCGCCCTTTCAAGTCGCGCTGGTCATTTTGAGGCTTTGTCAAGCTGTGTACCTTGCTGACAGAATTTGGTGTAATTTGTTAATTGGCATCCAGCACATCTGGCTACCCTACAGTCTGGGTGGTTGTTCACAATCAGTCAACTGAGTTAGCAAAATTGTCGGTGGCAAGATAGAAATTGTTCGTGTGTCTCTGTAACGCATTTGCCAACGTTCTGTCACGGGTCTCTTGGTGCGTGTGTGTGTGTCTAGGTGTTCGGCTCAAACATTGTTAGGTTTAGAAGTATCGTATTTTCAAGAGTTTTCAAGATAAAATGAAACGATCATTGAAAAATTAAACTCATATTTTCCTTTCTGTGAAATTATGTGACAGTTAAACAGGGTTCTTTCGAAATCCTCTGTACAGGTTAATATCTGATCGATTGAAAATGATCATTTGTATGTTGGGTTCATGGATGTTTCTGACTGCAAAAGACAGGGTAGCCAAAATGAATACAAAAGTGAAAATCACAAAACCAAACAAAAAACAGCGACTGGTACTTAAAAAAATGATATCGAAGTCGGGGCAATGTTGTTGAATCCTGCACATTTTTTTTTTTTTTTTTTCAGCCGGACATCGAAATCACGACGTGAACATTGACAGTCCAACGCTGCTTGGTTGGTTTTCCAGGTTCTCCATTAAAAGAATGAAGAAAAATGAACACGAGAAATAGCAGGAAGTAGGTCAGCAGAACGGCTGTAGAAACGTCATAACTGATCTAATTTAGAAAAAGAGCTGGTAGCCTACGTGTGAAAAAAACATCATGTGTTCGTTACGACATTCCTCAAAATTTTTTTTTTAAAAGGGCAGAGCTTTCGCAGGCAACCCCACAAAAAAAAAAAAAAAAAAAAAAAATCAACCGGCAAAAAGCTGAGTTCCCTCCTTGCAAGACGAACAGAAGTGCCTCTCGTGTCATATAATTAATTGATCGTCTGGCCTCAATGAGACATTTTCCCGCCAAAAACACCCGTCGTCTGCCTTTTGATCTTGTCAGACACTGACGCGGACATGACCTGCAAGTTTCGCAAGGTAACTCTTACTGACGTTTTTGTTCATGAGTAATGTGATTTTTCCGGCAAGTTTTGAGACTTTGAACTTTCTCGACGGGTTTTTGTTTTCTCGTTTAAAAAGTGTCATGATGTTAAAACTTTGAAATGTTAATTGCTTGCTTACAGAAAGAACAGTCGTGACTATGAGGCACTGCTACTGGATGTTGAGGGATGTTTCCACCAGAACGTGTTGTAGGAAAACCTCATTCTAATTTCTTACGATTTACAATGTATACGTATGTATACGCTGTAACTGAGATCCTAGACAACCAATATCTCGCGTCCCTCATAACGCCCTGGATTCCATTCTTCATCAAGCTGTAACTGACTGGTAGCGTGGAGGGTGGGTGGGTGTTGGGAGTTTAACGCTCTTTTCTACCACGTAAGTGTGACATCAAAGACGGAGCAACGAGAAAAAGGCCAGCACAATATTTGGCCCGGATTCGAACTCACGATCCGAGCACTGAAAGTCCAGTGCTCTGCCATTCGACTATGCCGGCTACCCCCTCGTAGCGTGGAAGCCCCAGCATGTTCAACAGCTGGTACAGGAACAGCTATAACGCCGACTTGGTTTCTTCTTCCTATACATGCATACATTGTACCTTGCTAACCAATGTCTTAAGTCCACCCCTTCTAAAATACTATTCACACTACATTTGTAACTGACTCAGAAAGAAAATAATTCAGGGTCCAGCACTAGACGGCTGGTAGGGGAGCAGCTGATGCCACCTTGGTTTGTTTCCCTGCTTTGACTCAGAGGGTGGGGTGGGTGTTTGGGGGTTTAACGTCCTTTTCCACCACATACGGGTGATACCAAAGACGGGGCAACGATGAAAAAGCCAGCACAAATATTTGGCCCCAGCCCTTTGACTCAGAACCTTGTGTACCAGCGCCCAGGTTCACATCGTCGTAACTCCCATTCTTCCTTTCGCTGTAGGTCACAAAACACAATGCAAATGAGACAGGTTAGGGAGTAAGAGGGCCGGCATTATTAAAGTGAATTCCCCTTGTTTTCCTTGATTTGTTCGAGTTGTTAAAAGTGCATTTGATGCCAGTTTTGGGGTTTTGGTGAAAAGAGGCATGCTTGGTGTGTTGATAAATGGCAGACTTGGCTTGATGGGTGACCTATAATAAGCATATCCTTGGGCATGTGCGGGGAATGAATAACAGTGTGCACAGTTTGGGGCTATTTCACTATGTGGGGCTGGCACGCACGCCGCATCTGTAGACTATCAAAAATTACATTAAAAACTTTTTTTCTTTTTTCTTTTTTTGTCATGCAGCTTGTCGACATGTCTTGCTCCTGAAAACCATTGTCTGGTCTGGTTGGAAAATCTGTTTGCACGGGAAATCTGCTGCCTGACATTCATAGGAGCCAAAGACCAGAAAAAGAAATGTATTATGTGACCTGTAACTGACGAAACGGCTGGCGGTAATGAGGGGGGGGGGGGGGGCAGGGGGAACTGACGCCACTTTGGATTTGTCTCCATAGCTGTAACTGACCCAGAGACAGTCATCGAGCAACTCAAGTTCATACCGCCTTGGTTGTCATTCTCCTTCATGCTGTAACTGACTCAGTCGGCGCAGAAGCCCCAGCATGTTAGACGGCTGGCAGGAGAGCAGTTGACGGTGCCAGGCGGCATTGTGACGATGTCCGCGTGCAGACGTGGCCATTGAAAACCCCATCAGGCCAATTGTCGTGGTGCCAGAGAGCGGGGGATCGATCCTGCACGCGCTTATTTTCGATAATTAACGTGTTCTCTGAGCTTTCCCTCCTCGCGGGGGGCTTCGATTAAGGTCCCGGCTTCAGGCCAGGGAGTAGACCACTTGTTAAAGGAAATCTATGGTTGCCTTTTCGATTATTTTTCGGAGCTGGATATTTTTTTTCTTATGTCTATTACTTTATCTATTCTTACTTCCAGATAGGCACTTGCTAAAGAAAATCTATGAATGCCTTTTCGGCTTCCGAGACTTTTTTTCTTTTCGTTGGCTCAGTGTGTACTTTTCTTCTTTTACGTATGAATGTTGTTATGCTGGGAGGACTACTTGTTCAAGGAAAATACGCAGCTGTCTTTTTCGCTTTCTGTGTTATTCTTCGTTTTCTTTGACCTCGTGTGTACATACTCTCTACATCATTGTTCCACTGAAAAGATCACTTGTTATGTATTTTGTGACTGACTGCTAGTGTCTTCTTCGCATTTTTTTTTTTTTTTTGGGGGGGGGGGGGGGTCGTGAGTTCGATCCCGGCTGGGGCCAAATATTTGTGCTGGCTTTTTTATCGTTGCCCCGTCTTTGATATCACCCCATGTGGTGGAAAAGGACGTTAAACCCCCAAACACCCACCCACCCTCGTATTTTTTTAATATCTTTTTCGCGTGTATTTTCCCTCGCTGCCACCACTGTTCCCTTTGAGAAGGTCCCTTGTCAATATAAACTATAGCTGTTTTCGTGGTTTTCGTTTTCATTCTGTTTCTGTCATTTTGGTGTTATTTTTCTCGTGCAATTCGCATCCTCCAATAATTTCCCCCCTCTCTTCTACAGAAGTGGTCGTCAATGGTTGTTTGAGGAGACCGCTTGTAATCGGAAATCCATGGTGGCATTTTTCTCTTTCGTTTGTCAGTGAGACTGGAACGTGTTTTTCTCGTCTGGAGGCTGTTTTTCTTCCTTAGATTCTCTTCTCTGTCCCTTTGTTTGTGCGGACCCCTTCTGCAGTCAATGACCGTAATTTTTCATTAAGGAGACCACTTGCTGCAGGAAATCTGTTGTTAGCCTTTCTGGTCTCACGCTTGATTTTCTAGTCTGTCTTGTCCTTTTTCCCCCCTCCTCGAATGCTTTTCCTTCTAAGGATTAAGAAGTCAAAGCAGATCAGTCGAATATAAATTTCATCCAGCGCGCAAGTTCTTGAGAAAACGTTAATTCTATGCGGTTGGTTTTTTTTGTGTTACTCTTCCTTCTCTCTCTCTCTCTCTCTCTCTTAATGTTAAATGTGGTACTAATACTTAGTTGAATTTTCTGTTGTAGTGTTAGCAGGACAGTGTGTAAGAGAGGCATTCCAGTGCCTAACAACTCTATCCTGAAATAAAGGTTTCATCATCATCATCATCTCTCTCGGGGAGCCGGGGTGGCCGAATGGTAGAGTGTTGGACTTCTAATGCTCGGGTCGTGAGTTCGTATCCCGGCTGGGGCCAAATA